>OX243812.1:45664845-45691618 GCA_945859605.1 Lumbricus rubellus | reverse complement strand
TTTAATCCTCGGCACAAAAAAGTTGATAATCTTTTTTTAGTCATCAGGTCGACATCTCATAAAGCCATGCTATTTTATCCGCCCAAAAAGTTGATGACCTTCTTTTAGTCATGAGGTCGAAATCTCATAAAACAATACTATTTTCTCCGCAAAAAAGTGACTTTTTTAGTCATGAGATTGAAGTTTGGGTTCGTGAAAAAAATTCCCGCACATATTTTCGAGTCTTCTGTGGGGGGGCCTAAGCTCTGGACAAGATACCATTTTCATGGCAAAAAATATGACTCTGGACCCTCTTGGAGGCTTAGCCCCTCCCCCTTAGCCCCTGATAAACTTCGCCCACCGCCCATGGTTCGGCTTCCTTATATTGGTGATTATCCACGTAACCCTGGGTCTTCTTCTCTATATCATCGAAAGTCCCTCGCATTTTCTCCACAATAGTTATCAATGACTCGTACAGTTTTGAGAGGGATAGGCCTACATCAAGGTGACGTCGTCATTATACTATGACATTATTTGGTTATATATTTAGTCATAGCTATGATTGCTAATTTGCTATGCATAATGCATTGCAATTTACACTGTTTCTTTCGTGAATCCTCACTTTAATTATTTTTTACTTTTACAATTTGGGGGCCCCACCGAAACTGGGGGGCCCTGTGCTGCAGCACAATCAGCACTGTGGTTAATCCGGGCCTGGCGCTGGCTGTATACGTGGAAGCCTTTCTGTAATAAAAGATCTACTCGGGCCGTCTGGGTGGGATGGTTAGAGACCCGGTGGGTTCACTCTGATCTTGTGATGCATCAGCTGCAGCTTCATCCTCTGGGATGTCGTAGTAACTGCTGGTTCATGGCGAACTTGGGACGCTGCTTTTTAAACTATAGCTGCTTGTTCCAGCGTCTTGAAATTGGCAATTCACTTCCTCAACGCCGCTGCAGTCTTCCGTTTCACGTTTTCTCAGCCGGAACTTGCCAGATTTAGCCGCCCACCCATGCAGATACGCTTCTTTCTCTCCAACTATTTTCTAGCGTTTTATCGTCCAAGCTTGATATAGCAACGACGACGACGACGATGATGACGATAATAACAATTCCCTGATGTCATTAACAGGCAGCAACAGCGTGTATTCTCTTCCAACCAATGGAGGTCAATGCTCCTTCGGAGAGTAGTTTAGCAGCTATAGTGTTGCTTTCGTCCGATATAAATCTTTTTTAATGTTTAGCCAGAATATTGCTATGTCTTCGTTTATAAACATGCTGTTTAATAATTAATTATAATCTATTGAGAGCGCAATCGGTGTCTTCCCTCAATTCTATTCTCCATGATTTCCGCATGTATAGCATCGTATATGATTTCGGAAAATGTAACAATTTATGTCAGCTATGCGATTTATCAAAAGCTTTAATTCACCGCAATCACGTCAATGGTACATACGGACATACTTTGCCTTTTATGCGGCGTGTATGGCCTACATAAAATTCTACGAAATAAAACCATAGGCCCTATAAAAACACTTTCATTCGTTTTACATTCTTGAGCAGTTTCGGACATTTTATGTAGCTCAGCTTTTATTAATCACCATCAAGAGGTATTGACCGATATAAATTGCGGTTAAACTGCGAAAATAATTTGGCCTACTATAAAGAGTCTAATAAAGGAAGTCTGGGTCTCCCCTGGCGACGGGAGCTGGCATTAGCGATCGTTTCATTGTCAACGGAATAGTGTTGAATGTTGATAGACGGCAGGAAAAGAGTAACGACAGTCATCGCGCGGTGGCGCCACAGTTCATCTCCTTGCCTACACGTATATATGTATAGTCTATGTTGTGCACGTTTTATGGGAAATGTTGCACACGGAAAGCGCTGACCGATTGCGCACACGTCGCAAAGTCCTACGCACTGCAGCGCATCGCCTGCTTTCATCAATCGTCGCCAGAATGAGAAAGACGGCGCTTAGTTTTAATCTATCTCGTCTGTAAATCATTTTAAACAAAACATAGGACATGCGGGGCGCGGTGGTGTAGTGGGTATGTTCGTTGCCTTGCAGCCAAAGGGTTGCAGGTTCGAATCCACCTCAAGCCGCCGCGTGGGGACCTTGGACAAGTCCTTTACTCGCAATTGCTCAGCGCTTCGGCGTGAAACTCCGATTCAGTGTTCGCGCTGTGTACATACATACATAGTTCGATGCGTACGCGTACCTTATATAAGGTACGCATATAATACGTGCGTACCTTTCAAATAATAAAATACGCGTACCATACGCGTATTTTATTTCTGAGTATTATTATATGTCAGTGTTTTGACGCTTCACCGGTATTAAATTACTCACTTATTGGCACATGAAAACAAAGGGACGTCACCAGCGTATTTACGTTATCATGAACGGCCTGAGGTGATTTTTGGGATTATATAACATTTTAAGGCTTTAATACTTGTAAATGAGTATGTTACACCATGACATGGCATAAATAATCAATAATCCATGACTTATAGCATGTGCCACGGTTAAGTGTTGTACCGTACCTTTTACGTACCCTTCAATAAGGTACGTTAAAATACGTACGTACCTTTCAAAGAATATAATACGTACCATACGTACCCTCGAACTATGCATACATACATACATTTATATAGGTCTACATTTTCATAACCTAAAGAGCGTTGACATTGCTGTGCAATATTTTACGATAAAACTTTCTTTACGGGGAAACAAATCAAATCTGCTCAACAAAGTCGTCCAGCTAAGATTCCAATATTTTGGAAATGTGGTGAGAATTTCATACAAATTGACACAATGCGCTGAATTTGAAGGAAAGACAAAATCAAAGGCATAGGCCTATCTAGAATGCGCCGAAGATAGGCCTATATCAAGACTTGGGCAAACATTAAGGGACTCTTAAAGAAGACAACTAAAGCAAACTTTCTTAATTCACAATGCCGATTTAACATAAAAAAAATTTCTGTTTCTTCCGCTATATAAATTTAACGCAGCATCGGTTTGAAGCAACAGTCTCTTACGATATGTCTTTTGTCACTAACAAGTTATTAAAAATTTTAAGTTTCTCTGTTACTAGACAGTTAGACACCCAAGGCACAACTGTTACAGGCCAAGAGGATCCCGATGATGTTTTTTGCGGAATGAGAACCGCAACGTACGTTTGTTGTCAATCGATTCATCATATTATTCCAAATGTCAAAGAATGACATAAGATGAATGGCAGTGGCGACGCCCACACAGAAACGGAGAGGCATTAAAAACGTGATCAATGATGCAATATACACAATGACCAATTGATTCCCGAAAACACCTGCGGACAGCTGAGGCAATAAAGTACAAACGATGCACATGTATCACAATGATGTATCACAATGATGTATCACAATGATGTATCACAATGATGTATCACAATGATGTATCACAATGATGCATCACAATGATGTATCACAATGATGTATCACAATGATGTATCACAATGATGTATCACAATGATGTATCACAATGATGTATCACAATGATGTATCACAATGATGTATCACAATGATGTATCACAATGATGTATCACAATCATGTATCACAATGATGTATCACAATGATGTATCACAATCATGCATCACAATCATGTATCCCAATCATGTATCACAATGATGTATCACAATGATGTATCACAATGATGTATCACAATGATGTATCACAATGATGTATCACAATGATGTATCACAATGATGTATCACAATGATGTATCACAATGATGTATCACAATGATGTATCACAATGATGTATCACAATGATGTATCACAATGATGTATCACAATGATGTATCACAATGATGTATCACAATGATGTATCACAATGATGTATCACAATGATGTATCACAATGATGTATCACAATGATGTATCACAATGATGTATCACAATGATGTATCACAATGATGTATCACAATGATGTATCACAATGATGTATCACAATGATGTATCACAATGATGTATCACAATGATGTATCACAATGATGTATCACAATGATGTATCACAATGATGTATCACAATGATGTATCACAATGATGTATCACAATGATGTATCACAATGATGTATCACAATGATGTATCACAATGATGTATCACAATGATGTATCACAATGATGTATCACAATGATGTATCACAATGATGTATCACAATGATGTATCACAATGATGTATCACAATGATGTATCACAATGATGTATCACAATGATGTATCACAATGATGTATCACAATGATGTATCACAATGATGTATCACAATGATGTATCACAATGATGTATCACAATGATGTATCACAATGATGTATCACAATGATGTATCACAATGATGTATCACAATGATGTATCACAATGATGTATCACAATGATGTATCACAATGATGTATCACAATGATGTATCACAATGATGTATCAAAATGATGTATCACAATGATGTATCACAATGATGCATCACAATGATGTATCACAATCATGTATCACAATGATGTATCACAATGATGTATCACAATCATGCATCACAATCATGTATCCCAATCATGTATCACAATGATGTATCACAATCATGTATCACAATGATGTATCACAATGAAGTATCACAATGATGTATCACAATGATGTATCACAATGATGTATCACAATGATGTATCACAATGATGTATCACAATGATGCATCACAATGATGTATCACAATGATGTATCACAATGATGTATCACAATGATGTTTCACAATGATGTATCACAATGATGTATCACAATGATGTATCACAATGATGTATCACAATGATGTATCACAATGATGTATCACAATGATGTATCACAATGATGTATCACAATGATGTATCACAATGATGTATCACAATGATGTATCACAATGATGTATCACAATGATGTATCACAATGATGTATCACAATGATGTATCACAATGATGTATCACAATGATGTATCACAATGATGTATCACAATGATGTATCACAATGTTGCATCACAATGATGTATCCCAATGATGTATCACAATGATGTATCACAATGATGTATCACAATGATGTATCACAATGATGTATCACAATGATGTATCACAATGATGTATCACAATGATGTATCACAATGATGTATCACAATGATGTATCACAATGATGTATCACAATGATGTATCACAATGATGTATCACAATGATGTATCACAATGATGTATCACAATGATGTATCACAATGATGTATCACAATGATGTATCACAATGATGTATCACAATGATGTATCACAATGATGTATCACAATGATGTATCACAATGATGTATCACAATGATGTATCACAATGATGTATCACAATGATGTATCACAATGATGTATCACAATGATGTATCACAATGATGTATCACAATGATGTATCACAATGATGTATCACAATGATGTATCACAATGATGTATCACAATGATGTATCACAATGATGTATCACAATGATGTATCACAATGATGTATCACAATGATGTATCACAATGATGTATCACAATGATGTATCACAATGATGTATCACAATGATGTATCACAATGATGTATCACAATGATGTATCACAATGATGTATCACAATGATGTATCACAATGATGTATCACAATGATGTATCACAATGATGTATCACAATGATGTATCACAATGATGTATCACAATGATGTATCACAATGATGTATCACAATGATGTATCACAATGATGTATCACAATGATGTATCACAATGATGTATCACAATGATGTATCACAATGATGTATCACAATGATGTATCACAATGATGTATCACAATGATGTATCACAATGATGTATCACAATGATGTATCACAATGATGTATCACAATGATGTATCACAATGATGTATCACAATGATGTATCACAATGATGTATCACAATGATGTATCACAATGAACCTCAGAACCGAGGACGAAGATGAAGGAAAGACGATCGCCGAATTGGACGAAACAAAACTAGGACTGAGAGGCAGATAATGTAGTCAAACGACGCACAGAAACAGATTGGAAGATGACTAATATAATTCCATAGATCATAAGATGATTAGATGATGACCAATAGGATCCCAGAGATCAAGATATGATTGAGTATTGACCAAAATGATGCAAGGAATCAGGAAATGATTGGATGATGATCCTTATGGTCCAAAATATCACGTAATAATTGGATAATAATGACCAAGATGATCACGAGCTAATTGGATATTGACAGAGGTCAGGAAGTTATTGCATGATGACAATATGATCCCAGATATTACGAGATGACTGGATGATAACAAATAAGATTCCCGAATTCATGAAATGATCGGACAATGACCTGGATGATGATGAAGATGATGGTGATGAGGACGACGAAATGATGATGATGATGATGGTGACGACGACGATGATGATGATGACTTAGTAGAAGTCAGTCATGGATTTTATCCGAATAAGGTGCAACGTATATTCATCGACGACCATTGACCAACACTAAATCGCTGTTGAGCTTCATTCTCTATTCACGTCTCTTCTGAGTGCTTTACTGTTCATTGATTAGAAACAGACAGCAGACACCCAGAGCCAATAAACAATTCCTTCCTCGTTTAGCAGAGCCAACCAATCATCGGTGTATGTCCGCATGGATTACTGAAATGTTTATTAAAAACAGTCGAGAGCCGTTTTGAGCCAATAAACAATGCCCTCACTGAGACTGGGATCAACCATCTATTCATCTCCTGATGCTGTGTATTGAAATTGACACTGGATGGAAAGAGATGGTACAGTTTCTCGGGATACAAAGGGATATCCTAACTGGACAGGATCAACGTTTGGTTAGAATAACCTATTTATCTTAGAACCAATAAGGTGGCTTCAAAAAATGATGATGACCGCCATTTTGTTAGTCTTCGTGATCGCTAGATATATGCGTCGATTCTTATGTTAGGTTTTTGTCTTCACTCCCTCTCCAGTATTGTTTTCCTGATTAGTTTCATCCCTTCTTACCTACGGCTGCCTGAAAAAACTGCCTCAACTATAGGTCTATATGCTGAGAAGTCTGTCTAAATCTGATTAATCTGAAGCACTTCGTGTCACTGATAGAGAATTAAAATGACCTGTTGATGTCAAGTGCTGAATTGATCCAAATATCTACATGTACATGACGTGTTTTGTGTTTTGCGACATAAGCCATGCCGTGCATATCGCCTATTAAATGTAATCTAAATCCTCGCAAGTACAGCAGGATCAATCTGATAAGTACACATAGCCATGGGTATCGTGTCTGCGTTACCATGCCAACTGAGCCGATCAACACTGTCTGCCTGTATGTGCGTGTGACCGATAAGAAGGATATGAAACACAGTTTCCTAATAATTATTATATAGATGTCATACAGGGTGGTCCAAAATAAACCGCACAATGATAAATTGATAGTACTTTATTCAGACCAATTCAAATATAACCGTGAAAATTCACAAAAACACAGCAATTATTTTTACTGTAACATTACATGGATGGATTTCGTTGCATAAAATGTTCAATGTGTCCTCCTTGCTGCTCGACCACGCATTGAAGCCGACGACGCCATTGATCAATTGCGCGGTCAATGAAACGCTGTGACAGCTTGGTCCACTCTGTGACGATTGTTTCTTTCAGCTGATCCACTGTGGTGAAACTTCTACGACGGTATACCATCTGTTGAAGGGCGCCCCAAACAGCGTAGTCGACTGGATTCAAGTCCGGGCTGTTTGGGGGCCACATGTCAGGCTCAATAAAAGAAATGTTCTCACGTCGCAGATACTCTATAGTGTTCTTGGCGGTGTGTGATGTAGCGCCGTCCTGCTGTAGGGTCCAAGTGTGGTGTTGGCATATTGCACGGATGTCAGGTAAAAGACCATCACCAAGAACGTGCTGACAATAATATTGACTGTTCACCTTCGCACCTGGCTCAATGACGACAATGCGTGATTTTCCCATTTTTGATATGGCGATCGAAACCATGACGTTACGGCTGAAGTGCTGGCGCTCACGGATAAGTCTCGTTGATGAAACATCACGTTTCTTCCTTGCTTGTGCGTATATATACGCGATCGTTCTGTGTATTTACAGGTGTGATAATGACGTAAGAGAAAATATATAAACAATTAAGAAAAATGGCATTAAACATTGAATTATTATAGGCCTACATTATATCAAGAAAACTGTCACTGTGCGGTTTATTTTGGACCACCCTGTATATAATAATGATAATCAGCACAATTTAAATAGTAAAGTAGAATAACCGTCCAACCGCAATTCTGTCAGCACGACATTCACATATAATGCGTCGAATAAACTGCGGGAAGTGATAGCGAAAGATTAGCGATGGTGAAGAATGGTGAGATAAGGAATGCAGAACGCAGAAGCCTAGATAGGTCACTCAAATCGATATCAGGATGCATAAATGCATGTGCTGGTTAGAACTTGCAGACGTCCATCATCATCATCATCATCATCATCATCATCATCATCATCATCACCTTCTTCTTCTTCTTCTTCTTCATCATCATCATCATCATCATCATCATCATCATCATCATCATCATCATCATCATCATCATCATCATCATCATCACCTTCTTCTTCTTCTTCTTCTTCTTCTTCTTCATCATCATCATCATCATCATCATCATCATCATCATCATCATCATCATCATCATCATCATCATCATCATCATCATCATCATCATCATCAGTCCTCTTCGTGCAATTCTGCACATCGGGCAATGCAGCTCCTCCATTTCTCCCTGTCCACCGCCAGTGGTATCGCCTCGTCCCACGTCACGTCCGTGCATTTAGACGCCTATGGGCGCCATCAAATAACTCTGTCGCCATTGACCTACATTGTACATTCACAAGACTATAGCAACGTGTCGCTGGTCTTGTTGCTAAGGTCAATGTAGACTAGAATAGTATCAATGTCAATGGTTAATCAGCCTCAGTCCCAGAATGCAGTGGTCGGTGAGCGGTGGTAAAACCAGCATAATCTAGACTAGGCCTATACACGCGGAAAATCAATTGGATTGTTTATGTCACTGGAAGTTAGTTTGGTTCACGCAGTACGAGGCATCAAAAGTCAGATTTATTAAGTCGAAGAAGATGAATCAGATCTGAATCTGTCGAATGAAATCTAACATTCGTCACGAACTCAATTATTTTGGCGATGGCGTCGAGGATTAAGAACGCCGCACGCAAATTGGTCGCAGTAAATTGGCACGGAAACGTGAAGCATGTGTCATGTTCAGCCAACAAAACACATCAAGTTCTGGTCAACTAATCTGGTTGGCTATAGGTTATGAGAAAATGCAGCTAAACGGATTCCACATATAAGCTTACAGTGTACATGGAGTGGAGCGCATTTAGTTGAGATCCTCACAGGACGACCTTGAAATAAAACCTGAAGAATTTTATTGTGAGGCGCGGTGGTGTAGCGGTGGCGTCGGTGCCTTGAAGCCGAAGGGTTCCAGGTTTGAATCCATCTCCAGCCGCTGCGTAGGGACCTTCAGCAAGTCCTTCACTCGCAATTGCTCGGGCGCTTACTGCGAAGCAGCGACCGCGCTGCAGTCGGGAGCGCCTCTGAGCAGAGAACTTGAAGGGGCGCTATGAAAATGGAGAAATAAATAAATAAAATAAATAAAATAAATTAAATAAATTAAATAAACAAAATAAATAAAATAAATAAAATAAATAAAATAAATAAAATAAATAAAATAAATAAAATAAATAAAATAAATAAAATAAATAAAATAAATAAAATAAATAAAATAAATAAAATAAATAAATATCATGGAAACGCGACAAACCATAAAAATCGTGGTCAACGTTGGATCGTCGGCCGTTCTAAGAGACATCGTCTTAAAGTTTCTCATATACCTTTAGAGTAGGCCTATAGAACTCTATCGAGATCAATAATAGATTGATAATCAAATCAAATCATTTGGTTGATGCATGGGCTGAGCATTATCAAAACAGCGCCATAGATGTCACTAGGATTATATTGCGCCAACTAAGCTCCCCGTATGTTATGCCTAAAAATGTTGAATTAGATTAGATGCCTTTCACTTTTAGGTTACTTAAAAATTCGACATCATTCTGTTCTTTGCTAAGGAATTGAAAATTTATAGAATATGCTACTCACGATTACACTTTGCCAATCTCTTATTTTAGAATATATATATATATAATTATATATATAATTATATATATATATATAAGTCGTTTCCTCAATAGTGCAGTGATTGTGCCTGATTTTAAATAGAAAACGTGGGCTATATAATGGCGGCCTCGACCATGCTCGTTTTAGAATGCATTGCTCAGATTAGGTTCTTTACCACTGTAGTTAACCGTGTGTGAATGGGGTGGGGGGGGGGTGGGAGGGCGCCGGTTAAGCTCCCCCGTTTGTGCAGGACGGCACTATATCTCTTAGATAAGCGAACATCGGGAGACGAACCATGCTACGAACGCACCATCAGACAGAGGAGAGTGGCATGGGACCCAAGGTCCTATAATTACAGCAGCTATTCAGGCTCTAAGCACGGAAGGCAGAAACAGAGATGGAGGCCATGGTGGGTGGGTTGGTGAACGAAGGGTTAATGCCGACCAGTCGGCAAACATTCATTCAACTCTTAAATCTCGTCCATAATAGTCGCATTGTGTACATTTGCTCTAGCTCGTCTTCTTATATACAGGGTGCGCCAAAAAAAATACCCCCCCCTAAGATTTTTGCCCATATCTTGACCAAAAGTGAGAATTTTGAAATGAAATTTTACAGTCTTAAAGACAATTCATATTTACACATGATGGCCAGATTTCATTAAAATATTTCAAACACAACAAAAGTTACACCACTTTTAGTGAGGTCACCCACCGTTTTTTGACGATTCAAAAACGCGACGCAACAAAAAGTAACAAAAAACCAATCTAATTATTTTGGACAATATCTTAGCCAAAAGTAAGCATATCAAAATGAAATTTTACAGGCTTAAAGACAATTCATATCTGCACATGATGGTCAGATTTCATCAAAATATTTTAAACAGAACAAAAGTTATACCACTTTTATGGAGACCACCCACCGTTTTTTGACGATTCAAAGGCGAAACGCAACAAAAAAGTTTTAAAAAATACGATTTTTTCTCATCTCAAATAATATTCTTATCAAATAGCCTTAATGTTGCCAGATAATCATTATTAGTACTATTTAAAAAAGAAACAGGGTACCAGCGTAGCTGCGCGTCACTGAGAAGTCACTTAGCAAGATGACAATCAAATTGGTAAATAAGGAATCTGTCAGATTAATCAACAGGTTCATCAAGACCTTTGCACAGAGACTCAAAAGAAGTGTTGGCACTGGTGGTGGGCTCATTGAACACAAGTTGGGAAGCACTACCAAGTTCATTTGACAACAGTTATTTGATAGGAGACTTCATAAAATTTGTTTTTGTTACTTTTGTTGCGTTTCGCCTTTGAATCGTCAAAAAACGGTGGGTGGTCTCACTAAAAGTGACATACCTTTTTTTCTGTGTGAAATATTGTGATGAAATCTGGCCAACATGTGTAGATATGAATTGTCTATAAGACTGTGAAATTTAATTTCGATATTCTTATTTTTGGCCAAGATATTGGCCAAAAACCTTCAAAAAATTGCGTTTCGTTTTTGAAACGTCAAAAAACGGGGGGGGGGGTGACCTCCCTAAAAGTGGCATAACTTTTGTTCCGTTCGAATTATTTTGATGAAATCTGGCCATCATATGTAAATATGAATTGTCTATAAGTCTGTAAAATTTCATTTGAAAATGTTTATTTTTGGCCAAGATATTGGCAAAAAACCTAGGGGGGTATTTTTTGGGGCGCACCCTGTAGATTTATCCATCTTCTCCTATTCTTTTGCATCGTCTTTGTCTGGCACCATTGCACCAGTCCATTCTTCGGTTTCTCAGTAACCTTATCTGTCTGTTTGGTTATCATCGTATGCACGACGTCGTGTTGATGCCAATGCACTGGAAAATGACGGACTAAGCAAATAACGCTGACATAAACTGAGACTAAGTTGACAGAATTGTCATCCAGTGAATGACGACTACGCCATGAAACTGTTGTGTATATTATTATAATAGATGTCAGTTTCATCAGATACGATTGATTAAGTTTGCCTGAAGATGTAGTCCAACTGATGTCTCAAAATATCTCTCTTTGAGCACACAAATTAATTAAGAGACCCACTCACAACAAGTATGGACATTTGACAAAGACATATAGGCTGTAGATTTTTATCGCTATATAAGGAATAGTAGTGTCGACATACAAGTTAGAAACAGGTAGCTATTGAATCAAATAAGCCAACATTACGATGATCTTTAAATAATAAGGCAATCGAAGTTCTACAAGTTTTAGATGACACTTATTTGTATTATTCAAAGGCTTGGGCATAACATAGCAAATTAAAAAACACGATTGGAACTAGATCGAACTTTTACAAATATATATCTAATTTTACCAAAAATGTTGACTAAAATTATAGGCTATATATAGTCATCAACTTTGTTGTGCTTGTCGCTCGTAGTATTAGTGTAATTATTGCCACTATTATTATTTTTTGTTACTACTATTACTACTGCTACTGTAGCAGGTGAGAGCGGGGCATAATGGGATACCGGGGTATAACGGGAAACTTCATTATTGGCCATCTTACTTACTTTTAAAATACGAAAAAAATCAATCTGCTCGGGCGCTTACATATTTGAAGGTGAAGAACAAAGGCTTTTACGATTTTGATGCGTCTTGCAGTTTTTATGATGAAAAGTTGATTTTCACGCTCTCTCAAGCAAGGAACGTCCGCTATCCAAAAATTGTACAAAAACAGTGGAGCTATATTAAATTTAAGTTATACCATACATGTGCAGGGTTATACATACAATCACATATTCCCATATGAAAATTTGTACAAGTTAAGTATTTTGTTTCAAAATGGCGGATTAACAATTTTTTGGCATAGGCTATTGGGGCATAATAGGATATAGATATCCCATTTCGCCCCTTGCTGTGGTGCGAAAGCAATTTTTCCCCATATCTCTTATATTGTAATATTTCATGGGTTCTAATTACCCCCTCACGTCTCAATCATTGTTTAGATTACAAAACGAGCAATAATAAAAAAAAATATGTGGCACTTTTTGGAAATTTTTAAATATTGCATGTTATGGGGCATAATGGGATAGGTATCCCATTTTACCCCGGGTGGTGGGGCATAACGGGATTTTGGGACCTGTTGGTAAAAAAATTGTATCTTCTATGTAGTTGATGCTTAAGTAGATTATTCTAGTCCATGTTGTACGTTATATATGCCTGCACAATGTGAGTACAAAAAAGTCATGATTTCTTATTAATTATATGATGAAAACTTCAAAATGCCTTAAGTATCCCGTTATGCCCCGCTCTCCCCTACTGCTACTAGGGCTTACTATTACTACCCCTATTACTACCACTATTACTACCACTACTGCTACCGCTGCTACTATAGCTGCTGTCGTTGTTGGTGGTGGTGGTGATGGTGGTAGTCTCTGTTGTTGTTGTTGCTGCTGGTAATCCGCTGACACGAGGATCAGAAGAACGCTGGCTCGATATCCTATGTGTAGGCTATCCCCCCCCCCCCATAAGGTTGACCCAGCCTTAAAACCACCAGCGGACGATTTTAAAATGTGCAGTCTATAGGACAATGGGCACCTTGCAGGCTGCCATAGTTAAATTCTACTCCTTTAAAACTTGGTAGGCCCTATTATTTGTTAGTACTGTATAGGCCTTGTAAGCGTATTTTATGTAGGCCTAGTACAGCGGCCGGTCGGTCGCGTGTACGCCAGCGACGAAACGGGCCAAAGTGCACAGGTGCGTTTGGGCGCGGGTTTTGAGACGACTGTCTGGCCGAGTGTCTGAACCACTGTCTGGAAGACGGCGGATTGAGAGAAGGAATGAGCGTCTGAGGAATGAGTCACGAGTTTAGGCTGTGATAACTGTAGTAGTTGCTGTTTAGTTGTAGTAGAGAAGAGTCGTTGTTGCTATGATAATGCAAGGATAGACATTATCGTGTTGTTTGCTGCTGTTACGTTTTATGTTGAAGTTGATGATAATATACTTTGGAAAACCTATCATCGTTGTCGTTGAAGTAGAATAAGGAATTACTGTAGAACTTTACCTAGACAGTAGATTCGAATCAGTTAAATCAGTAGGGGTAGGTTTAGGCCACTGAGGAAATATAGAAGCTACCGAAGAGACTGGTGAGGTCAACGCTCGTATATAAGGAGGGGGTGACATTTGGTGTCGTGCGGTGAGATACGAATTTGCGAAAGTTTGGACACGAATTTACAAACGTTGTTTGACGATCTACATTTACACGTGGATTCGGAATATTGATTTTCTGATCTTCTGACGCTGTGTTTTGCTTATCTTCACACGCTGGTATTCTCACCTGAGAATACGGAAGGAACGATATCTGGGTTTTTATCGATGCTACGGATGCTGATTATTATATACAAGGAACGATATCTGGGATCTTATCGAAGGAACATTTCACAGTGTCCGTTCTTCGAAATTCTTCGACGAACTTCTCCCGGGCGAAGCAGCTTGATCTACGGTTCATCGATCATATATGCGACGGTGAGAAACGACAACTCAACGACTGAAAGGTAGGAAAAACTTGCTTGTCTATAAAAGAAGCAATAGCAACAACAAGTAAAGAAGTAAGATGGAGAAACTTACAGAGCAAAAGCAAGCAGCTATTAAAAAGATGGCATCGGAGAGAATAGTGAAATTATTAATCGAAGCAGGCCTTGACGCAGAAGAAGTTGAACAGATGTCGAGGGAACATTTGATGAGATCTTTGGCGGAGGTTTGGGCGAAAGACGCGGAAGAAGAAGGTGCGGTTGGTGGAGCTGAAGGAAAGCCAATTGAGAAGCCACAGGCACCGATGTCTATGGAGGTGTTGCTACAATTCATGATGATGAGTAGGCAAGAAGACAAGGAAAAAGAAGAGCGACGCAGACAGGAAGAGAAAGAGCGTAAACAAGAGGAGAAGGAGAAAGAAGAGCAGCGCAGACAAGAGGAGAAGGAGAAAGAGGAGCTACGGCGCCAAGAGGAGAAAGAACGTAAACAAGAAAAGAAAGAGAAAGAAGAGCAACGCAGGCAAGACGAGAAAGAATTGCGACAACAAGAGATAGACATGCAGAGGCAGCAGTTCCAGATACAACTAGAACAAATGAGACTCGATCGTGATGAATCAGAACGGAGACGGACGGAGTTAATGATAGAGTACGAAAAAGCAAGAAAAAGCGATGAAGAAATACGAAAACAGCAGATAGAGGACAAAAAGGCTCGCGAGGAAGAAAAAGAAAAGATGCGTTTACAAGAACTGGAGAGAGCAGAAGAAATTCGTCAGGAAGAATTTCAAGCCGAAAAAGACAATTTGGAAAAAGCAGAAAGAGAAAGAGAAGAGCAGATGCAGTTAGAACAAAAAGAAACTTGCTAGCAAGGAGGCTCAACTTAAAGAAATGGCTATTGAAAAGGAAGAACGCAGAAAGCAGTTAGAACTATTACAACAGAAGATAGAACAGGAAGAACTGCGGAGAATCGAAGATCAAGATCGACTGAAGAAGAGAGACGAAGATGATCGTAAGAGCCGGGAAGTATCAGAACAGATTAGGCTCAGAGAAAGTGAGACAATGGTGTCCAAGATTAAGAAGATTGGTGATGCAATGAAACATGTGTTACCGAAGATGCCGTATGATATGATGGAAGTGCCATTATATTTTGAGACAGTGGAAAATGCATTCAATAGCTTTGCTGTAGAAAAACAATACTGGGTGAAATTGTTATTACCACTGATGACTTCGAGAGCGCGAACTGTATTGAACCGCGTATCTTTTGATGATCTAGACAAGTATGATGTCGTCAAAGAGCATTTATTGAAAGAATTCAAGCTAACTGCTCGTGAGTACAGATCAAGATTTGCGGATGCCAAGAAAACTGTGGAGGAAACGTATACGATGTTTACGGCAAGATTGAAGAATCTGTTGAATTATTATGTCAGAAGTAGACGAGTGGGCAAAGACTACGAGAAGCTGCTCGATTTGTTAGTGGCGGATAAGCTGAAAGAATGTTTACCACCAGGTCCACTACAGTTTGTCTTAGCGAAAGAGGGTACAGAATGTTTAGAAGCCAGTAATGTTGCAGACCTCGCAGACATACATGTAAACAATCGAATTGGTGTAATGTTTCAAGAAAAGCCAAAATATGAAACATGGGGCAGTGGTCCAAAGCAAACCAAGTGGAACAGCAATGACAAAGAAACGGGAAGCCAAGCCAAAAGTAATGATGTCAAGAAAGATAATTTCTCTGGAAAGCAGTGGTGGCAAGATAAAAAACAGTCAACGTGGGACAGACAAGCCTACAATCGAACTCCACCGATGGGACGCCCAACGGAAGGCAATACAGCATACAATCCGTACAACAAGTGGGAGAACCATGAGCAAAGAGGTTTTGTAAAGAAACGTTGCCACAACTGTCAGTCAGATCGGCATTTGATAAAACATTGCCAAGCACCAGGAGCGACAAATCTGAGAAACAACTTTAGTAGGAGTGCAGAGAATTTGAGAGTAAACCAGATCCAAGTTATAAATGCACCTCCTGGTTGGGAAGAACAAGACAACCGAGAAACAGAAGTGAAGTCGGTGATGAAATGTACACCACGGTTTATAATACAAAGTAAAGATGATTTTTCTCTTATAAAGAAGATTGCATTGCAGCATGTGACGGTAGACATACGTGGGAACAATAACAGTGGACATCCTGTACAAGTCAACGCGTTGATTGACACTGGGACAGAGATACCAGTAATCAACGAGGAACTACTGAAAGGAGCGATAGTAGAAGAGATTGGCAGAGTACATTTGCAATGTGTGGTTGGAGAGCCTATTCCAGCTAAGTTAGTGAAGATCGATGTGAGAAGGAGTTGTCCGATGGTAGGAGAAGATCTGAAGTACAGGAGAATAAGCATTGCGCCATATACAACGTTAGTGTGTGCCAGCATTCCTGCAGAACTGTGTAGAGAAAATAAAGAAAGGTTCCTGCTACATCCGGAGATAATTGCAGAACTGAAAGAGAGTCCACCAGTCAGTGTATTGCAAGGAGAACTACAGGCGCATGTGACTACAAGAGCAAGGAGTCGGAGAGCAGAAGTCGAAAACGAAGAAGAGATGGCTGCATGTGAACGAAATGATAGTGAAGATTCGGAGAGCGATATGGAAATTGGTGAGAACATGAGGGAATTGTTTATGGAGGATACGAATGATGAAAGACAATTGGAGGATGCAAAGAAATTGGAGAAACAAGAACAATGTGCCAGCCAATACAACAAGAAAGCAAAATATAAAGAATTCGAACATGGAGAAAGCGTCGACGTACTACATCCAACGTTAACCAACAGATTGATCTCACGATGGCATGGTCCATATACTGTTTTACAAAGAAGATCCAAATATTCCTATCTCGTGGACATGGAGGAACATGGTCGACGAATCGTTCATGCCAACCGAATGAGAAAGTTCATCACAAAAACATTATCGTGTGGTCTTATCGAGGAAGAGGACGACGAATTCGGATCAGTGGTAGAAATACCGCTGAAAGACGATTATTCAGAGACGAAACAGAAATCATTTCAAGTGGATGATAAACCAATGAGCGCTTTAGCGATCAAAATGTCTAATCAAATACTGTATGCAATTAACCGTATGAAAGGATATTGAAGTAGCCTACATTTTGATAATTGTCCTAATCATTTGAATGGACATTCTTTTAAGACATTTAGAATTGTTTCTGAAACAGATCTGATTGCATAATGTGATTTTATATATGTTTGAGGTTGGTAAACCATTTAATTTGTATTGTGTTAACAGAGATTTTACTGTGGGAGCGGGATTGTCACAGGTGGACAGTGAAGGGATAGAACGTCCCGTTTCATTTTTCAGTCAGAAACTGACAGATACACAGAGGAGATGGGCGACGATTGAGAAGGAAGCCTATGCAATCATATGGGCTTTAAACAAATTGAAAGAACCAATAATAATTACTAAGATTAATGTGTTTACAGATCACAATCCTTTAGTTTATTTGACTGAATCAATGTCGAAATCTGCTAAGTTAGTCAGATGGTCTTTATCATTACAAAATTTTGACATTCTGTTGAACTATAAGAAAGGAAAGCTGAATGTAGTAGCTGACTGTTTATCTAGATTGTAGTGTAAGATATTTTATGATGCATTTAGTGTAAGAATTGTTGGTATTGTATAATTAATGGACGTTCGCTAATTTTTAAAGATAATTAGCTCTCTTTAAAAGAAAGGAAAGAGGTAATGTAAGCGTATTTTATGTAGGCCTAGTACAGCGGCCGGTCGGTCGCGTGTACGCCAGCGACGAAACGGGCCAAAGTGCACAGGTGCGTTTGGGCGCGGGTTTTGAGACGACTGTCTGGCCGAGTGTCTGAACCACTGTCTGGAAGACGGCGGATTGAGAGAAGGAATGAGCGTCTGAGGAATGAGTCACGAGTTTAGGCTGTGATAACTGTAGTAGTTGCTGTTTAGTTGTAGTAGAGAAGAGTCGTTGTTGCTATGATAATGCAAGGATAGACATTATCGTGTTGTTTGCTGCTGTTACGTTTTATGTTGAAGTTGATGATAATATACTTTGGAAAACCTATCATCGTTGTCGTTGAAGTAGAATAAGGAATTACTGTAGAACTTTACCTAGACAGTAGATTCGAATCAGTTAAATCAGTAGGGGTAGGTTTAGGCCACTGAGGAAATATAGAAGCTACCGAAGAGACTGGTGAGGTCAACGCTCGGATATAAGGAGGGGGTGACAGGCCTAATGTAGTCTTACTGCGCACTTGTCAGCTTAAATTAATAGCTGTAGACGAATATTTCAAAGAACTTGTTCGAAGGCGAATGCTTTGTGGCGATTGAAACAACAATGTAAAGAGCAAGCCTCATGCACAATATCCCCAAGAAAATAGCCCTCTTGAACCTCCCGGTAAATTACCCCAGAAGTATATGCAGGCCTATGCACAGTATGCAGGCCTATAGACCTAATAATTATTATATTATAAAGAGCGGATTTAATCTGCAATATTAATTGTTAATAGATGAAACGAAGAAAGGAAGTAGGCTAGGTCTACTGATGAATTTTTGATCGTTAATCATCATTGATCTTTTGAAATAGTTGCTATTGCATCCGGTATTTCGTTTCTGTGAGTCAGATAAATTAGTAATTAATTTTGTGCATTATGAGAATTATAATGAAATCAGATAAAAGTGACGACAGTTTTTGTACAGTGACGTGGTCGACATCAGACAGAAAAATAACTGAACAAATGAAGTTCTGTTCTATGAGCATGAACAATGTTGACATGAAACCAATGTAAGGCAAAGATATGAGACTGGTTGAAAATATTTGGTGCAGGAATTATGGCAATTGCGAACAACATTGATGGGAAGTCACGAAGGAAACGATATGATGCAACCACTCCAGAAAGTTGCAAATCGCGGCTAAATAATATACAGTTAAACTTTGATCAATGATGTGCACGCATGGGATTTTACCCTATGAAATTTTCTCATGATCTAATCTGCAATTTATTAGACCTAAGAAAAGGCAGGCTGCCAAAAATAGTAAGTTTTTAACACTTTCTTCATTTGCTCACGTGTAGAACTTAACTACACGGTGTCCCAATTGAACTGATACCCTTTTTGTTTTGGCGATATACTTGTCAATTCTAAATGAAACTCTATAAAATTTCAGAGAATGCAAGAGGCATAAATTATCAATGTTTCCTGAAATTTTTATCCAATTTTACGAACAGAGTCCGAAGTTACGCACGTTCAAATTTGGACAAAGAAAATTTTAAGTTTCCAACATGTAAAAGATAGGAAATTAGCGTTAGCGCTGTTCTTCAAAGCTGTTGGTCAAATGTCCTCCATTAGCTCGAATGCATGCTCCAAGGCGATTTCGCCATTCATTGATTGCATTGTCAACAATCCCTTGATCGAACCGATTCCATTCTTCCACATTTCGCTGTTTGAAGTGGTCACTGGTCAACGTCACGTATGCGAGTTTCATAAGGCTGCGATGGACCAGTTTCTGATAGGAAATTCCTTTAAAAACCTGTGTACCGTAATGTTTTTTTCTATTAAATTTTTTATTAACTCGAATCATCTTTGGTGAAAACCATTTTTATTATTGTCCCCTAATAATGGAAATGACGGAAATATGACGTCATATTTATTAATTTGGAAAATAATGTGTGCAGTTGCAAACAACAATTTCCTATCTTTTACATGTTGGAAACTTAACATTTTCGTTGCCCAAATTTGAAATTGCATAACTTCGGACTCTGTTGGCAGAATTGGATACAATTTTCAGGAAACATTGATATTTTATTCCTCGTACATTCTCTGCAATTTTATAGAGTTTCATTTAGAATTGACAAGTATATCGCCAAAACAAAAATGGTATAAGTTCAATTGGGACACCGTGTAGAACTTTAATAGTTCGATCTACTGACAGGAAGTTTTAAACTGGGATTATTGGAATTCATTGTTCATGACATTTATTGGTCGGAGGTTTAAAATTGGGGTTTATTTTCCACAGAGCGGTATTGGAACTCCTATTGGACGCTGTCCTTGGTCAGACGAATATTGCCTGGTTATTAACCTCTTTAGCTATAGCGATGGTTTCAAAAGTTTAACGAGTGGCGCACAACTCAACTAATGAATTTTTAAACCGTTAAGCCGACGACGCCATGAGATCTTATGGAGGAGGACGAGGACGAGGACGAGGAGGAGCAGGAGGAGGAAGAGGAGGAGGAGGAGGAGCAGGAGGAAGAGCAGGAGGAAGAGCAGGAGGAGGAGCAGGAGGAGGAGCAGGAGGAGGAGCAGGAGGAGGAGGACGAGGAGGAGGACTCTAGAGGAGGCAGATTCATAGAGTCAATTGGCATAGAGTCAAGTGCAACGAGTCGATGCGAGGAGCGACGTCTGTTGGCTGCAATAGACGACGTCGCATGGCATTCGCAGAAGAGCAGCTCTACACTACAGCTGTAAATAGACTCTGTCTGGTCCGATTTAAATGCAAGCGCCAAACAGATGACTGTAACCTAATTCTGCTCATGAAAGGAAAACGACACCCAGAGGAAATTATTGTGGGCGCCTGCATCATACTGAAGCAGACGGCTGCTTCCTATGGCTGAAACGTCTCAAAAATAAGTCAAGAACATGGCACTCATAGGAGTTCCGACCAGCAAACCTTCCAGTGCGGCGCAGAGATTAGTCTGAAGCTCTTCGTGCAAGCTTTATGAGCGCACAATCCGCACATGTCCTCTTTATAGCTTGTGGGTGCAAAGAAAAGCTTTCTTTCATGGCTGTAAATTTTATCGATTAATTAATTGATTAATTGTTGGTATTTTATAATAAATCAATTTTTGGATTATTCGATCAACTTTCTTACCTATTTAGTGATATCGAACGGTCTATTTCCATATCATGAAGACGCGAACAATGATTATGACGGTGGATGATTAAGCGATCTTTTTGCGACAAACTTAAATAATCTTAATTGCAATAAATCGTTTTCTTACGATAGTTTAAATACATCGCTGACATAATAATTATCATCTTGAGCGTGTGTCATGATTGCAGTGTTTTGCAGAAAGTTGCGGTTGAATCAGCGACTAGGCTACAGTTGACAATAGAATTATTAGGCTACTAGAAGCAACGGTCACATTATGAAGCTACCGATGAACACAAAAGTCACAAAGTAGTCGTACGCCCGAGGCATAATCACCTGCTAGGCCTATAGTACCAATGCTTCAAATCAACAAAATGTTACCGGGGTATTGTAGTAGACTCTTCGTTAATCTAGCAAATAGTCTACGTGTATTCACGCCTATGCTATCGACAAGTAGACCTACAAGTTGATACATTTGCTATGTCAAAAATATTGGGGTATAACTGTTGGCGTTTTCTATGTTCATGCAGTGCGACTTCCCCGATTATAAAACATGAGTATTGAGTAAAAAGAGTTTAAAAATAAAACGCTACACTAAGCAGGAAATTAATCTATTGTAAAGTTTCTGTGTTGAGAATTATTCTCTCTCTAATCATTGCGTCGGTGTGTCGGTGGCTGGAGATGATCGCCCTCTACAATATTCGAGGCAAAAACAGCTGCCATGAGAGCTGAAATTATTTGATCTAAGACTTCTAAGCTAACGGATTTTGTATTACAAGCATTTTTGTCTCTGACTAACTTCAAGCAGCAAACGCCACGAAAGACAAAGCGGACGACAGAAGCAAGAGCTCAACTTGGTTGACCTATGATCTTATATAACCCTACGATTCATAAATTATCAGACCAGCTTGAAATATGTTCGCTGTTTACTGAGTGTGAGTAGCAAAAATAATGGCATGAATTCAGATAGAGAAAATGAGAGAAAAGTTCAAAGTTGGATTCTAACCTAGATCTCGAGAGAGTTGTTTGAGGTTGCGTACGCAATAATTCATTTGTCATCATATCTATTCGGTGATGCGTGCAGAAACGAGGTTGTTGGTTTCATCCGTCAATGAATTATGACTTCGCTACTGACCAACGAGGGATTCTTATCTGTCAGCAAAAACCAGACAGACATTATTCGGTATTATGTTCAAGCATTTCGATGCGATTACATTGCCAAAATGCATTGCCAAAATACATTGACAAAATACATTGCCTAAATACATTGACAAAATGTTCAAATCGTCTCCACCATTCATCACGTCTTTCTATGGTTTCGTTGTCCTGCATTTAATCCATCTTCATAGAAAGTTATCAATTTGAATGCATGTTTCTGTTACAATTCCTTCGCTTTCAAATTAGAGAATCACGATTACGACGAATTTTGTTATAGAAACAATAAATTTTCATTAGAGCTTATTTAGAATTAATCATCAGAGATTGTATTTTCACTATTTTTAGTATAAAATATATTTTAAAATTTAAAGTCTGTTACATAGCCTACTTCCAGTTTTCTAGTCAGTAGGCCTACTGCAACCGCAATCGGCGCGCAGCTATTATAGTCAGCAGAATGTACGTGTATTAAGCATGTGCTTTGCTACATTGTATCAACTTCCCCTTGACTAGCCGATCCCATATTGCACATGTAAGTTTTGCTAATTTGAATCAGCGTATTATCAATGAATTTCGGATAACCATCACGCTTATGTTTATTGAAGGTCACCAACTCAGCATAGCAAACAATGATTGGGGCTTCAGGCATACCATTCATAAGCTTATTTAAGTAATTTTCTTTGTAATGGCATTGTTTCAAAGCGCAAACAAGTAGGCCTACAGATGTGACAGGACCTATAATATTGTGTACGGGCGTCAAACGGGGTTGACCTAATAATGAGACTTTGAACAAAATTTAAATTGTCAGCACCGCAACCAAGCAGACCGTCGAGTTGCTGACTTCATGGACATAAACTCAGTTCTTAGGGGCTTTGTAGCACATCAAATAAATAGCCATTGTATTTTGACAATGTTCCAACAGTAGAGTATGGCTGACAGTTAACTCCAGATCTAATTTCATCCATATCCGTAACATTACCCTTAACAGCTCATATCAGTGATGGAATTAGATAGGTAAAATTATATTTGCCAATTTTTATTTTAAAAACTTGCTGTGGTTAATTAGATTTTTAAATTAGATTTTTTTATCACACCGCTTGCTTGTATGGAAAATCAGGATGAAAGACGTTGTGAAGATAGAAAAGCTGTTGGGAAAGTTTAAATTAGTTGATGTACTTAATGCAACAGACAGGAGAGCAATAATAATAATAGCCTAAATTACTAGGAGAAGGAGATGCAAGCAGCAGCAGCAGCAAGTCTGCTGACAGGTGCAGCAGGTGCAAAGACATGCATACTTTGTATATGCTATCATAAGTGTCATGATGGTTATCATAAGTGTCATGATGGCTATCATAAGTGTCATGATGGTTATCATAAGTGTCATGATGGCTATCATAAGTGTCATGATGGTTATCATAAGTGTCATGATGGTTATCATAAGTGTCATGATGGCTATCATAAGTGTCATGATGGTTATCATAAGTGTCATGATGGCTATCATAAGTGTCATGATGGTTATCATAAGTGTCATGATGGTTATCATAAGTGTCATGATGGCTATCATAAGTGTCATGATGGTTATCATAAGTGTCATGATGGTTATCATAAGTGTCATGATGGTTATCATAAGTGTCATGATGGCTATCATAAGTGTCATGATGGCTATCATAAGTGTCATGATGGCTATCATAAGTGTCATGATGGCTATCATAAGTGTCATGATGGCTATCATAAGTGTCATGATGGCTATCATAAGTGTCATGATGGTTATCATAAGTGTCATGATGGCTATCATAAGTGTCATGATGGTTATCATAAGTGTCATGATGGCTATCATAAGTGTCATGATGGTTATCATAAGTGTCATGATGGCTATCATAAGTGTCATGATGGTTATCATAAGTGTCATGATGGTTATCATAAGTGTCATGATGGTTATCATAAGTGTCATGATGGCTATCATAAGTGTCATGATGGTTATCATAAGTGTCATGATGGCTATCATAAGTGTCATGATGGCTATCATAAGTGTCATGATGGCTATCATAAGTGTCATGATGGCTATCATAAGTGTCATGATGGCTATCATAAGTGTCATGATGGCTATCATAAGTGTCATGATGGTTATCATAAGTGTCATGATGGCTATCATAAGTGTCATGATGGTTATCATAAGTGTCATGATGGCTATCATAAGTGTCATGATGGTTATCATAAGTGTCATGATGGCTATCATAAGTGTCATGATGGTTATCATAAGTGTCATGATGGTTATCATAAGTGTCATGATGGTTATCATAAGTGTCATGATGGCTATCATAAGTGTCATGATGGTTATCATAAGTGTCATGATTGCGCACAAAGACAGAGAGAGAAATACGATCAGTCGTAAAATACAATTTAAGCGAGTTTGCGTGGTAACAATCATTGAAATTTCACACAGATTGTCGCTTTGGCCGCTTGGCCACATGAAAGACAAAAACAAGAAGTTCACTGACAATCTAGTATTTCAGCAGCATGAAACAGAATAGTCTTTGTTGCTGTGGTCTGAGTTTCTTTACTTTTATAGTTTATAGCTTCTATTTTCTGACATTGGCTGACAAAGTTTACCATCTGACTGTTGTCAACTAAACTTTCACTTGGAATGAATATTTAAAAACTTTTTGTTCGTTATATAGCTGGTTTGCTAATGTACATGTGTGACAGCATAAATTTACATCATTATTACATGTTATTATCATTATTTATACGTTATTAGTATATTTCTATGAGCTTTTAGAATTGATACCAGTCGGTTGTGGTGTGGACATTTTGGTGCTAAATTTCTGTTGTTCCAATAAATTTTTCTGATTAGTTGGCAATATCCATTTTCATTTCGCATTATATTACTTTTTTCCATGTGCTGCAGTTTCATATGAACTATTAAATTACAGCTAACGTTTTTTGTTCACCTTATTTTCTGACATAATATTTTAAGTTGTTTGTGGTGCTGACATGGTGTGCTCCACCCACAAGTTTTAAAACAATATTCATGGGGAACTATGAGAGATCCGCTATGAATCATATAATTAACATATTATTCACATTCTGTTTGTATTTCTGTAAATATAAAATATTAAATTAACTTTTAACAAGAAAAATCATAATTAATTTTATGTAGGCCTATGCCTACATTGAGTAACTAACATTACCAGTTATCAAATGTTCGCTCTAGACACGTCGATCGCCGCACTTGGCTTTGGGGAAGGCAACAAGAGACTGTCATATCAAAGGAATTTGAAGGTCACGTGGGAAGTCGACAAGGTCGATGGCAGACGTGGGTCAGAAGAGGGCAACACGTTTGGCATTTTTCATGCGTCATAGAAGTCAGACCGGAAGCGGGTCATGAAGAGATTCACCATAAAGTGATTCTTTCGAAACTCTGGATAAGGAGCAAATCTTTATCATCTATATGCAATCTCCACTCATACGCTCACAAATATTAGACAGAAGAGTGACCTTGGCGATCTGTGATCCTTTTCGAGCTGTGAAGCAGAGTGAGATTGTGCGGTGATGTAAGCAGTGTTGCCAGAGGATGGTCATACACTGAAGAACGTGTTATTGTTCAGCTGTTGACATCAATTATTTCAATCGAGTCTCCATCGTTCGATTGGCCAACTCAACGGCAATTGCATTCCGACGACCAATTCAAGTCGGTAAATGTTTATTTTTGGAAGACCTCATCTCTGTCTCTGTCTCTGTCTCTCTGTCTCCCTCTGTCTCGCTGTCTCTGTCTCTCTGTCTCTCTCTGTATTTCTGTCTCTTTGTGTCTCTCCATCTGTCTCTCTCTGTCTCTTTGTCTCTCTGGCTCTCTCTGTCTCTGTCTGTCTCTGTCTTTGTCTGTCTCTGTCTCTGTCTCTCTGTCTTTCTCTCAACCTATGTGTGCGTCCGTCCGTCCGTCCGTCTCCCTGTCTTTTTGTCTTGTCCTCTTAATAAATTGGATAACCTGCGCGGCTCTTAAAGGGAATGCATGCATGGGTCGG
>OX243812.1:45327345-45659845 GCA_945859605.1 Lumbricus rubellus | reverse complement strand
AAGGAAGATTCGTGCGAACGCCGTTTCATTTTTATTTATATAGATAAGCAGCTTATATATATATATATATATATATATATATATATATATATATATATAATTATATATATATAAGCAGCGTCGATATTATATGCAAAGGGATTGTGACGACATGCAAACGGAGCATCGGTCGGCTGTATATATATATACACACACATATATAATCATATATTATGTATAATGTATATATATATATATATATATATATACGTGGCAGCACTATCGCCCAGTGGGTCCTCATTGGTGAGTTTAATAGCAATCGTAAACTCAAAATTTCTATAGCGCCACTTGGGCCAAGCACAGGGCATCAGCTTATTGACGAGCGCTGCACAAAATAATTCGTCGAAATTACACAGAAGACCAATCTATCCAACCGCTGACCAGCACAGGCGCAGACATGTGATAAGTGTCATTTTCACTTAAATATTCAGCGCTAACAATAAACCCTTATGAATATATATATATATATATATGAATATGTATGATTATGAATATATATAATTATGAATATAATATATATTTATAGTCTGAAAGTGTGAAGTGTTCAGTTTAGGTACCGGTAGGGTTTCGTTCATGGAGTATATCTACCAGCAAGTCGTTTTGCATCGTAGGCCTAGCCTTCAGACTTATTGGCAAATACCCTTCAAAGCTCTTCAATTCCTAACACTTCAATTTCACCTCAACTTCGGCTATTGTAGGAAAATGCATTTAAACGTTGAATGAATCAAGGTTTCCTGTATTCAATTGAAGGTCAATGGACTCAGATGCGATGGATGGCCAGTGTCTTCTTCCTATTTGCATTTTCAAATCAAACTCATGTGAAATGAAATTAGGCCTATATATTTTGAATTTTTTCCATTCACATTATATTATAGTTAAATGCGTACATTAGATATAGAATAGCTGCCATATTATAAAATGATCGAATGCTGTTTTTGTCGTCTGAGTTCCAGTCCAAGATGGCGCCTGAAGATATTTTGAAACAAACCAGACACCCGGATGTCGATCCCTGCAGCCAGAAAATCCATAACATACAATAATATTATTTATAACGATGCCTCATTTCGCGACTGAAGTATATCATCTCGCATACCGAACCAATGTGTGTGTGTGTGTGTGTGTGTGTGTGTGTGTGTGTGTGTGTGTGCAGGATACGAATACACATGCATATATGCACATACATGCATACATTTGCAACACATCAAATTATACGAGAGTTATCGTTCTCTGGAAATTGGGTAATTTCTCACTGTGGGTTCCATGATCAATGGAGCCCTGGACAGTTTTTATAGCGAAAGCAAACTGGAAAGAGGAAGGAGGAAAGAATAAAGACTTAGAATTCGATCAAAACGAGAACATATGAAGGATTTATGAGATAAATGAGGATTTTACTTGGGTTGCTATAGTCGAAGGTTGGGGTGAAAAGATATGAAATAAGCGAGAGGGAAAACTGTGTGAAACTGTGCATGCACATTTCGCATATTTTTGTTCTCACAGTTCAATGATTCACTTTCAAGAGCAACTCAACCGCTCTCCGTAAATATTCTGGTAGTGGTTAACCAGGAGAAGGACGATGGTATTCGTGATGATGACGATGATGATGATGATGATGATGATGACGATGATGATGATGATGATGATGATGATGATGATGATGATGACGATGATGATGATGATGATGATGATGAGGATGATGATGATGATGATAACGACACCGATGATAATGACGATGACGATGACGACGACTACGATGAAAATGGTGATCTTGATGATAATCAAAATCATCATCGTCTGAAGATGTGCTCAGCATCTTTCATGACAGCCACATACATATATATAGAAATCAGATCATTCGCAGATGACACCAGAAACGACCTGGTCAGATAAGAACATTCAGGTCTAGAGCAAAACTATCACTCAAAAGGGGCAAACGAGGCAATCTTCTTTGGTCAATTTAAATGACACGGTGCAAGTCATGTTTGGTTAAACATAAGCTGAGTGCAATTGCTTATGATGTCATCGCTCGATTTCTTCTCCTTTTCATCGAAGTGTTTGACTGCAAGATAACTCGAAATATACAGTTAAAGGACTTTCAAAAGACTTTCAGTTTACTGTTTACGACTGACATGAGAGTGATTTTCTTCCGTGTATACGCGCTGCTGAAATAGAGTCCATTTCTTTCAATCTTCCGCACTAAATAGCCTAATGTAGAGTTTTCGGTTCGGACATTTTTGGTAGCCCACAATTTCGAGAATAATTTATTATGTGTAGGTTCATGTATTGACCTAAAGTAGGCTGTTGACCTAGCCTATATAGACGAGTAGGCCTATAAAAAATTTAGGAGCCTATATTCTGACTTTCAAGGGCCGTTTCAATTCAAAGTTTCAAACCATAGTATTTTTGGTGCACGATTCTATAGCTTGTCATCTATTCAGTTATTCTAAAGACTAAATCGATGAGTTGAATCTGTGCTAAATGTTCGATAGATGTTGAACGTGTTTTTTTGTATATTTTAAAATTTAGAATTTAACTTCCATAACAGTGTCTGGTTACGTTGTATCTCACGGTGTCCGGACAATTCGGACCGGACAATTCGGACCCGGACAATTCGGAGTGCATGTAAAAATATTGCTCTTACGGCTATGAAACTTTTGTTTATCAATGGTTTTAAATATAATTATATGGCACCAAGCAAATATTGTCTAATCTTCTAAAATTTATCCAATAACAGAAATAAGACACTGAAATTAGTAGCTAAATGCAGTAAATTATCAACTTAGTCTTATAGGCATCTCATTTAGATAAATGTAAGTTTCATACCTATAGGCCCATGGTTTTTTATGCCCGATATATAGTGAGGTGTCAGATTAATATTAGTTTCGACAGTATACAATTTGGGTGATGGAGAAGTCCCATCACGAATTTGGGCTGCAAAGAATTGTTCGGTCCGAATTGTCCGGGTCCGAATTGTCCGGTCCGAATTGTCCGGTCCGAATTGTCCGGCGCCGTATTGTCCGGGAACCGTATCTCACCGAAGCATTAGCGCCTAGTCTATATTCTGATGTATAAATGAACAGTTTTTACTGTTGTATATAATTTTAAATCTTGCAAAATGAATACGTTGGTCTGTGTGGATGAGAACAATAGATTTAAAAAACTCTGTATAGAGTTAGGAATAAAACTATGGGTTCGCTCATGCATACATAACAGAGACCTATAGTTATATACCGTATAATAAGAAACCTTGTAACCTCAATATTTATGGCCCAGCAAACCTTCCCCCATGCATCCATTGACTCGTACAGCGTAGATGGCAGTCAATCTCCCGTCCTCGGAGGGACGCCTGAGGCCTAACCGAACGTGACTGGCGTCTGAAATAAGAGCCAAATAAGTGAGAACCAGATAAATCCTCGTGAACAGCAGCTGAAAATGAATGAGTGCTTAGGGGCAGTTTACATTTGGACAGTGGAGTTGAGTTCAGTGCTTCGGTTATAGGCTGCAGGGTTGCCGGCGTCGCGTGACAGTCTCCCCCCTAAAAGTCTCATTATGCAGAGACATTATTTATAAACAGATTCTTCCTTGGGATCTGTTCCAGAATAAATTCGCCTCCGGAGAGTATATTCTGAAATAAAGTCTCCGGGGGGAGAGAGAATATTTACTCCGTCTACGAAATAAAGTCTCCCCGTTCAGCGTCAAAATGTGCCACAGCTGCATAACATTTATAGATGAGCAGATTAAACCGTTATTTAGCAAGAATGTACATAGGCCTACATACCTTTACATCAGAACATTTCTTCCAATACAGAGTTTCAAACAGGGGAGACTTTGTTTCGGGGAAGACTTTGTATCGTGGAAGACTTTATATTGTGACACCGTCCGCTGAGTTCGGATGTCTGATTAAGTTGAAGAATCAACTGCAGAATATATCCTTCGAATGTTTTCATTCGAAGACCCTCATCACCTGATCACCACCGTGAGTCAACGCTTGACCTACGTACGTCAACGCTTGACCCACGTAGGTCAACGCTTGACCCACGTACATGTATGTCAACGCTTGACTCGCGTGCATGGGTCAACGCTTGATCCACGTAGGACTCGCGTGGGTCAACGCCTGACTCACCGCAACACAGCAGATGTCGGTTCGTCCAGTATAGTCGCTATGTCATCTTATTCACTTGCGCCACCAATCTATTGGGAGTCGACTGCATCTAGAAAGAGTTTCGTTCATTCTATCAATGATTATGTCTATCACTTCTATTTCTAAGTTATATGTTCTTTCACCAAATTGTCAATGCGTCAAATTGCTCCTGCGACGAATTGCTCTGTCGTCTCCTGGTGGACAGTGGTATTCTCGTCTTCAGGTCGAAAGACGCGACCTCATCATCATGTGGAATTCGCAACTTTAGGATAATCATCATATATTATGCAGAAAATTCACCAGGCAGCCAGGCAGGTAGACACGTAATCAAACAGGGAGTGGGACTGTGGAACATCTAGAGGATTTCACGTGGTGATAGAAACAGACACATCTCGTGACGCTACGCCATCATTGATAGCATTAAAACGTGTAACATAGGGGCAAGAGGGGCACTTGGTCCCACCGGAAAGTTGAAACTCATTTTTAAATTACTACTTTTTTGGGTCACAAAAGAACTAGTGTACACAGCGTGCAATTGAGCAATTTACATTTAGAAATCTGTTTTTAATTCACTGTTTTGCATTTCTCGAACTCTTGCGGTAAAAATTTGAAGTGATCATTTTTTGCCCCCTCTTGCAAAAACGCCACTATTGCACGAAATCCCAAAGCGGAAGTTACAAGCTAAAGTGATTAATGTCTTGTTTCTATTTCACCCGTCTTCATCTACTTTCATCAACGTCCGGGTTCTGTCGTATTTGTTGCTCTCTGACTGAGAGCAGAAAGCCAGAAACACATTCGAAACAAATGGACACGAGTAAATCTCAGTTAGATTTGGACGACATGCAGCCATAGAGCGCGTCATGCGAAAGCCATTCAGCAATAAGCAGTGGCGGCGCCAGCATTTCAGGTTTGGGAGCTGAAGCATTCGCAGAGGCGTAACTAGAACATTTTTCTTGAGGGAGTTGAGGGTGCTCATGAAAGCGCGAAGCTGTGAGTGCCGAAGACATGAAGCCCATATAGCGACTAGGGGGCCTGAGGAGCGTCCTAAGCTACCCAACGGGTGTTTGGGACGGAGACCAATAAACCAACGCATTTTTAGCTGTTGACATCGACTAGAGCACGTTTCTGGCTCTTTGCTTGCCTGCTGTTTATGAACAATAAAGTCATGAAAATTTCAAGAAGTCGTTTTGCAGAGTCGCAGACTATAACAGGATAACAAATAAAGTCAAAGTTTTATTAAGAAACAGAATTCGTCTGAAGCTTACCATAATATGGTAAGTTGCAGTGATAAAGCTTTTAACCGGCTATATTATAGCCATAAAGGTTAAAAGCTTTATCACTGCAACTAACAAATTTTATAGCATTATTTTGTTTAATACGCAAAGCATCAGTCAATGGCACGCCAAAATCACTCCGCAATTACACCAATATATATATATACACTGTGCCCCATAAAAAAACACACCAAAAAACTTTGTTATGAAACGCATGTAAGTCTAATGTTAAATAAGAAAAAGTAATGTTTCATTTAAGAAGATGTTCGAAGTGATGTCCCTTCGCTTGAACGCAGGCTCTCAGCCTTGGCCGCCACTGTTCAATAGCTCTGTCAATGACACTCTGCTTCAACTGTGCCCACACAACGATGAGGCACTTCTTCAACTCGTTTATGTCCCGTATTGCTGTCCGGTAGACGCGTTCCTGTATTAGACCCCAAATTCAGTAGTCAACGGGATTGAGGTCTGGTGAGTTTGCTGGCCAGAGTTCCGGTCCAATGAAGCTTGGTGTTTCACGTCGCAGCAACGCAATGGTGTCCTTTGCGCGATGTGATGGGGCGCTGTCCTATAAGTTACTAATCTCTGTTTAAATGTTTCCAAACACACCTAGTCTGCGTCACTGCCTCCAACAGCAACCACTTCTGTGAGTAAGTAAAATGTAAAATATTTTGTGGCAAAATTATTTGAGAAACAGCGTACAAACTTTTATTACAATTGGCTTAGTTTTATAGAAGATTTTTGAAAAGTTTTTTGGTGTGTTTTTTTAATGGGGCACAGTGTATATAGTACACTGTGTCCCAATAAATCGGGCACCCTTTTTATAATGTGAATAAAACAGGTAAATCTTAATCGATTTTCAAAATTTCAAAACTGTTTTTATCCTGAGATAATTATCTTACACTAATTCAAATATGAAGTTTCTGGCATGAATATTTACGTCACAATTACGTCATTTGCATAAGAGATTATTCAAATGTTAAGTACCGAACACAACTTTTTCTTTAACATTCGGTTTCGATATGTAAATTAACGACGTCATTATGACGTAAGGTAATTTTTGTGAGGGCCGTTCATTAATTACCAATTTGTAGATAATTAGGCCTATCTCAGGAAAAAAATCAGTTTTAAAATTTTGACAATCGACGAATATTTACCAGTTTTATTCACATTATAGAAAGGGTGCCCGATTTATTGGGACACAGTGTATATATATATATATATATGCGGATGGTTTGTCCGCTGAACTTGCATCCAGAGTTAAACGACAGTTTTTGCAGCCAACAGAAATATTTTGGTATAATTATTAAAACGCTGTTGATGACCTTTCTGAACGTCATTGTGGATAGACCAAAGGAAAACTATACATGTAGGTTATAGAGGCTGAGATCACACAAGAAAGTACAAAATGAAGCAATGCAGCGGTCCTTCAATTAGAAATTTTTTGATTGCCATTGATTAGGACCTACAAGGCCCTACATACATAACCTGTATGCGTGCATTCTTGTATGCATACATGCATACAAGCATACTTACAGGCATAAATACACTGTGTCCCAAAAAATCGGGCACCCTTTTTATAATGTGAATAAAAGTGGCAAATACTCATCGATTGTCAAAATTTCAAAACTCTTTTTATCCTTTAATATAGCACATAGGCCTACAGAGTGGTTCAGCACCGACTGTACATGCAATTAAGCTTACTCCAACCAATTTTGGTAACTTGCTTATACTTAAGGCGTCAAATTAAAGATATTTCACCATAGATTTAAGTTTCAACACATTTGTAATTGTATCTTTAGCCCATATACATGACGTGCTTGTAGGTCGTGACTCGTGACATAACACGAAGCAACTTTTTCCAGTAACCACACCGGCAGCCAATAAAAAATCGTGGCAATTTTAACAGTAAATGCACAACAGTCATATAGCCAGAACCTTGTGTTGCATCGTCGAATTAATAATTAGTTTTTCTGCCACAGCAACGCGTGGCCGGGTACAGCTAGTTATATATATATATATATATATATATATATATAATATATATATATATTAATAACATTATTTAGCCTATTATCATAGCACTGTGGACTTGTAATGTGACATGAAATCTTATTCCTAGCCTAATAATTATGCTATTGCTCAAGACCGCATTTGATCCGTACTTTTCTTGAGAAATGACTGCGGAGCTGAGGCCATGCTGTCGCAACAGAAAAACCTATACAATGCACATTTGCATTTAATGTACGCTTTTTTCGAACCCTGCGTCCATTTCAAAGGCAGTCAGCAAAAGTAGGCCTAATTGATTGCCTGCATTTGTGTGACTCAAAGGTAATCAGCAGGCGATGATGGTAGCGATGCTTTGCAAGTAGCAAAGCGTTATTATGCAGTAAAAATTGGTGATTAAATTCCACAGACCCTCACAAGGGTCACGTGCCGACTTCAGTCGTCTTACGATTAAAATAAATAGAAAGCGCTAAAAAAAAGAACTAATCGTCTCGCATGCAAGTTCTAAAGAGCGCAGCGTGGGCCTATCCGTTTAACGATAAATTTCCCTCAGAGATGTTCCTGAAGTCACGTGATGCCACCACCTAACAGTTTAGTCATCTGTCAGTCTCGTGCAGAGCTCTGCACCGGCCACCGCCGACTAAAAATGACCGGCGCGCCGCCGCCGCCGCCGCTCTCAAGTCGGCGCATAGCTCTGGTATCGTGATGCCTGAAACTCTCGAACTGTTATGTGCTAAGTGCTAACGAAAGGAAGGATAGGCTAGCAGGTCATCAATATCGCTTTGCGTAGATCTGCAGGAGTTGAGGGACCAAAATAATGACGACTAAGTCGCCACCTTGCGGACGGTGAGTGCTGTGCATAGCAGACGATCGACAAAAGGGCTAATAATGATGAACCGGATCCTTCACCTCGCAATGCAGTCCCAAGGCAACGAATTTTATCGGATAATTGGAATTCTAAATGATTCATTGCTGCATTTCAAGAGAAGCAACGATCATAATATTAGCCTATACTCAACAGAATAGCATCGAAATACTTGAGCACAATAAAGGAAATGCGCGTTGAGTCTGATGGTAGGAATAGACCGTGTAATTATGTGCACTACGTGTAGGCCTAGGCCTACTGTAGGCCTATTAAGAGTTTGTTGAGGCTCATGAGTTGGCTCGTTATGCGTGTGGCTTGGCTGGAATTTTGTAAGGACTAAAACACTTTCAGCCCAATCACTCCTTCCTCCTCAACGTAGGTCTGCTCCCTCTGCTGCTTTGCATGATGACGTGATGACGATTGCCACGACGACGACGACGACGACGACAATGATGAGTTTGATGACAATGATGCTGATGATGTAGGCCTATAGACCGCTGCTTTTGTTATTATTGGATATTCGGAAGGTGGCAGTAGCGAGCGTACTTTGCTTTCCGGCATTTTGAGACTCGGTGGAACTGCAGCTGCATTCGCTACGTGGCGCTCTATGCTTGATGGTCAAAGAAGATTGCGCGACATAATTATTATCTAAATATTTTACGTTTCTCAAACAAAAGTTTTGGTGGAGTTAAAATAAATTATCGCCGTTGCGAAGTTAAAGCCACACGCTATGTAACCTACATACTTCATTCTGCTTTATTATGGGCCTAAAACTATCCGGGGGATGAATTTAATAGGCCTAGGCCCTACTGAAGATATAGTGTCCGGCAGAATAAACCATTCTGTCCACCTAGCCTAGATAAAAAAAATGCGTAGGCACGGTAGGCTATAAATGATAAATTTCTCGTGCAATCAAAATTTAAAGTGACTGCTTGTTTTTATGTCCTAAGCAATGTTCAGGGCAAGGCAATTCGAATTTAATTAGGGACTATAGGCCCCAGCTATAGGCCTAGTGATTCTAAATGTGCTTAAGTATTCTTAAGTTAAGTGCTCTTCAGTGTTCTAAATGTTCTGAGTGCTCTAAACTCAAAGCAAACAAATTTAGCTAGTAGGAATAAACGCAACTGTTACGCCTAGCGGCAATGTTCGGAACAAAGCAAATAGGCCTAGGCGTCACTTTTCAAAAATAAGCACTCGTGAAATGGATTAATAGGCTATTTTTCAACTTCTCTTCGTCTGTGGGATACGATATTTCGTGAACCTGTGTTAGGCTATCCTTCATTGCCTCTCTGACAACTCATCTTGCCCACCACACACTTATTTACAGGCTAATTGCGGGCATGGGTGCTGCATAACTCTTAGCACCCTCCTAGACGCGAACCTGCTATGCTTACATAATAATAATATTAGCCTACGTCTTAAACGAATATTATTATATTCGTTTCGACGGTTTATTCGCCCTTTTCCGTCATTTGAACTCAGTTGCGCGCAACTTCGAAATCAGAACTCTGTGGAAATTTATTTACTTACGATTGCTTGCTTACTTACTTATCAAAGAAATTTTCATTCCTATTTGACGGCTGTCAGCCTGTCGCTTAATTAACCACTGAAAGCTACCTACATTTATAAAAAATTGAGGTGTTGAAAATACAATTTTAATTCTAGAAGAAAATTTTGACGATGATTGACTTCTTTTAGGCCAAAGTTCTTGAGAGTCTTCGACTGTTTTCGCATATTGGCGCTGATGCGACTCATGCGATTGCTGTTTGAGTCGCCAGGTGGCACGACTGGCTGAGTCATTGTTAGCGGGGATTGTTAGAATACAAGAGTTGGTTCGACGGTTCTGCTATGAAGAAAGCGTGTAGTTTAGAGAATTAAGTGTGTGCTATTATGTATGAAATCTAGTTAAACATAAATTAGAATCTTGAGCTAGAAAGGCTGGTTTGTAAAAGACGAAGTGTCTGGTCGTGCGCGATGACTTAAGCGATCACCTCGCCGTTGAAGTTATTATAATCAGTTGAAGTGAATGTTCGACGCGACGACGCTAAGAAATCGCTTCACAATGGCAACATTTAACCCGAAAATATACGTCGTGCTTTTCTTTACGATGACAAGTTTTGCTGTGGTGGCGTCGAATGGTAACTGGTATCCGACGGGTAACACTTTGCCAGGGTTCCGTCCTATGCCGGACAACAGGGGCCGGTGCGAACCGATTACGATACCCCTATGCAAAGATATTCAGTACAATGAGACGATCATGCCAAATCTACTAAATCATCAGCGGCAGGACGATGCAGGACTGGAAGTACATCAGTTCTTTCCACTCGTCAAAGTACAGTGCAGCCCCTACCTCAAGTTCTTTCTCTGCACAGTCTATGCTCCAGTTTGTACGTTCCTTGATGAAGTTATTCCGCCCTGTAGGTCGCTCTGCCTGGAGGCAAAGCAGGGCTGTGAAAATCTGATGAACAAATTCGGCTTCACGTGGCCAGAAAATCTTGATTGTTCAAAATTTCCAGAAAATGGACTATGTGTTGGCGAAAACCGCACAGAATTGAAGCATGATCTGGATAAGTCAAATCATCATGATCAAACTGATCCAGATTTATCTGGATTTGGTGGAAAAGGCCATCCTCATGCTGATCTGCCATTTGAGTGTCCGCCATTTTTAGGTGTGTCCAACAGCTTGAAATATAAACTCCAAGTTGGAGACAAAATAGTAAATGACTGTGGCTTGCCTTGTGACCCTGAAGAAGACATGTTTTTTGGTCCAACAAGACGGAAGTTTGCCTGGTACTTGATTGGCATTGCATCGTCGATTTGCTTGCTTTCAACGCTTTTCACGATGCTGACGTTTCTTGTGGACATGCAACGGTTCAAGTATCCAGAACGACCGGTCATCTTTCTGTCCGGTTGTTACTGCATGGTGTCCCTCGCCTTTGTCACTGGTTTCGCTGTTCAAGATGGCATTGCTTGTTCAGGTCCGTTTTCCCCAGAAAATAGTGAACACCCGCACAACAGTTGGAAGGTAGTGGCCCAGGGCACAAAGAAGGAGTCTTGCACAATTATCTTTATGTTGCTCTACTACTTTAGTATGGCTAGCTCCATCTGGTGGGTCATCCTGACGCTGACCTGGTTTCTATCTGCTGGATTGAAATGGGGTCATGAAGCCATTGAACGCAACTCACAGTACTTCCACCTTGTTGCTTGGGCGCTTCCGGCCGTTAAGACCATTGCGATCTTGGCTACGGGACATGTTGATGGTGATGTTCTCAGCGGCGTTTGCTTTACCGGAGTCACCAGCGTTGATGCCCTTCGAGGATTTGTCATTGTGCCCCTATTCATTTACCTGATTGTTGGCACCTGCTTTCTGCTCGCTGGTTTGGTCTCTCTGTTTCGTATCCGTACGATTATGAAGCACGATGGCACAAAGACTGACAAGCTTGAGAAGCTGATGGTGAGAATCGGAGTCTTCAGCGTTCTCTACACAGTCCCTGCAATCATTGTCATTGCTTGCTACTTCTATGAACAGTCGTTTCGTCATGAGTGGATGGTGACCTGGCATGCCAAGATGTGCAGCAGGTATCCATTTCCATGTCCATCGTCTAACTATGCATCGCGACCCTCTCCTGACTTCACAGTCTTCATGATCAAGTACATAATGACTCTGATTGTCGGCATCACCTCAGGATTCTGGGTCTGGTCGGGAAAGACGGTTGTCTCATGGAATAACTTCTACAACAAGATCTTTCACCGTGGAAGGAAACCTTCACCAGTTTAACTCCAGTCGAGGCAAGTGACTGCAAATTGTGTGTTATTATGTAGTTTTTTTTGTGGAATTATGCTCTGTACAATTGAAATTATATAATTAGTTGTTTAATGTCAAATGAAAAAATCTGGAAATCTTCCCAGTGCAATAAGAATTTTATGATATTGGTACATTTGTAATCAACATGTTACATAGGAAGTCATGCAAAATATGAGCTTCTTATTGTCCACAAAGTTGACCAGTTTTGGGACAACAGCACTGATAAACAGCTCCATTTTGTGACATTTTTGATTACTCAGCAAATATGCTGGATGCTGCTATCCAATTTTCACTGGAAGTTTAGACACTTGAGTAGATTCTAACCATTTAAAAGACTGCACAGGTTAATGTGTTATCATTTAGCACTGCCTGGCTGTTTCATGCTGGGCAGTAAGAAACATCATGCATGTAACGTAAAATGAGCTGGAAGGAAGCTGTAGATTTTCGGCTTTGTGCGAAGCATTGGCTCAGTATTTACTGAGGAGTTGAAGGTAAGGAAGCATAGAGTTCCAGTTCTGGTGGAACCCGCACGTTTATGATGTGAATGAGCACCTGCCATGGACATGACATGTATGCGTCTGGAAAATGTACTTTCCAGAAGATGATGGTGATCACTTGGATGATTATTCTTGAGGCACAACAAGAGATGAATGAGTTGCACCTGTGTGTACCTGACAAGTGTCAGGCCAGACGAGACGAATCCACAGACAACATACTCACTATTCAGTAGAGCGCGAGTACTTGCACACAGAAATTGAGCTGAATTCAGCATGCTGAAAACTCAAGTCATCATGGAATAATGAAACTGCTCTATAAATTTCTTTTACTTCAGACTAGCATTAATCCCTCTCTGTGGAGGGGTCAGCCACTCGGATCCTCCTCTTCCACAGTTTGTTATATAAATGGTCATATACAATACAATCAGAGATTGAGGCTGATGTAATTTAGTCATTTTCTGCTCTTTAACCATTTTCTGCTATTTATAAGTTAAGAAATATAACATTTACAGGATATGAATTGATGCTATAGGCAAACAATCTCAGTGACCATCTGAGGGCAATGGCTTTCAGTTGCAGCTTAATTGCCCTTCCACGATTATCTAATAAATATCTGTAACTTAGTAGAAAAGTTCGAGATGACATAATTATGAAACTAGAATGGATCATCAAAGGCTTAGGAAACCAGAAACAGTTGCAAGAAATTTGGTCTTCAATCCTTCTACCTACAATGTACCAGTGCAGCTAATTTGGCAAAGATAACAAAGTGAATTCGCAACCTTGCCTATTCTCTTTTATGCAAGCTTCAGAGCTACAGCTGTCTTAGTGAATAAATGTTGTGTATGGTAGGCCTAATTGTGTAATATTAGATCTATGAATGCTGAAACTGCGTACATACTAGATACTGACAGAATATACGAGGAAGACCAGTCATCTTGGTCTTGGCTTCTTTCTAGACAAGATACTCTTTTGGGTGTGACTTGATTAACTGGTTGTGATTGGCACAACAGACATTACTAGACGTTTTTCATAAGTTACGGAGTGGGTGGGGGCTAGGTAAACACTTAGATTAGACTAGATTTCAGGATGAGTCATAATAGGAGTTATTTCTTCGGAGGAGAACTTGAGAATTGACAATGCTGAATGTAGATACCAATTGATCAGCACTGTACGTATATCTGTTGCTGTGATATGGTGGCCACCAGTTCAGAGATGATTGACTGAATGGTACAGTACACATTACTACTATAATTTATGAAGCAGAATTTCTTATCACGAATCGTGTTTTGTGTTTTAGTCGTCATCGCAAGAAGAATCTCGTCGCTTGAACGTCTTTGACAGGAAACGAACCTTGAAGAATGTGAGACGAGTTTCAGGTAGAAGTGGAGAGAGATATTTCGCTGCATTATGTTCTGATTCTAAATATTCTTCTGTTCCATGTTCTGAATCTCAGAACTTGTTGTAATGGACTGGCATCTTCGTCCTGTATTTCTCATTATTTTTATTTGTTTTAAATTTTTTTAGATAATAATAGAAACAATTTGATCTTTTTCCTCACCTTTGCAGGCAAGGGAAGTTTCTCTTGTTTTGGGCATTTACCAGTGCACTTGTGAATAAGGTAATGCCCCACATTTAGCTTTTAGAGTAGTGCTTTAGATTTTTAGAGTTTACGAATCTTAAGATTGCCGTCTGTCTAGATTGACTCGGCTGATGAATTGATTCTTTGCCTGAGGTCTTTGTTTGTTTGTTTGAACTTTTCTTTGTCCATTTCTTGAATAGCTGCTCTCATTTTCTGACGTGATCATTCACAGCATCGCCAGAAGTTCTGTTCTGCACAAAATCACAATCTAAATTTTTCTATGTACACAGTTTTTATTTTGTCTTACCATGCTGACCGTATAATTGCAGTTGTGAATGTGAGTCTTTTACATGCAATGTGGCTGAAGATTTATACTCTGTGGAGCTATACACTGATTAATGCTCCCGATATAGCCACAGTCTCCAAAGAATACAGTGTTTTTTGTGATAGCAAAGGGTTAAGTGCCACTTCTAAGCTCCAGGAATTGTGGTTTTACCATCCATTACACAATGTAGTCCTTCTGAGCACTTATGGCTCAATTGCTACTCCAGTACATGTTTAAAGAGCCAACATTTGATTTAACACCTGGTTCCTGGTATGTCTGTAGGTAAATAGTGACTAAGTACAGTCTATAGATTACAATCTCTCAAGGACACTATTTTTCCTGTGCTTATCAACATAAGTACAAGATTTTATATTGATAATTGTGGTAATTTAAATGTATAATGATCAATGTTGATGAATTAAAAGTTATATATATATAAATCCAAGGTTTATTGAATATTTATGTATTCGATGACCTTACAGTCAAAATATTTATTTAGCTCAAATCTGAGTATGATATTTATTTCATGAAGGATTTGTCTCTTTCGAATATATTGCTTGCATGTTTCCTGTGGCTTTTTTGATAGATGAGAGCATGCTACTTCAGAAGGTCTTACTATTGAACACTTTTAGTATTATTAGCATCAACTGACCAATGTTGTAAGTGCTTAAGATTTTAATTTATTATTTATCTAAGCTTATAAATGAAGATCTGTGTGTTGTGTTTGTGTACAGATATATTTGTGTTGTGAATTTAATTAATTCGCCTCTGTCTCTCAATGTAGTGAATGATGCCATATCAAAACAAAGTATTTTATGAACTTTGTTACTGTCTATGACATTTGCTTGTGCAGGGCTGAAACTGGTTTGAAAAAGTTGCCGGGTCTGACTTTGGCGGACAAGCACGCCTTTGACCCGAAAATGTTTCTGACAACTTTTTTTAGTCATTTGCCCAAAAATTATCCAAAATCCTACCAATTTTAGCCAGTTTTGGCTCCTGGCGACCCTTTTAGCGACCCTGCTGAGACCCTGCAATGGCAGGTCTCGAAAATCGATGCCGAGTCACAGACCCGGTCTGACCTGATTCACTTTCAGCCCTGTGCTTGTGTTGCCTTTGCTGGAACCAAATTGTCTGTACATGGCTAATTCTGCTTTGTTTTGCCCTTCAAAACTGCGCCATAAATTAAACTGTATGGCTAATGTTTTTCAGTCAGTCTGTGGCCGCAATGAGCTTCTTAGTTTGCGCTGGGGAACAAAAAAAGACATTTTATTTTTGTTCATGTCTTTTTTAGAATGCGTTTGAGCTTTATTTCCAATTTTTAAAGATGTTTTATGTTTTAGAAGGAGTATTGTTGTTATATTTGAAATCTTATCAGCTGAAAGTAGCAGACCAAAATATATGCAATTTGGTAACATTCATCAAACTGTGTTGTAGCCTTTGATATATATATATATATATATATATATATATATATATATATATATATATATATATATATATATATATATATATATATATATATATATAGCTTGTGTTCTGATACAGTATTGTTGGGAGTATGATCCCAAATTTAATTCCTTGTGTGTGCTGTATTATTAGTGTGTCTACTTATGTTGACTTGTGCTTTATAGAATTTTTATGATTGAAATGATATTAATAATAACAGTGGTTGCCAACAGAAGGTTCTGGTGTGCTTTGTTAGTGTGAAAAGTGAACAAGTGGAAGTTAAATGTGGGTGACAAGAGTTGCTTAATTTATCATTTAAATTGATGGAACTTGTGTTTGGTTTCATGATTTTTAAATTTTTTTTTTACACAACCCATTATGTTGTTTAGCATATGAAAGTTGTATAATACTAGAACTTTCTCCTTTAGTTTTAAGCTGTTTATATATTTTAAGAGTTCATATTGCGCATGTAACATTGTAACAGTCATGTCATCTTGCTAGGAGATTTGATCTGCTTTTATGGTTGTTTGCTAAAGCCAATTATGTGTTTTTTGCTGTGACATGTGTTTTGTTTAGCTATTATCATAGAAAATAATCATGAAGTAACTTCTTACTCAAAACTTTGCTGTAGTAACTTCTGTGTCCTTTGTTCTCTGTTTCATTCAACTTCGTATTTTTGGTCATTGTGAAATTCCTTTTCATATCATAGCAACATATTAGTCACCAAAATATAGCAGTCATTTGTATGAAGCATTTATAATTTAAATTTGAAAAATTAAATTAGATTTTGTTTAAAATATTTGTGCTTCACAGTATTATTAATTACATGTCTAAGTGTATGTTATGTTCACTGTTTAACATTTCATTTTCTTGACAGGTCCTAAATTATCAGCATTTGCAGACAATGTCAGAATTTCCTTTGCAGAACTTAATTGTTACTTGGCAGGCATTATGTTGATGGTTTGGTGTGAGTAAAGCCAATAATGATGGGTATCGGGTGCATAAGTTTACTGACATGTTTGCTAAACAATGCAGACAAAGCAAGCTGGGCAGGCTGTCAGTGAAATGCCTGATGTGAAGAGTGTGTGGCCAAGGCAGATCTTCATTTGGCAGAATAGATGTAAATGGTCAACTGGTCTGGTGTTCAGTTGGTTCATGAAAACTGCCACATGTAATGGAAATGTCTGCTCTTAGTTTAGTGCTCATTTGTTTTATTGATGACCTTAATAGAAAACTATTTTGCTGTGTGGCTGATGTATAGTGATGACAGCAATTCAGGGTACTTGTGAGTACTTCTGGCTGGGTACAAATAAAGTAAATTGTATTGGATCACTTTAATGTAATAATTAGTGATAAATGTACCTGGTAAAGGTAATGTGTAATGTAAGCTTGAGTGCCCAACATTATAATTAAATTGCTCTTCGAGTGTCAATACCTAAATGTTTGATTGCAATTACAATTGATAGCTGTGTACTTGTGAGGTTAATTGCTTAATTGGTGATATCTTCTACTAAAAATTGTTCTAATATTTATGTATTGATTGAATGTTTATTCATTGTAGATTTGATATCTTATCATGCTGCTTAGTTTTGTTGTCCTACAGTGTCACATGGCAATTAGGAAGAATTGCTTCATTTAATACTTAATGTCTTACCTCTATTACTATTTATAGTTGAATGTATTTATTGTTTAATCTTCAGTAATACTCGCTTATTATTATTTCTGAGGCTAGTTTACAATCTGAGATGAGTAGGAAATGCAAATTGTGCTATTTAAGTTAACTCCATTGACAATCAGTAAATTGAAAAGTTGACATGACAAAGTTCATGACCTCAGTACAAAGAGCCTATAAGTAAACATTAACTGCTTCATGAGATGGTTTCTGATGAGGGCTTAGTCTACACTATGAATACCCAGGTCTAAGATGTAATAGAACAGTTAAATGTAGAGTTGTAGACAATCAGACATTTTATTTTCCAAATGGTACATGTATATAATGGATGTTTTAGCCAGTTTTAGCAACATTGGGAATGGTAACATTCATTAACAGGAATCCAATTTTTTTAATTCTGTTGTATAGTGCTAATTACATCTATGCTGCTGGAAGTTAGATGGCTAATGTTCTTCAGATAGATAGATATCCTTTCACACAAAATCTGCTTCCTCGGTAGTGAAATCACAACTAGGGGAAGACTTTCTGTTGGCTGTCTGTAATTCAGTGTTTTTTCCATGCCTTTGCAGCCATACCTAGTTAGTTTTCAGTTGGTGTGACCATTTTATCATTGTGTTTATATATGTAAATTTATGGTCATGATCCTTGTCATATCTTGCATGTTTGAGTGCTACCTTGTACAATCATATTTATTCCAACAAAGTGTTTTTGCTCTGGCTGCTTTCTGCTTTTCTGTTGTTGGTGTAGTAATATTTTGGAACAGAACAAAGCTAAACCAATTCAGATGTTGGTGGTTTTATCAGGAAATACTGTCTTCGGTGCAAAATACTTGAGAGAGAGAGAGAGAGAGCGAGAGAGAGAAAGAAAGAGAAAGAGAGAAAAAGGAGGCCTGTCTGAATGGTGCTTGGCTGAAGGAGGATTCCATGGAAATCAGTGGCCACAGATTCGAGTAGGCTGTTGATGAGTGCTATGGCTTTTTTTACTCTCTTCATTACTGGCCGACTGACATGCAACCGGTATGCTGGAGAAGAGATTATTAGCGGAGCCAATGGGTTAATGGCTGACTGAGTTGGAGCCGGTCTGCCTCGTTTGTTTATGCAGCTCAAGAGCTGTGTTTTCATAAAACTCTGCTGACTGCATGCTATCCTCTCTAGCCCATCTCACTCATTTCCATCCACTGAGAGGTTGTAATAGCTGCTGCTGCTGCTGCTGCTGGGTCTGATTAGATATAGGTTCTGATATGTCCGGTCTGCCAAATAGCTTGGCTCTTCTTCATCCAACTCACCCACCCTCCCCTCACACACACACACACACACACACACACGTACGTATGTGCAGAGCCCCATCCAATGAATGGCCAGGGAAATTGCTGAACAAATTATAAAGATATCTGGGTTTAGAGACAGGGCTGTATGAGTGACTAAGGAGATCCTAGAATGAGATGAGAATTAGGAGCATTCCTGCTGACAGGCATGGAGTGACATGGAGGAGGAGGAGGAGGAGGAAGAGAAGGAGAAGTACTTCTGACCTCATCTGGTCCTCATTTGCAGCGTGATCTTTGGTTTGTAACTAATCCATAGTTTTCATCAGCAAATAACCCACGCTTTGATGTACCAGGTGTGTTTTGATGTCTTAACCTGTCTGAGCTGGAAGCTTTGCTGGATGGGCTCTGATTGGTCCAATCATACCTCTCAGTCTTTCTCTTGTGCTGGGCCATTCGGTGCATGTTAGTTCCCCAGCTGTGTGTCTGATCATGGTGGGTGGCAAGTAGCCATATCCCCAAACCAAAAACTTTCATTCTCTGGGAAAGTCATTTCATTTGCATGCTCCTATGTAAGAATTTTGTTGCTGTATGCTTTCTTATCAGCAGGGTTGTGGCCTGAATTTGGTTTGGTTTTTTCATTCTTCGCCCTGTTTGCTGTCCTATTAGTATTCTGTTCGTTCTATGTTGACTGTCACTTGTTCTCTGGTTGAAATGATATGCTGAAGTGCAACTGGAGAGAAACTTTGAACTTTGCTTTACAATTGGGACTTTGGTTCCCCCCCCCCCCCACAACCTTTGATAGGTAGCTAGTGCATTATTACATATGCGGAGGAATAATTGATCAATCTTTTTTTGTGTTGACATTTTTATTAAATTTTCATTGTGCCCTTCATTTTGTTTGCTTTGTTTCGTATTACGTAGTTTCGGTGGTAGGATTTAGTGGTCCTACTAACTGACTTTGGTATTTCTTCCATTTATATCCACTGAAGTCATTGTCGTTGATTTGATCCAACTGCCATCATTATAGTGTTTCTACAGCATAGCAGTAACAGTCCTTGGGGTTATATTTTCAGAGCTCAATTATAGGGATATTAATTACGAGGTGTAAGACATTTTAAAATTAACATCTGGTGACATTTTATCCATGGAGTATTACTTGTTTGTCTCTTTTCTTTAAGTAGGTTTGAATCTTAGCTGATGACCCCTCTAAATGCTCGTGGCCTTTATGGCTGTGCCTCCTAACCTAGGTCTTGGTGAATATATTATGAGATTGTCTTCCTCCCATGTAAGTCACTTTGGTCCTTTGTAACTTACACTGATAGGGTCTGCAATGTTGTAGAATTGGATTCACCCTAATTAATTTATTTCAGGTTTATTTGAGGACTGGAAATTTTAACTGGGTTTAATGTCTGTTTCATTTTCACTGATTGTTCATGTACTTTCTTGCCACTTCGCGTGCTTCTGGGAGCCTATTCAACTATGACGTGGTTCATCACATTTATACCATTCCCATGACTTCCCTTAGGATCTGCTATTTGCAATAACAATATTGCATGTTTCCATTTGGAGTTCGTTATTTTCCTGGTTTTATGCCATTCAACCTGATTCATGTGCTGTTTATGGATCATGTTATGATTCACCGTGAAGGTGCTTTGGTGCAGTCTGCCATCAGTCACTGCTGATGTGTAGTTGTTGAGTGTTGTCTGATTGACATGCAACGCATTGGCACCAGCCGCTGTAACATCTCTATCGCTTACTGAAGTAGGTCCTGGATCACAGTCTGCATGCCTACTGATTAGCGATGTACTTACAAGTTCTGACTAATTGAGCTTATTATACAGGTGACTGATAGAATGAAACATTGTAGATAGCAGTGCTGTTAATGAAACTGATTGGCTGATATTAATTTATTGACAGGAGCTGAGTAGATTATCATTTATCTATATTTATGAATATCAATCAGTGAATACAATTGATCTACAAAGTTATTGACTGGCAGAAGTTTTAGTCTGTTAAAATGCTTCATAAAAAAGGTACTGGAGTAAACTGTTTGTTAAATTGTTTCATAAAAGTGCATTTGATACATTTCATACATTTGATAATAATATGACAGGTGAAGATTAAACTATGTTTATAGTTAAGAAGTGCAGACTTTTCATTTGATGATTGTGGTGTGGTGAATGACAATTGAGAGGTGTGCATTTCAACAGGCTTCATTGTCATTTACATGTTCTATTCTTGGACTATTCTAATTTCTTTCCCCTGGACACTCTTGGTCAGCTATATTGTGAACTGAGCTGACTGGTGGACTGTTTTGAGACCTCCATGGCTGACTGCTATTTCAGGCATGTCAATTCAGTTTCACTGGGCTTTGGTTTGATGTCTTGGGAATATTATGTACTCTGGCCACTGGATATCATGGCACTTGAATGCCTGCTGCTCCTCCTCTCATATGGGGCCTTTTATGACTAATACTATGGACACAAAGCAGGCCAGGCTGAAGAATGGGCTTCTTGGATGGTGTCCTCTTTCTACCCTCCCTCAGTCCTCCACTTCAAAGCAGGTCTGCCTAGGCAGCCATTCACCCCTCCAACAGAATTACTCAACTGTAATTGGACTTGGTACCAAGCAAATATTTCAGGATATCCTGGGATAATCACACCATCTGGATAATATCCTGGCCATTTTTATGCATATTTGCTGTAAACAATTTGGCTGTAATTTTTCCCGCTCAGAATAAATAAGACCATTTTAGTTATTTGTGCATTGTATGTTGTGATTTTTATTTTTATTACAGCCTTAGGCTGTAATAAACATACTCGGGGCTATTCGTAGATCTGATGAATGTTTCGCCTTCAACCTTTTCCTCAATTGTTCGTGGCTCAATCCAGATGCTTTGTCTGCATAGGTCCCATGGAATGAACTCTTTATGGAATGAACTCTTTATGGAATGGGGTCTTTATGGAATGGACTTCCACGAGCAGTTAGTTCCGGTTTTTTTGGTAGTCTTTCCTCATCTTTTTCTTGCCTCAGATGCTGCCTTTTCTCTCGGGTGGCGGTGGATGGTACTGCAAGCGCCTCTGTAAGGCTTTAATTGAGATACGAGCGGAATATAAATTATCATGTACAACAGAATACTCATTATGTAGCAAAAGATAAAGCTTTTGCAAGAGCAATAGTGATCATTAGCTATTTTAGCAACTTTGTCGTATACCTATTACTTATGTAATTTGTTTTTCTTTTCTTTTGGAATAATTAATTAACGTATTAAACTATCATAAATGATAGAGTAAAGCTCAGAATAGCCTAGCTTCAGGCTGCGTACCAATACTCTTTATTATAGCAATCATGTCTTGACATAGACAAATTCAACTTCACTTTGTTATACGAGTCTAAATATCTATTGTTTAGTGCCCGACACTCTGTCGTCTGAGGACTAGTTAAATTTTCATATTATTTTGAGAAGTTGAAAAGAAACAAGTATAAAACAGTATGTGCACTGTTCACATTTTCTGCTTAATGGAATCGTTTCAAATCTGAGTTTGAACTATCTTAAAGTGTTTATCTTGACATTTTATATTTATATATATATGCATATATTTGACTTTGATATATACAGTATATATATATATATATTTGATTATGCAATAATTAATTATCATATTTTAAAAGAATGAATGTGAACTGGTTGTTGAATAAGTTTGAAAGCTAAACTTTGAAACTTAGTCACAAAAAGTGTTCTGATAATATAACATTTGCAGCTGATGTTTAATGTGTAACCTTTATATTGTAGAGTGCAACTATTCTAAGTGTAAAATGTTTTGTATATTTTTAACTTACATGTACCATTGTACATTGTGCGTTGCTTAAGAGCCCATTATCAAAGTGTTAACATATTGTAATTTGGTTTCTGTTGTTGTTTTTACTTTCGTATTTACAATCAGTTTTGCTTCTTCTGTTAGTCGCTTAAAGTACAGTTTTATTCCTTTTGAAGTGCAGGGAGCAATTAACGATTCATGAAAACTGAAAGAATGTGTACTTCAGTTCTCTGGAAAGTCTCTACAGCAGACTGAGCTGTTACATTAAAGTATTGCTTCGATGTAATTTGACGTTGTGTTTGGACATTTTGTGATCATCATCACAGTTTTGTTTTCGCTATACAGGGTTTGAATTGTTTAGATGTAGCTTTGCTAATTTACTAGTTTCCTTGTTCTGTAATTTTTACCATTTGGTTATTAAATGCAGCCAAAGTGATGCAGTGCATTATTGAGTTTATATTAATAAATACTAGTAGTTCTTGAGATGATATTTGTTAGTATGTTAGTCGGACCGACGTCTACGCTTATCTGATGTTATTTTATTGCTATTCTATGTATGTCAAAGTTGTGAAAAATACATGTTAAACTTATTTGTTCAAGTTTGTTGCTTTGGAGGATGAGTGTAGAGCTGCGTCAGTGCATCAACGCTGCAGTATGGCTCTCTATCAATGCACAACTTGTATAAAATATGCAACAGCTGACTAGAACAAACACAAGTCAACATTGGTTGGAAAGTAGTAAGATTAGGAGAAAGTTTACTTGTCCAAAGAGCAGCAGATGATGTGTTTGGAAACTGGAGTAGACCAATGCTAGCTGCTGCGGCTGCTTCGATGCCAGATTGCCTGAGGATGTTGACATTAATGCAGAACTTCCTAAGCAGTTTTGATAGCACAGTCGGAGGAAGACCAATGAAGAGGAGGAAGCAGTGTTCTCAGTTGGATCAAGGAAGAAGTACTTCTCATTCAGAAGTAATTGAATCTCTGTTCATCTGCATTGGAAATTGTAGACTTCACCTATTTGTATAAGCAGACAAATGAAGAAATAGGGGATGGGGGCAATCGAAGTGGGAAAGTACAGAATAATAATTATTCCAGGAATGTGTGGTGTCTGTTGCAAAGCGCCTACTTATCATCACCCGAACGAATTGCTTCACTGCTGTAGCTCCTTATCCTCTTATCAGCCCTTGGTCCAGATGGTAGTGAACTAGAAGCAGGAATTATCCTACCAGAGTACCAGATAGACCAGTCAGTCCATGGATCTTCCTCTGGTACATTATTGCACCCAGAAGCCTGGCACTCCCATCTTGGCCTAATTGCTGGCAAGTGGAATAAACCTGGCTGTTTTGATAAGTTTCTGCAGCAGCAGCAGCACAGAATCCATTTATGCTGATAGAATAAGCGTTGAAACTTACAGAATATGTGTCTGAACAAGTGTACAGCCTTACAATAATAATTACCTATATTACAGAAGATTTTCAAAACTCTACCGATTTGCATAGTTGAAGTGTTGTCTTTATTGCTGTAGCTAAGAAGTATTTCCCATTAAACTTCAAACACTGACTGATAATGTTGGTCACACTGCTTTACAAAGATCTCATAGAAGCTTATTTGTAGGTACGCATGGGGTGGGTCGACAAAATTGTAGGGGTCCGAAAATTCTATTGTTTTTACGTCCGTAATATGGATGGCCCCGAGAAGGTGCCAAAGCCAAGTATGGCCTGAACTCGTAGTCTCGTATACATGGTGCCAATATGTACCCGGTAATGATTTCTGGAGAGCTCTGGTATGACAGGAACCTTGAACCAATCAATCACTGATAGATTAGCAACCAGGAGCAAGACGAAGAACATGGAAATCATGAGCTGGTCTAGGACAGAAAACGGTATGAAAATATAGTACTTGTATGTTGGCTCAAGAAAATGCTCAATTGAATGTTAATTTAAGTCGTATTGGCATTCCTCTATTCAAGACTTACTTCTTATAACGTAAATAGGCTGAACCTAAAACTGATACAACTGCTATCATGTCACTAAATGTGACCATGTCTGGGAAAAGAGACCTAAAGTGGGATATGGACTTATTAGTATCCTCAAATCCAGCTTAAAACAAGCTTTCAGACAAAAGAAACTGCACAAAGTTTGGTCCATAAATGATGAAGTTATTAAAAATGTAACAATGTAATAGACGAAATCATCATTTCGAGAAAATCAACTTTAAAGATTTAGCAAGATGGTACCGTCAAATTCAGTACTGACCCTAACTGACAAATGCGCAATCAAAAAATGCGATTATAATTATAATTATTACAGCTGTTTGATAGCGAAAGAATGCGAGCATGTAAATGGTCACTTTTTAGCGAAATTAAGTGAACAAACGACCTAAAATAACAGATTATGTAACAACTTACCACAAGGCCCACTTTAGGTCCCTTTCCCTGCTCCGGTTTAAATGCAATTTTTAGTAACTAAAGGTTCAATCTCCACAATTTTACGAATTATACCGAGCGGACATTATATTTATCTGAAACATGAAGAGGAAATCCAAAATTCGACAACCAGCAACTGACTATCTAAAACGGGCTATAACTCCGAAACTAGAACCCCACTTTAGGTCCCTTTTCCCAGACATGGTCACAAATAGTAAATGAAAATGCTGAATGATTGTGAACTCATATAAAATAGCAAACTATATGATCCACTTTCCTGAATTATTTTCCTGATTTATTTCAGCTGTGTTTCGCTATTGTGAACGCTATGATGTTTATCCATAACATGTGGACAAATGAAATGCGATTTCTAACAGTCATTTTTTTAACAGAATTGTTTTTCACAATTTCACACATCTTGAAAAAATATAGGTCAACATGAACAAGCATGCATACCACTCAACCGTGTCCGATAATTAGTGATTGAGGCACATGAAATTCCCTCTGCCACCACAAGTCTACTGTCGTAAATGGCAAGTCTTCTGTCATAAATGGGATCCTCGTGGATTGTAAAAGCAATTGCACAGCAATATTCATTCTGAACGATTAAATAAATTCCATGTTTACGTTACATGGGTGTCCTGCTCAATTTCTATGTTGATTATTCAAGGATGTCAAATGTTGCCTAACAATCTTTGCGACTGAACTGATTTCTTACAACACAATGCTTAGTATATTCATAATTACAATGTTTGTCTACCTTTGCTAATGAAACTTAGTCTAATTTAATGACTATTTGTACCTAATATAGGCAACAGTCTTACAAATAGTACTGCTGGGTACAGGTATTAACTACAGGTATTTGTAAGTGTTGTGCTACCATTTGCATAAACCAGGAAATTTATTGTGATGCAATGAAGTTAGTAACAAATTTTAAGTCATTCAAATTATTGTGAGGCTACGAAGTTAGTAAAAAAATTTGAGTCATTCATGATTCATCTGTTGGACTACTACTGGAATATTCATACCCATGCCTCATCTTAAGACTTAATTTGATACAAATAAATGAATTTATAGCATTGGCCGGAACTCTGGAGCCGAGTAACGGATTTTTTCCAACTGTAACTTCCAAATTTTGAGCATTTACGTACAAAACCATCTAATTCTCTGTTCAGTTCCTCATTTTTGCAAATGCTTTCATGCAATCAGCTTCCACTTCCTGTGCCTCTAATTTTTGCATGCAGTTGAAAACCATTCTATTCGATTGTATTGTCAAACCAAGAGCACCTCTGACGAGTTCTCAAGAAGATGCGCTATATAAATTATGCACGTACACATGACAAAACGTTGTCAAAAGCAAATTCCCTCGATAAATTATATATTTTCTCACATATAACTCTCATATTCCCAACTACTTATCAGTAGCGTTTCTCACAAATGCCAATTATGCATTTATATGTCCAACAGATCAGTGCTGACAATCGTCGTCCATCCCTTGTATGACCTGTTTGTCTCTGTTACAACCTGTGTGTGCCGTGCAATACTGAAATCGAGTATTTACAGCAGACGGTCTGTCCTTACGTTGACCTAAGAGGACCATCTTCCACCAACAGCTGCTCAAGTGAGTTATCCGTGAAACTGTTGGACAAAGAAATGAAGAGAAACCTTAATGCCGCATGAGAAACAGATTTCTGTTGTTCAAAAAAATAATTCAGTCTTCAGGTTAAGTTAACGAATGCATCTGAGACGAGCAGTTCTTTCGCCAACGGTCGCTTCTGATAGTCTCTGATGAAACATCGACTGAGAAAGTTTTTTGCCAGCTGAGAAGTCTGCGCACTGAGTTCGTATTCGGGAGCGGAGCAGGTAGCAATGCGGTAGATGGCAGCAAAGCCTTCGAACTTGTGCCATGGTGGGTTGCCCGTCAGCATTTCAACAACCGTGCAACCAAGACTCCTGCAACAAAATTTATCAACCTTTAGTCAACTTGAACATTAGTTCTTTGCACTGACAATCACAAGTTCCATGGGAAGATATGTAGATTTCTAAATTTCTGCTTCAATTATTTAATCTAATTAAGCTGGTGATCAAATATATCTGGCACTCTCTTGCTAAACAATTTGAGCCTTTAGCTTAATTGCCTGTAATATATAAAAGTTTTCAAGAATACAATACAATCTACATGAAATGCTCCTTTTCGCAGCTTGACAATGCACCAAGTTAGAACAATGAGAATGTCATTGTCTCGAACAGAATTAAATACAGGATCCACAATTAAAAACAATTTATACCAGAACTCGTGATTATATTGAAACACGCCATAATGAGTTCTGGTGTAATACTGCAGTGCAGCCTACGCTACTTTGAATAAGTTCAGCTAGAACCATTCTAAAATGCACTAATTCATCAATCAGGGGAAACAAACACGACAATCTGGATGATTAATTCCTGAATAACATAGTGGTTACAAGGGTTAGAGTAGTCGTTGAAGTTAATTCCAAAGAAATGTATGATTATAATTACCTGACAATGCCTAACAAAATAGGATGCATGCATCATCAGGTTCACGGATGAATTGTAATGCACAGTTTCCATTGTTTGCCTTTCATTGTGATGGGATCTTGAGCTACTCCGTACGTAATTCATAATTGCTTAACACCATCGACTTGACACTATGCCTGGGCGATGACAATGTAAAACTTGAAAGAAATAATAACAAGAATAAATCAGTTAAAAGTGAAGTGTAAACAACAATTACCAGATGTCTGTCCGTCGTCCATAACCACGGCCATCGATTAATTCCGGCGACATGTAGTACGGTGTGCCAGCGTATGTCATCAAACAAGACTGAGACAAAACTTGTAATCGCTTCGATGCTCCAAAATCTCCGAGTTTTATGTTGCCTTCGTGATCACGCAAAACATTGGCACCTGACATTTGCACAAACATTTTAAAGTTGATTAGGAAGAGTAAGTAATTCAACTGCTGGCTAACTTTTCAGTCCATACACCCCACATAACAGTTAAGAGTGCACTGGTAAGCTACCTGTAATCCAGGTATGCTGTATACACTTGCATGCAAGTCCGCATCACATAATTTGACCTGTAAATTAATGAGAAATCTACGACCATGCACAAGTCAATGTGTGTCTTTGTAGAAGCAGCCGCACATTAAGCAGCCAAATTTGCCAGGTTGTTAGGCCAACAAAGAAAGCAATGAGTGTTCCAGATCTAAAGCAGAGTAAAGATGCTAGGAACAGATGCCATACAAGCTGACCCAATTAGTAGCATGACCTAGACATCTCACATATGTCTGGTGTCATCTTCCATTCATCCACTTACTATCTTCGATTGAACAAGAGAGAAGCAATACCTCAAGCCTGTGATGACTGTGAGGCAGCCACAGGTATCAACTTTCTCAGCGGCTGGTCTCAGATGTTGAACAGTCTTGCTCATGCAATGTGAGTGGCTGACTCAATGACTCCTTCGAGTCTCGACTCAAGACTCATTTGTTTTCCAAGGCCAACCCTACTGCTGTTAGTTGACTGAGGCGCCCATATAATGGCATGGCTGTGTGCAAATTTACATTGTTATTATGACTATCAACTGCAAGTGACTTCAGTTTTCATAGCCTTGACCTATGAGGGTCAACTACAAGATCCATTCATAAAATGACAATGGCCTGATATTGAACAGCAGCCATTGAGAGTTCATTAACTACCTTTGATGTCTCTGTGAATGATCCTTTTGTCGTGTAAATAAACAAGGCCTTCCAGCATTTGATGAGTGTAGTTTCGCGTCAGTGTTTCTGTTAGCGGACCATACATCTTGATCTGATCCTTGATTGAACCCTGTATAATGTATATACATATTCATAAACAAAATATATTCATAAACAAAGCATATTCATAAACAAAACATATTCATAAACAAAGCATATTCATAAACAAAAGCATGTTGAAAACACATGCAAGGTCTAGAAAGTCACACCTTTTAAAATTCCTTGTGACTACTGCATAAAAAGACAATGGTAGAATTTAGTTTTTCTCATCATGACTGGTGAATTTTATAATTTTATAAATGGAAATTATAAAAATACAAACAGCACACAGACACGAAAGATGACTTCTTTATATAAAAAATAGGGACTTTGAGCAAGTCCTTCACTTGCAATTGCTCAGGCATTTCGGCGTGAAACTCCGATTCAGTGTCCTCACTATAGTCGAGAGCACTTCTGACTAGAACCTCGAGAGCACTTCTGACTAGAACCTCCAAAGGGGCGCTATAACAAACTTGTGCACATACATAGATAAACATAGTCAGTGCCACATTCACATAAAATATCTATGAGGAAGTTTATGACAGGTGCTACAAGAGTCAAACTTGTAGATATAATTTGCCCAGATTTTGAAAAAGTCCATCATGGCCAAAAATTTAGAAGCATGTTGAATTTGAGTGCAGGTATCAACATGGATTCAAAGCTTGCTAGACAAGTTAAGATAGAAGACAGAAGGTGGACAAATACAACAAATATTCTAGCTTAATAACATTAATTGGAAACATGCTCAGAGATGCATATTGGGGGAGGGGGAAAGAGAAGCAAGGAGAGATGGACTAATAAGTGCTACAGCTTAACTTGCAGTGGTTCTAACACAGAGTACTCAGTACTGGTTCTGAATGACTTGAAATCCCTTATGCCATGTTAAAACACAGGCCAGTGCTCATTAAAAATTGCCAGTCACACCACACTTAGAGCACTGGTGGGAATAGGTCTCTGGTCTAAATAGCTTGATAAAGTCACTGCAACTTACTCATGAGTCAGTGTCAGTCCTACCAGAAACATTTGGCTTCATTTCCAGAGATTATTCAGCCAAGACATATAATGCCATATATAATTATATAATATATGAATATAATGTCATATATGATTATATAATATATGAATATAATGTCATATATGATTATATAATATATGAATATAATGTCATATATGCATACTCACTCCAGGTAAATATTCCATAAAAATGGAGAGAACTCCGTCGGTGTCTTCACTTCCCAGATACTGAACAATTCGAGGATGCTGTAGTTCTTGCAGGAGTTTAATCTCAGCCCTCAGTGACTTCATTTCCTGATGCAACAACCAAAGCTTGACTACACTCAACAATAACAAGGCATTTGTAATATAGTCATTGTTTTGGTACCCCGTCAAAAGCGCGCAGGACAAAAGCGCGCCGACAAAAGCGTGCCGCCATAAGCGCGACCCGTCAAAAGCGCGCAGGACAAATGCGCGCCGACATAAGCGCGCGGTTAACAAAATATAAACTAACGTACACAGACAAAAAAGAAAATCTCATGAATAAACTCATGGCAGATATGAAGAAAATTCTAATGTCCAAAAATTAAGTAAAAGCTCTGGAAAATTTTCATTGCTAAGAGTCTAATATAGGCCAATCAAGACAAAATAGGCCTATGCAAATAACGTGAACTACGGACGAAAAATATAATGTCCACAAAATTAAGCTACAGTGTTCGAAGTTTAAATTGCGAATATAGTCTACTCTAATCGATGTTTTTGAAGGATATATTTCGGTTTCCTTAGAAGTCTCAACAATCGGCGTTATGCAGTCGTTTTGGTTTACATTATGTGCTATAGCTATCGGCCTACTTTATTCTGAGCAAACATGCAACCAGTAGGTTGCGAAACACTCTGAATCTTTCGGTTTCCTTCGAAGTCTCATCAATCGGCAATTAAAATTACAAATCAGTGGTTCATTTAATTTTTACTTATGGACAAACAACTTTCATCAAAATAGGTGGCTGAATCATTGCCTTCTTGAAAGGCTTTGAATATTGGCCCACATGTAGGTGAGAAGTTTAGGTGAGTATTACTTTCATTTATGTTAAGCGAAGTGAAAGTACAGCCTTTGGTCCACGCCGCGCGCTTATGTCGGCGCGCATTTGACTTATGCGCGCATTTGTCGGCGCGCTTTTGTCGGCGCGCTTTTGTCCTGCGCGCTTTTGACGGGACACCCATTGTTTCTCTATGACCAGTGTTTAAGAGACGTCTCTGGGGAAGTTCCCCCCGGAATGACATTTCTCCCCGGATAAATTGGAGGTGTTTTAAATTACATGTACATATATGTACCATTCCCCTTGTCAGAAAAATTACGCACAACATCCCCTTCAGAAAAACTCGACAGCATGTAAAATGTTCACAGTCAGAAGAAATGGACACAGCATTGCTGTATTAAAAAAACATATTCATGGGAAATTCTGACAGAAAACCTAAAAAAGGTCATAGGATTTGAAAGTGTAGATTAAACACTGCTCTATGACAGTGGGTTTTTCCACACTGCTCATGTTTCAAAGAATAGACGAGTTACAAGTTTAACCTCACCAAGGCTCGTATAAGAGTGTAATCCCAATTTCAAAAATTTTTAAAGGGAGGAAAATCACGAGAAAGACTTAAGAACTTACACCAAGGCAAGAAGAAAACACATACAGATTCTATGAGCGCCAGTTTCTAAGTTGCCACAAAACATAGTTCCACCACATAATATTATTACATCAATACTAAAAATCAGCTCACGAAACAAAGCTGGCATAGGCATAAGACTTGCAGAAACAGAAGACTTCCCATAATGAGACTTCCCATACTATGAGTCAGTAACGGGCAAGAAATTTAGTGAGCTTATTTTTTAGCACATGAAGGCAGGAGACGAGTTGGCAAGATCTGAAGCCAGATGTCTCGATTGACAGTCCTCTTCCTCACCGTTCCATCCTCCCACTGACAGTGAACGGCGGTCAATGTACTCATTATAGCCAAATTGGCTATCAATCAATCAATCACATAAATTTATATAGCGCCTCTTCAAGATCTCTACTCAGAGGCGACATACAAGATCTCACAGAAATCTCAATCCAAATTTCTGGCTTTGAACTCCACCGCTTCCAGCATGCTTGAGTATAGGTGAAACTGACCATAGAGGATTCAATTCGGTTATCGAGTTTTTAACAAGCACAGGAGCTTCAAAGTGACCCTGGACTTGATGAGTTGGTGGCAGCATGTAACTAGAGTGAGTTTTTGATTATACTCAGCAGGCTACATAGGTAAGAAATGAATGTCACTAACCTTTGAGGTCTCTTCAGATTCTCGGCAGAAGACATTCACCTGTTTTGCGGCCAGCTCACGACCTGTGTCTTCATCGTAACACAGAAATACCTGTCCAAACGCCCCTGCTCCTAGCATCCGACCCTTCTTCCACTTTCGTGGTGTGTAACATGCTGCAAAGCAACCACAAGAGACTCTCAGGACACATCTCACACTTTTATCACATGTTGCAAGCGGCACACTTTTATCACATGTTGCAAGTGGCACACTTTTATCACATGTTGCAAATGGATGTAATTACAATGGCCAGTGATATTTATTTATATGCCATTCATGATTCCAGTTTCAGGATAGATATATGAAAATGCAATTATCATAATTTGTCCCATTCTAGTCATCGATCTCACAAGATTACACTTGCATTAAAATTTAGTCATAGATCTCACATGATATACTTGTAACAAAATTTGATATAACAATGTTACATTTCTGAAATACAAATCTCAAAAAAGAAGAATGAGAGAAGACAGCACTGCCATCATGCAATCAAACCATTTTAGCTTTTTTAAGCTAGCAACTTTGCTGACATTGTCATAAAAAGAATACCATTTGTGCAGTTTTACAAGTTTGCTGCTAAAGAACAGAAGAACAGGAAATTAAATCAACATCATCCATTTGTCTCAGTGAACAGATCTAGAACTGAATTCACAATCCTGGTTGAAGTCAATATTGTGCAATTAAATCATTTATGCTGTTCAATGTTCATCTCAAACATGCAGCCTAACCAATTAATAGCTGTTCACATTCAGTCAGTTGAACAATGATGTTATAAAACTCACGTTTTGAAGATGACAATTGTTCGTTGCTGAGGTTGCTCCACGAATGGCAACAGCATCCTGGAACACGTGATTCCATTGGCATCGTGGCGCTCACAGAACGGTTCTGGCGGAAGTGACATGGAAATGTATTCGCAGTTCTTTCATCTGACAACAAAACTCAACTTTAACGCAAAAACAGCATCAACCAATAAAGTTAAACTCAAATTTAAGGCTTTTGAAATGAAATTTTCAACTGCTCCATAAAGAATTAATCAAATCAGTTTTCAAGATCAAATAAATTTACCCTAATCTTTAATGCACTTCGGGCTCAAATTTAGTGTTTTATCACTAGTTTCATAATCACCCTTTTGTGGGGCGCGGTGGTGTAGTGGTGGCGTCATTGCCTTGAAGCCGGAAGGTTCGAGGTTCGAATCCACCTCGCTGCGTAAGGACCTTGGGCAAGTCCTTCACTCACAATTGCTCAGCGCTTCGGCGTGAAACTCCGATGCAGTGTCCGCTCTGCATTCGGGAGCGCCTCTGGGTAGAAAGCTTGAAGGGGTGCTATAACAAGTGCAGTAGTGCACATACAAAAAAACCTTACTAACCTAAACAGCATCAATTCATCTTTCAAAAAAGAGTGCCCCTTCGATTCACAAGAAGCTCACTTTACCTTGAGCAATGTCTGTTGGCGCCAAACTTCTTCGGCCATGAAATGTGCATGCACGTGACCTTGCAGACAGGACCTCATTCGCAAATGGTCTGCAATAACAAGTATAACGCAGACTTAAAGCCAAGTCCTCGTCATCCTGAAGCTCTGAATCCAAGTCCTTGACTCCAAGTCAAAGCACTGAGTCATCAACCATGTACAGAGCTCAGTAGTCTTCGTGTTTCATAATTCACTTTCAATTAACGTTAATATCAAACAATCCATGCAGAGCATACACATTTTTTAATGATATTTATAACATTGGCATCTTGTCTTTCGCAATGTTTTTCTGGAAATTATTATTTGTCACAGGCATGTACTCTACAATGTACAATTGTACATGTATATTAATTCCAGTAGTGATCCAACTAGATTGCTAGTATGAGCTACTGCTGAACCTCAGATGCTATGTGAGGGCAACACCACCTTCTCCTGCTCTGCATAACCTTCAATTCACTTGAGCAGCTTCCACTTGTTTACTTGAATATGAATTTAGTGACTGAATGGACTAACATGTCTATGTCTAGACATTTTCCATATGTCAGCCTGTTAAGTAAGGACATGCACACATCCACAATGTCTATTTTGGCAGTCCATAATTATATATAAATTATGTGCAACATACTTAGTAAAATCTCTTAGAAATTCTGAAAGGATATTTTAAAAAATATATCAGAAAATTCGAAATGCAAAAATGGCATTTATACAGACATGCACACATACATTTGTCAGCCAACACACACCAAGTACAACAATACAAGGTCATAGAAAATGATATGTTATATAAACAACATACATCATTTTGTGAATACTGAATAGAGCTTGCTATCTTTCATAACAACAGAAGCATATAGTGTGCAGTGTGCACTCTTTTCAAACCCAGTCTCAAGCCTTCAACAGAAACAAACAGCCCTTGGCTGGCTAAACACAAATACCCAACAACATAGCAAACTTCCAAAGCCACAAGCCTCTGTTTTCCATCAATAATATTCTCCTTTCTCCTTTTGCTTTCTTGTTGGCTGATTAATCCTATTCCCAAGCCTTGTCTCAGCAATGTACAAACTGAAGAACAATCACACCATCAGCCAACATCCTTCAGCACTTAGGCCTCAATGCAGACCAGATGCCTAAATTTAGCCTGTTAGCAAATCTGCATCAAATGCTGGGATTAAGCATTTATATATTGAAAAGTCATTGGTCAGAAACTTGCTGTCAACTTCACATGTTTCAGTGATCATGTCAGGTTGCGAATATGAATGAGATCAAGTCCAGCCGGTAAATTCCGTTCTCAGTCAAAGCAATGTCAGTTGGAACAGTTGTTGATGTCTGCCTACTTCAAACTGCGACTAGACATCAGCCGACTCATTCATAATCTTTCCTACACTGAAGAGATGAATGGTGTTGTGACTTTAGACAGATGCATCACATGTTTACACAATATCTCACCTTTTTCCTGTAAAGCATTGGCCTGCTTACACTTGCCACATAATCTAATCAGCTTAACTACTCATACACTGGTGATGTCATCACCAGTGTATGAGTAGCTAAGCTGTTATCGTTATCCTTTGAACCTTGATGTCTATTGCCATTTTAAGGAAACCACAGTCCAGAATCATAATCTGGTGAAAAGTCTCAACAAAACCCAACAAGTCAGAGAACAAGAAGTGAAGCTGTGGATCACATCTTCCATCCAGATCTACTCTCATCTTTTTCTCAGTAGCTTTTATCTTTGACGAAGTCGCTTTAATACTGGTCTTCGCTTGAATTCTCCAACCAGACGTTGCTGTATGTTGCAAAACCAACTTTGGAATAAACTCTTTCATCAGTTCACTTTTATTCCAGTGACAAGTCTCTGTCTTTAAAGTCACTGGTTCTCTGCCACATATTCATCCATTCACCACCTTCCACCACTCACTCCTTCACTGCATCCATCCATCCACATACCAACTAAACCATCACTCCATCTACATATTCATTCATACATCTATCCAAATAGCTATCACCCTAAAAGTCAAAGTTTGTCCCTTGCACCCTTCATAATTGCATGCATCAATACATAATAGTGTGGTCCTTAGCTCCATGTAAAAAAATTTTTGTGGGAATTTTAAACGAGGCACCCTCCTTACTTATTCCATTAGGTTAAAAAATATTGACACTGAAAAGTTTGAACGACTTTTTTGAGTTTTAGGGGTCGCTACCGGACATAACATATATCAATGTAAAGACACAGGTGAAGCATGGAATATCGTATATTGTATACTATTACCAGTGTGTGGTTGAATGCACAAATTAAAATAAATTCTGGTGGGCAGTGGACCGTGTTGGAGGTGGACTAGTGGGCTGTGAACTGGTTTGCTATTTGGGTCAAAACACATACAAACGGGCATAAAAATGTTTTTCCAGTTAATATTTCCATTATTGCATCAGAGCCTTTTTCCGACAATAGGTTTATTTCTTCACAACCAATAGCAAACTCTGCTTCTGATTCTCATTATTTGTTTGAAGCTTGTTAGGCTGTACTTGTTCATGAGTGCCAGTCCACACTCTGTTATGTCATTCACAACTTTCACTGAGCTCGCAGTGGCCTAACCTAACTTGAAGTTCTCATCGTTTGACCATGTATCAACGTGTTGTTGGAGAAAACCTGCTGTAATGCTGAAAAATCTCGTGTTTTCCGTGACAAAATCTTTCAGTTGCATTGAGCTTTTTTCTAGTGGATGTTCAAGCCAAGTTTTGTCCAGAGTAGTAACCTTTTGGCATTTGGTATAAATGGAAGCCGGATAATATTTTTCTTTAGTTCTCTGCCGTCAGGCAGGTTCATATGTCCAATGACGCCATGCACATCTGTTCTGTGCATCTCTCTTTAGCTCTCTGTAACCATCCATTGTCATCATCCAGTCCAGCAGCATTGTTCTTGGTCTTCCTCTTGACTTTTCCCCTCCATTCTTCCTTCGATGATGTCTCTTACTTTGGTGTCACTCCTCATGATGTGGCCAATCCTGTTTCACCATAATCAAAGCTAGTCGACTGCACAGTGTAAGAATTGTGAAAAAATAACTTTGGGGAGGTGTTGGACCATTATCCACTTGGAATTGGTGTGTGAAAAACAGACTTTACTATGGGGCTCTAATAAAGACTGGAGGGTTGAAACCCCCCCAAACCTCCCGGCAATTTTCACCCAGGGTCGACACCCACTCCAGACATGAGGACAGGAAGATGGTCTACCATTTCTTTACTGCAGATATCCCATCCCAGTGAACTGTTAGATGAACTCCTGGACGAGTCCTGGTTGAGATTCAGCTTTCAAGTTTTCAGCAATTTTCTGCCGACTCTTTATACGCTGCTCAGTGACGTAACTAGCGTTGGGCTTGGGGGGCTTAAGCCCCCCCAAACGAAGCTGAAGCCCCCCCAAATGAAATCAAGCCGTTGTATGCTTACGGCTAATTTAAATAGACTACCGCATGGACGGCGTACATGCAGTTACGGACGACCGGTCATGACTGCCTAAAAATGGCTCCATTTGAGGTCGACACAGCCAAAAATGCTCTGGTCGCTGGGGCTCCGCCCCAGACCCCGCTGGGGAGCTTACGGTAAATACAAAACCCTTCTCTTTTACAGTAGCAGTTTTAGTTTTATTGTTATCCTGGTATCTTGAGCTTTGCGACACTGAAAAACGACTTATTCTTAAAGTTTTCGCGACTTTTCCGTTCACAAATAGCTGGAAAACAAGAGCCTTAAAATGGCTCCATTTGAGGTCGACACAGCCAAAAATGCGCTGGTCGCTGGGGCTCCGCCCCAGACACCGCTGGGGAGCTTACGACACTCCCCCAGACCCCCTAGTCGGGACGGGCATCGTGCCTTCGGCACTCGCAACTTCGCGCCTTCGGCGCCGCCACTCACGACCAATTACAATACAGTGTTCTGGCACTTCTTCTTTTACACTTTAAGCATTGGTCATACTTAAGGCTTAAGCCCCCCCAAACGAAAAATCCTAGTTACGTCCCTGACGCTGCTTACGAATTGAAAAACAATTGAGATTGAACTTCTGTGTGATTATTGCCAAGACATTGCAGTGTGAAAGAGAGTAAGCATACAAGTGTTGATTTTTTATTACTCACTTTCCCCATGGCATTGTCAAGACTTAGACCTATCGCCAACTTTGTGTTACCTTTTAAAATAGAGAGATTATGCAATATACTGATATACATGACAAATCAAAATGAAGCGAAATTGCTGCCAAAACATGCAATGGCTGTTAATGGAACTTAATGCGTTATAGAATTTTTAAAAATAAAATAAGTAAGTAAGTGACAATTATGATGTTGGGGGATGTTAATAAAATATGCAAATCAAATCAAATCAAATCAAATCTTTTTTATTCATAGGATCAACAAATCATAACAGCAAAAATATATATGAAGTAAGAGTGTGCAGTAATGAGCATACAAGTTATTATCATCTATTAGTTAAAAGATCACTAAGAAAGGGTCACCCAGAAAGGGAGTGATCCCGCTAAACCTGGGCAACCACAAACAGGAGTTATATCAAGATGGGGGTGACAGACAGAGGAGTGTAGTTGTTATTAAGCAATGTAGGCAAAACAAAATCAAGTAGATGAGTTAATGTAGAGAGAGAACGAGAGATATGTACATTGATAAGCAGAGTGTAAACAGAGAACATATTCATGTACATTGATGAAGCATAACAAAATAAAGCTAATTCAAATTATGAATGAATGTTAAGAGTTGCAAACCATAGGCAATGACCACAACTAGTGGTATCAAATGTTAGTGTATAACAGACGACAATGTGACAGTAACCAATAATAAGCTAGACACTAGACAGCCATGATATAAGAAAACAATAGGCAGGCTATAAGTGATACTCCACAACGAGTGGTTAAAAATATAATATAAGAGTAGCTAAATTAAAAATATTACATAAGAGAAAATATACTTGTAACCAAGATTTAGTCAATGGGTAGATGTCAGTCAGGGGCAGTGAAAGATGTCAGTTCACAACGAGAAAGTTTTTTAAGCGAATTTTAAAGAGGCTGGTGGATTTTAAGGTAGATATATGATCCGGAAGGCCGTTCCAAATCTTAGGGCCCAAACATTTTATTGAGAATTGTTTAATTTTTAGGCGTGCATATTCACTGCGGTAACAGCTAGCATGCCTAGTAGCATGATCGTGAAGTTTAGAGCCAGTAGTAAAGTAATTATTAAAAGTGTGGGGCAATAGGCACAGGTGGTAGCGATGCATAAACATACATATTTGGAACTTATTGATGTTTAGTAGAGACAGTAACATATGGTTTAAGTAGAGAGGAGCAGAGCTGGATCTCCAATGAGCACCACATATTAATCGTATGGCACGTTTTTGCAATATAATCAATGGTTTGAGTCGAGAGGGATAGTTAGAACCCCAAGATATGTTACAATAAGAGAGGTAAGGGAAAATAAGTGTATAATAAAGATTAAAGAGAACAGATTTAGGTAGGCAATGTTTAATCCTGTGAAGGACCCCAATGTTTTTAGCAATTTTCTTCACAATAGATGAAATATGATCCTTCCATGTAAGGTGGCTATCAACAATGACCCCAAGAAATTTAGATGAATTTGTTTGGGTGATAGGGACATTATTAATTAGAAGTGACCTATTAACATCAAGGTCAATTTTCTTTTTAGTGTGGAATAAAATGAAATTGGTTTTATCAATATTAAGGGATAATCTATTAGCTTTAAACCATTGCTCTATTAAGGATAACTCATTATTAGCTATATCAAATAGGTGACCTATGGAATGGTGAGAAAGAAAAACATTTGTGTCATCAGCGAATAGTATAAATTTAAATACAGTTGAGGTCATGGACAGGTCATTTATATATAAAAGGAAAAGAAGTGGTCCAAGTATTGACCCTTGGGGGACACCACAGGTAACATCCAAGGCCACAGATTTTTGACCCTTAAAGTAAACATATTGGCTTCTGTTACTTAAGTAGTCTAAAAACCAGGAGTTACAAACACCTCGAAAACCATAGTATTCAAGTAGTTGTCTATCAAATTCTATCATAGCCATTTACATGGTTAGAAAGCATATTAATGAAAATTAAGCATATTGTACCACAAAGCCTAAATTAATTCTAAGCTTGAACTTTAACCTCTGGTAGCGACCCCTAGATGTCCTTGGATTATCTCCAAAAAATTTCTCAATTTTTTTCTCATCAATAGAAACCAACTTTGAGGGTGCCCCGTTATAAAATCAGACTTTTAAAAATAAGGACCACACTAATACATAATACATACATACGTAAATAGATACACTCACACTGGTCATATACAAATTATATATACAATTATACATACATACAAAACATAAATAAATCAATAGTTACATCCTTTGCTCATGGAATTTAGCAAAAATGTATCAAGTCTCTTGGTTGAAATAATAATGGCAAGTTCAAACTTGAATCCAAATCTCAAATTCTCAAGTTTGAGTCACAGCAAATGTTTACACAACGGTTCTAACTAAGCCCTTAAAAAATGCTGAGGTTCATCAAATGTTGACATTATGTAAAATGCAAAATAAGTGACACTTAACAAGTAGAATAAAAATGCAGGGTGAAGCAAATAGAACATAACTCATTCGTCATTGGCGCTGTGCAGTTGAGTCAAAGAATGAGGTCTGTGACGTCAGTAATTTCATTGACACAGACAACTGAATCCAAATTGACGTCACACATCACAGGACTTGTGAGAACCGCCTTTGCCGTCCTGAATCAGAGATCTGGTGTCTGTTTCTCAATCTCTCACATTGGATGCAACTCACCATCTCGTGCAAAATTTAATCTTGAGCCAAACCGCTTACTGCAATGATGCTTATGCTGGCTTGACACAGCGCAGAATCATTCACCTTCAGGCAGTCCTACACCAAAGTCTGGTTGTGTGACGTACAAAGTTCTATCATATTACGACTGCAATCCAAAATCAGCTTCAGTCGTTCAGAATAGTTGGGCATACATGTCAATTCAAATCTTGCATCCTTGTCTTTGTACAACTATGCACCACACAGTCATCAGCAGGTCATTAAGTGGATGATCTTAACAGGTGCTATCATCAACATTTGCTGGTGCATTCGTGACAGTTCACTAAATCTAAAGTGGTTAATCAGGCCTTTCAGGTGGCTAGTCCCCATGCTGAGAACAGTCTTCCTATGAGGCTATGCCTATTGAGGAAGCCAAAAGCCTTTCTGCTTTCATACAACAGTTATGAGCATTTGTGCTGACAGATGACAGTATGTATAGTAGCACTGAAGTTGCTCACTACTGATGATGCTATCTACATTATTGTAATTACAATAAAACAAAAAATGAAAAGAGATCACAGCCAAAGAATTATATGAAATGAACTTACACTGGACTGTGGCTGCTATCACGATCGAGGCCTGATTGACTGTGAGTAAATGGACCTCGAAACTTAGAGTCCTGCAATCAAATCAACATCCAGCACTGTACACATATATCTGGATTGCACAGAATTCCGTACTATTCCACTGGTGTGTACGTATGCAGTAGAACCATGAAATTAATCCAAAGTTAAAGCTACAAAAATACAGTTAAAGGATTAGACATGGCTATTTCCAGCCTTCGAAAAAAAATAATATGGTTAGCATGCTCACAATTATTACAGACATCAGTTGCTGATGCTGTTTCTTCCCTGTACATAGTCAAAGCCATGGTCACATAGTCAAAGCCACGGTCACATAGTCAAAGCCACGGTCACATAGTCAAAGCCACGGTCACATAATCGAAGTCACAAAGGTGCAACACTGAGGGCATTCATATTAGTAAAACAAACGTCAGCTCATACCAACCAGTAAATTATCTTGAAATGGAGAAAGATGCATCGGAAGAGGACTTCTTGAATTGCGGGATGGAAGACGATTCCTTGAAGTCGGTGAGTCTGGAAGAACGTGCATGGAAGGTGGACTTCTTGAAATGATCACTGGAACAGGACTCTTTGGAATCTGCAAAGGATCTCGCAGGAGACGGATGTGAAGGCCTTTCGTATTGGAATCCTGGTCCAGAAGGACAAGGACTTGGTCAAGGTCAGTCTGGTCGTTCAACAGTGCAAACCCCTTGGAATAAATCCATATCATAGAGTGCACTAAAACCTATTTCACATAGATCTACAGTAGTACAATTACCAGAATCAACTATCAAACAAAGAATATATTTAATGACACTAATCAAAAAAGAATATTCAGATCACTATATGTAATCACATAGAGTCAATTCCTGCCAAATCATCAGTTTAAAGACTTTGGAGTATAAAACTAATTTAAAAGCAATTTTGAATTTAATCTTAGCATACCACAGTCACACAGGTTCCACATCAAATAACTTACATAGTCACCACAAGCACATAGGTACAACACTGAGAGCATACTTATTAAAGCTCTTCTTGGATAAAACAGAATTATCATTCAGCTATACTCATTTGAATAATCACAGGCAAACAACTCAGCAGGCTTACAAGAACGCCCTAAATGCAATCTGAATGCGTTTGAACCATAAACTCCAAATTTTAATGCACTATTCAGGAGCTAAGCATAGGGTACCAGTTGGTTCAGGAATACCATGCCAAGACTGAAGATGCCAAATGTGGATCCAAGTCCAGATGCCTGATAGACCAGAGACAGAGAGGAGCTTCTAACATTCTCACTTGAGTGAATCTTAAAATTAATATTTAAGCAATCTGAGGTGGCCAGAGGCTGATTATAATTTGTTACACTTCAGCATTTCTGTAGTAATTTACCTTTCCATTATTCTGCACCTGAATGGTGAGGCTGCTACCAAACTGACCCACCATTTCAACCAGATCTTCATACAGTACTGGCTGGCATAGCTGTACCACCCTGCACAGAAGAAAAGATCTTAGGAGGATTGAGTAACTGACCACTTTTTAAGTGAGTAAAGACCATTCATTCAGGTAAATAACAAGAGGGTTAGCAAACACAAACAATTTACTAACAACCAAGATAATAAAATCAAATATTTTCTAAATGATTATGTGAATGATGATAAGAACTAAATCATAACTAAGTTGCTGACAAACCAACATCACAGAGTGATCCATTTTGGCAAATGAATGAATGTCCAAATGACAGAGAATTTTCCATATTGCCTTTACCTGATTATAGATCACTAATTCTGATTAACGTAAACTACCTCACCATAAATTCTTGAGATAGCACAGCAATTTCACAATTCCTTAAGAGAAAGAGATTGCTGGAAGAGTTAAATGATGTGCATGCTCACACCTGTTAAGAGAGCGGTCTTCAATAAGAGAAAGCTTGACTATGGGTGTGGCGTTTGACAAGACAAAAAGGCATTCTTTTTAAACAGCATCATGAAAGTGATGCAAAGTACGTTGTTTGTCAGCAGACTGGAAAACAAAAATATTAATCTCAGTCCTAAGAGCAGTCGAATTGAAAGCTGATCAATGGGGGATTTAGGACATGACAGGCCATAGCAGATAGACAAGCGTTAGATTTCAGAGACAAGATCTTCCCTAAGAGCATGAGATCAATTTGAAGTACTTAGTATTCTGCAAACCATGTATTCACTACTCAACCATGATTTCAGATGGAGAAGCATTCATAATTGACCAAAAAGCTGCATAAGAAGCTGGCATAATCACAGACTGAAGCAAAAATATGTTAACTCCGAGGGATGAAACACCAAAAACTTTTCAACATCAGTTTTTATAAAGTAACTGACAGTGATTCTGTTATTTCAAATCAGTACACTTACTTTTGAGACCAAGAGACTCAAGACTCACCTTTTCTCACCTTCAAATTCACATGTCACTTTCAGATAGTCATCCTACAGTTAAAACAAACAAAATAATACGTTGGAGTGGATCAGGATTCATCATCTTCACCATCACCATCATCAGTTTCTGAAACCAGACATCTAGCAACACTGGATGAAAAGGAATGGCTCCTATTCTTTTCAGCTACTTGTCAAGTACAGTGAATTTTCACGTCAGGTCCAAGTAACAATACTTTTTTATTGTCTAACCAGCACAGTTGTGGTCTCTCTTTGCTTCTAAATTTATATCTAGTGCCCTGTGCAAGATTATGCCAACTGGCATTTCTTTCCATATGACTCACCTTGTCACCTTGTGCCGTCAGTTCGTTGAACTCTAGCGATCGACAAGGCCAGCCTTCTCCATTGCTTTCTTTCTGATGTCGCTTCTCTTAGTTGTTCCAGATTCATTCCTGTTGTTTCTTGAACATCGTCCAACCACCTTTTCCTTGGTCGCCCTTGTTTTCTCCTTCCCTCACCGCATGCCAGCATCATATCTTTCTCCAAACCATTTGAACGCATAACATGACCAAAGAAAACCAACAAGTTTTCTTCTTAGCACTGTTTGTTGTAACGACTTCCATATGACTACAGCACAGTAATCATCATTAAATGACTTACACAGCACACGCTCCTACATTACTAATGCAATGTAATATAATTGGAAACTTATATATTGCCGCTCACAGCATTGTACTTCTCAAATGCTCCTAAGAAACCATAAAAAATTTACTGCTGCTTAGTAATAAGCCAAATAGCCCTAAATAAAAATGTGCTTGTGTGTACAAAGGGATATATACACTGAAGTCATTATGAATGTACTAGATCATAATCATGTCCTACCTTGATGCTATTCTGGCGCAGGCCTTCAGCCAGTGCACCGTATATCGTCTCAAAGTTCTCATCTTTCGCTGCCTGTGACAGCAATTGTACTGCAACAGTAAACAACAACAGCAACAACAGATGAACTCAAATGACAATATTTAGCTGATTCACTTGATTCAACACCAAACAGAACTATGCACCACAAGAACACAACAGAATCTTAGGCAATTTATTGAAAACAGACGAACAACTAATTTAGTTTTAAAATCAATTGTTACTGAAATTGCTACTATTAAATTATTGCATCTGAGTTTAACTAAGTGCCAAGTGACAAAGTAGAAGCATCAGTCAAAAAGTTTGCTTAATCACCTTACAATTATGTCGCAAACAAATCAGTGCAGGTCCTTAAGTCACGCAGTACATAGCCTAAAGGAACAAGAATTCTTGAGCTTCTCCATCACAGACCTATCAGATATGTGACGCTGGGGCTCGAACGAAACCCGTCACTTCCTAGATATTGTGCTAGAAGCTGAAGTAGACGAGAGGTTCAAGAATGTAGAATATTCTTCAATTTGGCAGATGGCTATGAATTCGCCATAATCTTCGAAGTAGCAAACCGATTTTGATGCCGTTTACGGCATTTGATTCAGAATATATTCCTTTATTGCCAACTAAATAGCAGAATAATCTTTAATTGGTGTCTGGAGACTTTCATGACACGAATATTTACAGATTTTTTTCCAATTATAATTATCTCACTCTAAACTAATGAAAGAATCAAATGAGTATAACTTCAAGTAGAAAAAAGGTATTTTCATTTTGTCAAAACTATTTTAAAGCAGAGACATTGTATGATTGAATAAAAAAAGGTTGGAAACCGAAATGTGACGTGTTATGAGCACATATGGCAGCAATAACAGGGAAGCAGTTCAGTAGTTTATTATATATTAAACAGTTGGCATGCAGAATATAAGATAAGAATATTCTTTAATTGAAAAATTGCCATCTGCATTTGGGTGTACAGACATGATAATAAACATACGTCATCTGTGAACTGATAAAGAAAGTAAAAATTCTGAAATGACTCTAATTCAGAACACTGTTAAGGTGTCTGAATTCCAACCTGAGATGAGACAAGAACTTATACAACAATTCACAGCGTGAAAAATGAAAAAAGAAAGACAAGATCTTTGAGCTGAGATAAAAGACCATAGCTAATTCTCAATCATTTTCAGTTCAAATCATCTTTCATATTGCTAAAGTTTAGACAAAAATGAGTTTCTTAACTGGACTAAAAATAACACTATTTTCAAGTTTACCAGAAAAACAAACAGTCCTAAGCCCGTGGGAAAAAGATCTGGAAAGACTGTGATCAAGATCATACAACATCAAAAGTCGCATATGTATGACACTGCATGTATTTATATGTGAATGCATTACATATGTATGGTGTATTTACATGTTTATGCATCAAATATGTAATGTATTTATATGTGTACATAACTAAGCATAATTATATAATATATGTTATGTATTAAATATTAATACATGAATGTATACCATGTAATGTAATTATAAATAGCAAGACTTAAAGCAGTGACCATTCAGCAGTGCTTCCAGTGAGAGTATACCCCCCAAGAAATAAATAGGATTTGAGGAGAGACAGAGATGTAGGAACAGATCTAGAAGGAATGGAAACATGTAAAGAGGAGGAGAGGAGAGATGGAGGGCATTCCAGAGGGCAGCACAATGGTGACAAATGATTTAGTTTGGGCCAAAGTCGTCCTTGATCACAGGACAAACAGATCATTCCATTTCGAAAAGCGGAGAGGTAGGAAAAATACAGAATGAGGAGAGTGAATGAGATCCCTAAGATATTTTGGAGCAAAACTCAATGCACTTGTATATGTATGTATATTATTATTTATTATTATTATTATAATTATGGCACTGGCTACGGAACCGTCCGGACGGTGCCGTATTTTCTTTTCTACGGAACCGTGTGGAAGAGGCGAAGACCATAGGGGGGAGAAGGTAGTTGATGTTAGCAGTTGATGGTCAAGCTATTAGGCTAGCTTGGCCAACAACAGCTAAACAAGCAATGCAAAAATCTTAAGAATCTAATGACGACACTAACCCTAACACTAACCCTAACCGACCCTCACGACGCAAAAATCTTAAGAATCTAATGACGACACTAACCCTAACACTAACCCTAACCGACCCTCACGACGCGAAACCTTATACCCTATACGCGAACGCCACCTAGGTCTTCTATGTTATAACCATGTTTAAATTTAACGACAAAGAGCGCTAAAGTGAGACATAATTACCTGTGCAAAATGTTCCTCCATACGTAGGGTCATTTGTAAGACATTTTAAACGTTTTATATTGCAATTCGTCTAAAATCGTGAGACCCCGCGTGTCGCACGTGCTGTTGACAGTAGGCTACTGTTTACAAAGAGATGGGCATAAATTGTACTCGACAACTTCCTCCCTACGGTCTTCGACTCTTCCACATTGTTTTCCGCTAACCTAATTGGCCGACGGGTGTTAGTGCGAATGGTAGCTCCATAAGTGTTGGACGGTTCCGTAGAAAAGAAATTACGGCACCGTCCGGACGGTTCCGTAGCCAGTGCGTATAATTATATGTAATTTATATTGCTTCTAAGTAGCATGTAGTCATGAACAGAAAATGTGTGCCATAATATTTTAGGCCAGGTTTGTATTGGAGAACATGCAAAATAAACGCAATGAGAAGATCTCTTATCCTATATTTAAGACAATTTGGTGTTTGATCATTTGTTCCCTAAAATTGTTAGCCTGATGTTGAATGAGAAAAAGCAAAAGAATCCTTGAATCAATTAAGAAATTTATAATTTAACATATGACTGATGAGCAATAAAATTCAACAATATTGAACACTCACCTTCAGTACTAGACATTCTCAGCCAGTGGGCTTCATGTGTTATGTAGCTAGCTGTGAAAATTCTCTGTGGACCAAGTGTTAGCAGGTTCTCAGAGTACAACACACAAGCAAAGCACTCCTCCTTCTCCTTCTCCTTCTCCTCCTCCTTCTTCTGGCTAGCACCTCTGACAAGTACTACAGGCCCAATTGTTCAGGTAGCAGGTAAGCCAGTAAGCCTTCATCGCTGGTCATACTTGGTTGAGCACAAGTGGAGCTGCAAAATAAAGACCAGAGGTCACATGGTTCCCCCACTCCAACTCCTCCCAGTCCTTCAGCCAGCTTACAATGCCTGGCTAAAATACATGAACAGAAGCTTTTAATGACACCATTTAAAGCACAGCTTAGAGCAGTAGGCCAATTTCTGTGTTGCTTAGACTTCTTAAATCAGCGGTTCTCAACCTTTTTAGTGCGACGACCCCTTGGTGACATTCCGAACGTTGTGACGACCCCCAGCAACAAAATTGATTGAGTTACCCTTCCTTCGCTGCATTTTTTTTATCGTTGTCCAAATTTCAATAGTTGTGCATTTTAACTTCATAATTTGAAAGCCGCTTGTGGCAGTAAGATCGTGTGAGGCTTCTTGGCTCTTGCGATTAAGAGCAACCTATTTGTCAGTTTGAAGTTGAAGTTTCACATATCAAATCAGCAGAGGGAGGATTTGGATTTTTTTTCATTATCGAATTTTTTAAATGTTAACATTGCAATAGTCAATAGTGGCATTTTAAGCTGCCATTCTAGCAAAATTGCTCATAATTTCAGTGCTTATAGTCGTGGTTTAAGACTTCAAAATTGTCCCCCACTCATTGTTTAAAAAATATAATTTCCAAACTGCAGTGGATGCATTTAAAGTTGCCATCTCAAAAAAATTTCTCTTAATTTCAGTGCTTATAGGCTCAAGACTTCAATAAAATGCTCCCTCACAAATGTTTAATTTTTTAATATCCCCACGGTAATAGCTGCACTTCAGGCTGTCAGCTTAATAAATTGCTATGTTTTCAATGCTGTTAGTCATGGTTTAAGACTTAAGAGAGTCGTCTCCCAATTGCTGGCAATTACTTGGATCTGCACACAAACTGCAACATTTCAAGGTGTCATTTAAACAAAATTGCTCATGATTTCAGTGCTCAGAGACGAGGTTTTGGATTTTAATAAATAATTCCTCCCGCCTGTTTACATTTTTTATTTGCAGATGTAGGCCCAATAGCATTCTAAGTTGGCATCTTCAAAAATTGCTAATTATGGAAATTGCTAATTATGGATAAACAGCGGATAACACTGTAGAAATAGATGATGCTTACGAAATATTTATGAAATATTTATTGGGAGATAGGCCTACCCCATTCTTTGAGCAAACGGAATATTATTGTTTTACTTTTAGAAGCATGGCAAAAGTGCAATTTACATTTGAAAACTAAAATGGTCAAAATAAAAGTAGTTGCTGCAATCTAACGAATAAATCATAGCAGAAGTATAAGCAAAAATTTATTTAAAGTTGCATGGTGTAGTAGATATAATCGTTGATTTTTTTTTAATTTACAAATTTTGAAGGGTTCAGGCGACCCCTGGCAAATTGTCAGGCGACCCCCGTGGGGGTCGCGACCCACAGGTTGAGAACCGCTGTCTTAAATGATCTCTTTCTCTCTGTGCAGAATAGAACAGGTTATAAAGACCCCTACAAGGTACCAGAACTGACAACTCCGCCACTGGTTGCACTCTGCCAGTGCCAGTCCCAAGACTGGATAAAGCAGGAGGGCTAAACTAATCATCTTGATATGGCAGTGTCGTCAAACAGTAACAGTAACATGGACTGGAGCTTTTAATGACATCATTTAAAGCAGAGCTTAGAGCAGTAGGCCAATTTCTGTGTTGATCTTCGAGTGCACCAGAACTGCCAACTCCTCCACTGTTCACACTCTGACAGTGCCAGTCCCAAGCTTGGATAAAGGAGGAGGGTGACCTTACTAATCATCTGGTGTCATTTCTGTACTAAACAACATACTGTTATACTGTTTACGAAAAACTTCTCACCACTGCAGGGTACTGGCATTTCACACACACACAGGATAGCTTTAATTCAAACATCAGTCAGACCTTTTGAATCACACCATTTATAGAACTGGCACAACAAACAAATTAAGACATCAGCCTTGTTGCTCAACCATAACAACTTAAGCATAACACCTCTTACAATGGAAAGCAAGAATAGAGCTGTGCGAGAACTTTGACCTTGTTTACCTGAGTGAACCACCTGCCTACAAATATGAAAGACAAATTGCAGACCATTATAGTAGATATCAAGTGCTAACAGCAAACAACTCAATCAGAAGAATACATGCTTTTGCATAACAAAGTATGAAGAATGAAAGCACTTTGTAGAATGCTCAGAATGGTGCCGATATGGCAAGAGAGCAGTCAGAGTGGCTGAAAATGCCATGAACCAGGTAAATTGCCTTACATCGTCAACCAACGGCAAAATATGCTCCAGTTTAATAACAATGAATAAATACGGCACAGCACATCACACAAAAATCATTCACGGAGCACAATACAAACATCATTCGCTATTCACTATTCGCCAACTGATCCTATTACAGCATTTAACTCAACATACTTCTACACAGTTTTTAGCTCAGTGATTTTACTAGAATGGAGGCAATGAAAGCAGTAAATCGTGTCAAGTGATTATTTGCAACATAATCTACGCAGCATAAATCGGTTGTTTGAAAGGCCAAAGCTACATAGAAATATATAAGATTATAAGACAAAATGTTTAAATTCATAGAGAATCCAAACAGAACAAAACTATATGTATATGTATATGGTTCCCAACCCATGGCCCGTGGGCCAAAAGTGGCCTGCTGGCCTAAATAAATGGCCCTCATCTCTCAAAGAATTAGCAAATATTTATGAAAAAATTGACAATTTTGGCAGGCAGGATGGAGCACATAATTATTCTCCATTACAAATTATTTTATTTTGACGCCTATAAATAACATCAAACATTCTATTTTGTTTCAAATTTTATAACAATTTTATATGCTTTTAGCTAATAAAATATTAGCCTTGTGGTGTCGTAATGTCCTTCAACTTAGAAAAGTGGCCCTGACATCAAAAAAGGTTGGGAAACACTGCTATATTTGGCATATTAAACTTAACCAATCACTTAAACCAACCACAACCAAAAGCAATGGCGACGACGACGGCCACCATCATTTCTGTGTAAGCATGCGCTTATGTATCCATTATTTTCGAATGTTACAGCGTCGATTAAAATTTAATCGGCACATTCGTTAATGTGTTCTACTTTAGGCCTATGTGATGCGAGAATTCGTGACATACCAATTCTTCGCGATACACCAACGACACACCATTTTTATGCAACACATCGCATGTCGACTCACGACACACTTGTGCAGTGCTCTCCAACCCCCGGGCTGCGTGTGGCCCGTGGAATTATTTCAAGTGGTTCGCCAAATTCGGACTGCGCCGGATCAGAGTAATCCGGCGTAATCTCTCACACGAAGCCGCCACCATTCTTGTCCACTCGTTTGTGCTGAACCAACTCGATTTCTGCAATGCTGTCCTTGCGGGTCTCCCAAAGTCCCGGATACGTCAGCTTCAGTCTGTCCTCAACTGCACTGCCCAAGTCGTCGCTGATCTGCCAAAATTCTCGCATATATCGTCGTATATGCGTGACACGCTGCACTGGCTCCCAGTCATGGACAGAATTACATTCAAGATCATCATCATGGGACGAGTGTCAATGGTTGGCCGGGCTCCGGAGTATATTAGGGAGTTCTGTATCCCCGTCTCCAACCAACCAGGTCGTCGGTCTCTGCGCTCTGCGACTCGTGGGGACTTGATAGTCCCACGCTCCCATACAGTGATGCGGGCCCGCCACGCCTTCTCATGCATTGGACCTTCATACTGGAACAGTCTTCCATTAACAATTCACGATACTGCATTGCTTGTATCTCATGAATGAAACATTCTCAAGGACAATTAAGACGCACTTGTTTAGAACTGTCCGGTAGCTACGCTGAACGCCTTCGTGAGGTTATTGTAAGGCACTATATAAATGTTCGTATACATACATACATACATACATACATACATACATACATACATACATACATACATACATACATACATACATATACACATACATACATACATCAGTCAAAAGTCAAGTCAAATCAGTTTATTTCCTGAATACGCACCAAAAATAACAATCAAGGCAGTGAACAGGGAATTGTACATATTTAGTGGTATCAAGGGGAGACCCGGAAGGGATGGAAATCCCGCTAATTGGGCCACCCAGTAATCATTGAATTGCAAGGCATAATATACAGGACATGACAGCCGGTTTAAACGATTGCAGAAATAGAAATATAATCAGGACAGAAACTTATTAATAGAGGATAGATAACACAACTTAACTAACACTTAACTAACACTTAACTAACACTTAACTAACACTTAACTAACACACCCAATTCAACACAATAATTCAAGCAGTTCGATTGATAATATAACAACGTAGGCGTTTCTTGAAGATATGAAGACCATGTAATTGACTTATAGCTGAGGGGATACTGTTCCAAATATTAGCACCAGTATATCTGATCGAAAATAAACGAGTGTTAGTATGAGCAAATGGTTGTCTATACAAATTTGCACTTCTTGTGGAATAGGAATGAAAATCAGAGGCACGGAAGAACATTTGTCTATACGCTACTGGTAACAAGTTGTGCTCATATCGAAACATAAATTCACCTATCTGAACCGTCCTAATTTGTTCAATCTTTAGTAATTTAAATTCCAGAAATAGCTGATGAGTATGAGAATTGTATGGAACATTAGCCACATAACGAATAACACGTTTCTGTAGAATTGTTAGCCTTTGTAAATTGGATTTATAAGTTGAAGCCCATATTATATTGCAGTAGGTAAGATATGGGTAGATGAGTGTATAATAAAGGGTTAGCCTAACATGGGGAGGTAACAAGGAGGAAGCTCGTTTTATAATACCGATATTCTTGGCAATTTTAGAAGAGATAGCTTTAATATGATCTTTCCAAGACAAATGCTGGTCTAACACAACACCTAAGAATTTAGTTGATATTTCTTGTTTAATGGAATGGCCATCAATGTACAAATTATTTTCGTTGGTGAAAGAAATTTTTCTATGGGACCTAAATAGAATGTAATTAGTTTTATCAAGGTTTAATGATAGTTTGTTGGCACGAAACCAATTAGCAATTTGAGAAAGTTGGCCATTCACTATTTGATAAAGGCTGGTAAGGGAGCTGTGGGAATAAAAGATATTAGTGTCATCTGCAAAGAGGATGAAGTACATAAGTGGGGATGCGTTAGGAAGGTCATTAATGAAAAGAAGAAATAATAAAGGTCCAAGGTTCGATCCTTGTGGAACGCCAAACAGAACAGAACGCATCATTGAATAGGCACCATTGCAGTAAACAACTTGTGAGCGATTTTCAAGGTAACTAGCAAACCATTTATGTTGGACTCCTCTTATACCATAATTATTCAGTTTTTTAAGTAAAATATCATGGCTCACCGTGTCAAAAGCCTTGGCCAAGTCAAAGAACACTCCAAGGGAAAATTCATTATTTTCAATTGCTTCAGATATTTTGTCCTGAATACTTAGTAAAGGCAATGAGGGGGAGTGACCAGCCTGGAATCCATGTTGAGATGGGTATATATACATACATACATACATACATACATCATGTAGGAAGAGCAGGAAAATGGAAATCTGTTTCAGTCGTAAAGTGTAGCTGAGCCAACAAAACTTTCGCTGAGTGAGGAAATGAAGACTTGAGTGAGTCAAACTGTAGGTGGGCAATGAACTGAAAAATGACCTGAGTACTAGGCAGGGATAAACGCCACTCCATGCTTTTGGTAGGGAACCATCATAAGGCATTGAAAACATATGTATACACTTATACATTCTATTATGCATTTTTATTATTCATTTTACATAATAATCATTCCACAAAAGATGAGAATACTGCGAATAATTATCACTAAAGCCCTTTAGCTGTTGCTTTTGAGTTCACCGTTGTGGCCTTTCGTTTCGTGAATTATTGTTTCTGCGGTCCATGGTGCTAAATGTTTGAAATGGTTAATTAATCAACAACATACAATTCGTTAAATTTTCCAACCAAAAAGGCGTCGTGACGGCCAGTAAGGGGTAAAGACACACACTGCGTGCCCGTACTCCAAACAATATGGCTGCCAACGAATGCAATAAAATTAGAGCGCGATAGGTGATGACATTGTTCATCAATTCAGCTTCAATTTCAGCAGAATGACTGCACTAACCCTAAAACTAACCCTAAACGACCCTCACGACGCTTAACCTGAGCCCTGAACGACCCTCACGCTTTGCATGTTGGGATGCATGTTGCGATGTCGTCTATAGGTCGCGCTGCAATTTTATTGCATTCGTTGGCAGCCATATTGTTTGGAGTACGGGCACGCAGTGTGCGTTTTTACCCAGTAAGATTTGACTTAGGGCGTCATTAATCTCTGCATGCCTTGCGTGGCGGAATCTTCCGCCGCAAAAGCAACAAGCTTCCCGAAAACAGTTTTCTACCACGCGTTCAAATCCTGTAAAATATTCGAAAATACTAGGAAAAGTCAAATTTCCACAAATAAATTTCTTTTAGCAATAGAAAAGAGAGTTCGGGGATGAGACAGAAATTATCTTTCGGGGGATTGGGGCTTCGAGGCTACGCACCTATTGCAGGATATAGGCCTACCTGAACCAAATTCGCCGAAACTTACTGACTCACGATACATATAGCTGAATCTCATCCAGAGTTTGAAATGCTTGTTTTTCAGACATATAAAAAAATTCGTCACATAAATAGTGCTAAATTCTCATTTATAACGACACGAGAAACTTAGAACTACACACACACACTTGAATAGATTGATACAAAATAGTAACTCTCTCCCCACTCCCCAGAGCTATGAAATGTCTGATTATGTCTCAGCCTCTCAGGCACCTAACGCTTAGTAACGTATCGCGGTCGCCATGACAGCGCACAGCTGATCTACCGATAAACGCACCGGCTATTCTGCAAAGCACTGCAATGTACCGGTAATTAGCAAAAATTCTAATTCTCACCAAAATCGCGTCTGCGACATCAGCTTATTTATCGACACATTGTCAAAAAACCAATGTTCAAGCTCAAGCTGTATCAAGTTCAGTGTCAATATTATTCCATAGATGGGCTGAGGCACAATTAAGGGGCCGTCCATAAAGTACGTCACGCTCCAGGGGGAGGGGGTGTAAGAAAGTGTGACAGTTTGTGACAGAGGGAGGGGTCAGGCCATGTGTGACGTCACACATTTATTATTTTATTTCTAATTCTTTTTATATTTTTTGTAGAATTTAATAGCTTTAAAAATAATTTTCAAAAATTGTGTGAAACATTTGAATTAGTTTTAGGTCAAAATAGCATGAAATGCGTAGGTCTATCCCTGAATGTGTTTTTCACGATTCCTCTCGCTAGGATCGCTATTAATGCTGTTGCGAAGCCTTGTTTTAGGCCCTATGTATAGCCTTGCGGTGTTAATTTTTTAAAAATTCGAAAGTGTGACGTACTTCAGAGGGGGTCCGAGATTTGTGACAGTTTGTGACAGGGGGAGGGGGTCAAAAATGGTCAAAAATAGCGTGACGTACTTTATGGACGGCCCCTAATGATCTACAATTAAAGCTTATGTGCCTATTATAACTATATAGGCCTATTCTACAATTTACGTCAGGTACTGGAGTGAAACCACTTAATTGTATAATTGTGGGGCGCGGTGGAGTAGTGGGTATATGGCATATTAAATATGTTCCTCAATTGCCAATTGCAGTCGGAGGGTTGAATGTTCGAATCCACCTCAAGTCGCCGCGTATACAGGTACCTTGCATGTAGACCTGGGAGTGACTTTGGTCAGCTAATCTGACCCCACTTGACCCTAAAGTGACTTGAGGTCGACTTGAAGTCGACTTCTTGGAGTCAAAACGACTTGACCCGACTTGGCATAAAAACAACCGACTTTCGACTTCAAGTCGACTTCTGACATGGTAATAGCCATTAGCCTAGGTCTACGTACGGCTACTAATGGCAGAGGTCAAGCCAATTTTTCCTAGCAAGCATTAATTTCTTATAGGCCTAAGCCTATACCAACGAATAATGAGGCGTCTACTATTTATTGTAGAATGAATTTGTTAGCCTAAAGTTTTATAAAGCCCATTTCAGGCTGTTTGTGTTTCAGTTTGAATAGTTTTGTGATGCTTTGGGCCAATCCAGTAGCCTAGGCTCTAGAGTCTAGACTATGCGACGACAAATTATTAGGCCTATAAATTTTACCTTGTCCATTGTCTGTGATTATTCGGAATGCACTCATTATTATTATTTTTGTTATTAACATTAATAGGCCTATTAAATAAATTTGTAAAACGCGCAAGGTCTAGAGATAAAACCGGGGACCGCGGACTGGTTGCACTGAATGGCGCGTTAATTTTGATAGGCTTCATCTGTATACGTCTAATTCTGTTTTCATAATTGATCGGCCACTAACATAATTCAGCAACTTAGCAAATAGTATTGCAAGCGCATCATCCGGCAGTAGGCTACTACTATAGTAGCCTAGGCCTACTCACTGACAGTAAAGTCTTTCATGGTCCAGTTGGTCCGTATAGGCTTTTCTGTCTGCAGACAACAGTTAGCCTAACTGCAGATGCAGCATACCAAAGTAGTGCCAAAATATCGATTTAGTATACTAGGCCTAAGCCTTGTAGATACAGCTTTCTTGCGCCGAATTCACTGACCAGTAGGCCTAGAAGTTCACTGATTTGCTCATGTTCATCATGTCTTGATAAGCACACGACGCCGTGCTAATATTTTAGTAACATTTTGTTTCTCCATTTTAATTAGGCTCAGCACATGCCTATAATAAGCGTGACGTTTTAGCATAGAATAACAAATTAGAGTCTATGAATAGATCGGCAGATGGCAGTCTGCACGATAGCCTACCGGTAAAATAATAATCAATATGGCCTATAGGCTAAATCTCCGTTTAGCAAAAGTGACAAATTTAACTATGTGTCTCAAGTCGGTTCAAGTCGACTTGGGATAAAAACAACTTGAAGTGACTTCCCTCTACAAAATTCGACTTGGGGTCAGTTGCGGTGACCAGAAACGACCCGACCCGACTTGGAATGACCAAGTCGACTGGGGTCGACTTATTGGGGTCGACTCCCAGGTCTACTTGCATGGGAACGTCCTTCACTCGCAATTGATCAGCGCTTCGGCTTGAAACTCCGATGCAGTATCCGCGCTGTAGCCTACAGTCAGGAGCTGAGCTAGACAGCTTTAATGAGCGTTATAACATGTGCACATACAATTATTTGATACAAACAAACACTGTGTAGTGTACAGTGACAATCATTTCACCCAAAGTGGCTTCTGAAAACTTGGCACACACGGAATTCCAGATAGGCTAAATTAGATCGAGATTTGAAGCGAAAACTGATGTAGGCCATAAATTAAGGCCTATAGCCTAATTAAAGCCACAAGTTTCCCTAGTAGACCTAAAGTTGGTCCTGTTGAATTTAAATGTGATGTTATTGTAAAGACCCGGCCTTCGAGCTGTCTTACTTAGCGACCCAACACGCGTGTAACTAAGCGCTGAAAGTTAGCGGGGACGTACGGATTCGCGTAGCGACCGTGACGTAGCACGCACGATTATATTCAGTACTTTCTTTTCGGTTTCCGGTTCGAGTTTAGGCTGACATTTTAGTCACATGGCGAATTGTTTTAGAATTAAGGCTGTTCCGAGTGGTTATTGTTTGTCTTTAATAATATCTACACGTCGCGAGTGACGGGGATAAGTTGCGTGTTTGTTGACATCTGTTGTGGTGAAGTTCAAGCCAAAAATGGCAACAAACAACTTAAGTCCCTCCCATGACACAATGTACAGTTATGACCCTTCGTATGGTAACGGTAATGATTACGCCCATGCGACGGAAGAGGGAACAGCGACGCACGGTGAGATAGACCACTGGAATATGTTAGCCTCAGAGGAAATGGCCCGATCGGAAGAGCAATTAGGATTAATACAGTTGGCGAACGCCGCCCTCGGGTCAGCCTATAACGAACCGGATGAAAGCAGAGAGCGTGCGAGCCCAGCTCGACCCCTATCGGCGAGCGCTTCCAGACCGGAAGCCGTCGACAGTATGTCCCCCGAACCACTCGCGCGGCATCCTGGCACGACACCGGCGAACACTTCAATCTCCGCTCTCTTTCGAAATAACCGTCCGCGTACCAGCGTACTCTTCCCACAATACACTCCCTCACTGGTGGATCGTGGAAGCAGAAACTTACAAAGTGATACCGGAAGTGTGGGGTTGGCTTACTCTTTGAGAAACGATAACAAGACCAGTGAAGAGAGTATGTATCAGCAGAGGAAAAGCAGACGCTTGGGATGCCTTTTAGATGATGAAGAGACAAATGAAGAGAGTACGTATCAACGAGGCGATACCAAAAATTCTGAGCAGTGGAAAGACGAAAGGAAAGCAGAGAAGGAGGGGAGGACATATCGACAAGAGTACGCTACGGAAGTAGAAGAAATTAATGAGGGAACTGACATTAATTCTTCACGAGTAAAGAAAAGCATGACGACGACCGAGACTGGACAATTGCAAGAAATTTTAGCACCGCTACAAGAACTGTGTAGGCATCTGAGCGAGATTTGTGTGAAAAGTGGAAAAATTACAAGCAATAGTCCTGGGCTGCGGGTGGAAGTAGGACAAACGCAAAGTCGTCCCGTTAAGTTCAGTCAGTTAGAACCGCATTCGGTGATTTTAGTCGAGCCCGATGGGTCGAGACATAAGCCGACCATCGAGGAAAAATCATGTAAGACGGATGAAACGAGAACGAACTCAGGTGGAAACAGACACAAGCAGTGGCTGAAACTGGAGAAATTTGACGGTCAAACGCCCCTGGAAGCGTTTCTCGTGAAATTCGAAATCTGCTCAAGACATAACGGATGGGACGAAAGCGAGAAGTTGAACCAATTGATGTGTGCCATGGTAGGAACCGCAGCGCATCTGTTATGGGAATTCAACGCTTCCGGTCTGTCATCGTCGAGCGACCTTGTAGCACGACTTAGGAGTAGATATGGATGTTCTGATCAAACGACATTATATCGTACTCAACTTCGTACTCGTATACAGAGAGAGGGAGAGACCTTGCAAGAATTAGCGCAAGACATACGGCGACTAATGGTGTTGGCCTATGCTGGCCCATCTACTGAAATGAGTGAGATGGTAGCCATTGATGCTTTCATTGACGCGATAGATGACTCCGAGTTGGCTCTGCGTGTGCGAGACAGGGAACCAACTAACCTTGAGCTAGCGTGCCGATATGCTATCAGACTCGAAGCTAATAAATCCACACGGAGTAGGACTGGAGATCATGAGCGGAGATCGGGAAGAGTCAAAGCGATCAAAACAGACGACAGATCTAGCGATGAAGTACTTCATAGACTGTCTAAGCAAATGGCCAACATGGAACAGCGTCAGTTGCAGATGGAGCAATGGTGGAAGACACCAACATGGCAAGCTTCCAATGAGACGGAAAGGCGCCCTGAGGAACCAAGAGATATGCCGATGGAAAATCGACAGAGATCGGAGAGAGGGGCAAGAAATAATGTAGCGACCCACGATCGGAGGAATCGACGAGGTGATGGGCGGTGCTTTCTCTGCCTTCAGCCAGGTCATTTCCGGAAGGACTGTCCACAAGTGATGAGATACGAGCAAGGTCAAGAAGAAGGAGAAGGGATAGCTAACACACGTTACATCCAAGGAAGTACTAACGCGTACTTACAACTGCGAATAAATGGGCGGAATATCCTAGCTCTGGTTGACACAGGGAGCGAGATGTCGCTAATTCCAGCTTCAGCAGTACGCCTGCAAGACATGCGAGAATCACGACAGCTCCTGAAAGCGGCTAACGGTACATCCATTCGAGTGCTGGGCGAGATCACGGTGCAAGGCGAAATCTCAGGACAGATCTTCCAGATTCCCTGTCTAGTCACCGAGCAGCTGAATGAAATGATCCTGGGACTCAGCTGGTTAGAACAACAGAACGCTAGTTGGAATTTCCGTGGACGCTCAATTCAACTGCAGGGACGTGATCACCCACTGCATCGTGTAGCAGGAACCGCGCGATGTCGGAGAATCGCGTTGGCAAGGAACGTCCAGGTGCCTCCTATGAGTGAAATGGACGTGCAAGTCTTCGCTGTCCTTCCCACTGTGAAAACTGATCCTCGACTCTGGGCTGTACCATCGGAAGTGCTAGAACCTGACGTTCTAGTAGCCAGTACGGTGCGACCTGATCGAACCACAGACGTCGACGCGTCTGATGGCCCAGACATCCTGCTGTCTCCCCCACGGTCGAACGTGTCTGACGACGTTCTACCAGCGACTGAAGAACGGCCGAAAGCGATTGTGCTGGACAACCGCCAGGCAATTTCCACGGACGACTCGGTTGCGGACGCCCTGAAGAAAGACGACGTACCACGCGAACTTCTTCGCTGTACTGAACGTTCGAGATATCGTCGCGAGAAACCCCCTTGCTCCTGTTGGACGGAGGAGTTCTCTATCCGAAACCAAGAGGCTGGGACCGTCGCGAAAGTACTTTGCGACCAGTTCTTTCCAAGCCGTGGTTGTCCGCGTCGAATCCTGTCCGACCAAGGCCCGTTCTGCGAATCGCACCTCTTACCTGGAGTGATGGCTGCGTATCGTGCCACCAAACATTCGAGTACGGGATTCAGCTCAAACCTGTTGTTCATGGGACGAGAAGTTTTCGCGCCCATCGATCGAGTCCTCAGCGATGGCTCGGCGATCGAACTTTGCGACCAAACAGTGGACGAGTTTGTGGATCAACGACTGCAGCGGATGCAGGACACCTATCGTTTGGTGCGAACTCACTTTCAGCAGATCGCGCAGCATCGGACTGCCCGATACAACCTTCGAGTGCGACCCGCAGCATTCGAACCCGGCCAATGGGTATGGTACTACTGTCCCCGTCGACACACTGGTATCAAGACCAAGTGGGCCAAGTTCTACGAAGGACCGTACAAAGTTATGGACCGCGTCGGGCCTGTACTCTACCGAATACAGAAGTCGGCCCGTGCGCAACCGAAGTTGGTCTACGTGGACAAGCTGAAGAACTTCGGAGGAGACTGTCCGAAAGACTGGGATAGGCCGATATCGAACGATGTTACGGACCGAGATGAGCCCTTGGGACTAAACGAACTTGTCCAAGACGAGGAACTGAACTCTACCCCCAGACCGACCCGTCCCCATGTTTTACCTGTTCGGTTTCGGTTGTAAACCCCGCCCTGACAGTTATTCACCGTTGTGAAAACGTGTTGGTGAGGTTGAACACCTAGTTAAGTGTTGGTGTTGTCCGAACCGAAATAGTTGATTAAGAGCCATTCGCAGAGGAACCGGACGACTTCGGGTCGTGTACTAGTTAAGCATGTTACTGGCTAAGGATGATTATACCGCTTCGTGTTCTGTTTGGTTTTGGTGTGCTGTTGGAACGTTTGATGCAAGCAGTTATGATTTTGGGCGCATATGTATTGACAGTAGGTGACCCTGCAGTCCAAATTTCATTTGCCGGGCTTTTTGTTTTGACATATGTCCGAGGTATGGAAATTTGTAGAAGGGGTAGACCGTTGGTTGAATGGTCCAGTTACCGTTTGGGTTTTCCCGTGGTTTCACCACTTGAGTAGGTGGGGGAGAGTGTAAAGACCCGGCCTTCGAGCTGTCTTACTTAGCGACCCAACACGCGTGTAACTAAGCGCTGAAAGTTAGCGGGGACGTACGGATTCGCGTAGCGACCGTGACGTAGCACGCACGATTATATTCAGTACTTTCTTTTCGGTTTCCGGTTCGAGTTTAGGCTGACATTTTTGTCACATGGCGAATTGTTTTAGAATTAAGGCTGTTCCGAGTGGTTATTGTTTGTCTTTAATAATATCTACACGTCGCGAGTGACGGGGATAAGTTGCGTGTTTGTTGACATCTGTTGTGGTGAAGTTCAAGCCAAAAATGGCAACAAACAACTTAAGTCCCTCCCATGACACAATGTACAGTTATGACCCTTCGTATGGTAACGGTAATGATTACGCCCATGCGACGGAAGAGGGAACAGCGACGCACGGTGAGATAGACCACTGGAATATGTTAGCCTCAGAGGAAATGGCCCGATCGGAAGAGCAATTAGGATTAATACAGTTGGCGAACGCCGCCCTCGGGTCAGCCTATAACGAACCGGATGAAAGCAGAGAGCGTGCGAGCCCAGCTCGACCCCTATCGGCGAGCGCTTCCAGACCGGAAGCCGTCGACAGTATGTCCCCCGAACCACTCGCGCGGCATCCTGGCACGACACCGGCGAACACTTCAATCTCCGCTCTCTTTCGAAATAACCGTCCGCGTACCAGCGTACTCTTCCCACAATACACTCCCTCACTGGTGGATCGTGGAAGCAGAAACTTACATTATTATTAATTATTTAATCCGGTGGCATGCAAGTAGCCTATTGCGTAGATAAAAGCATGGCCTAAAGCTGTCTCTCTGGTAATTAACTTTACTGTAGACTTTAGTAATTCGGTAGGCTACGTGGCGGCTCAAGAGTAATTCTTCACCGGGAAAATTTTGTCTTAGGCTATAACCTATATAGGGCTTATAGTAATCTAATCTTACTAAACTGCAAGTGATTATAATCTAGTCGTCTCTGTGGGAAGTTCTTTGCACGAAAATACATTTTGATGTGTAAAATGTGAAACTTAAGGCAAAGACTAAAAAGGTCATCGGGGAAAAAATATAGACCTTGTTTTTCGGGAAATTTGAGGACAAGCAAAAATAAAGAATTAAAAAAGTCGTCATAAGACATCGGCCTGACAAAGGGTGTTGTTGGAGACTGCCTCAGCGGTTGCCGTCCGTCGAAAACTGCAGATTCCCGTCCGCTACCCTCCCCCACCCCCGAAGCGTGAATTCTCCTTTCCCCCCCCCCCAAAAAAAAGAAGCAGAGGACTAGATTAAACTGCGATTGTTGGCCATAAGTTTGTACTTGTTTTCTACTATCAATCAATCAGAATTTATATAGCGCCCCTTTAAGGTAGCCTACCTAGTACCTACTCAGAGGGGCTCCCGGCCGAGATCAAACAAAGTCTTCGATCAACAGTTTGAGCAAATTGAGAACAGATTGGGAGGTGTCGCAAAGTCAAGGGAAGTCCATTCCAGGTTGTTGGACCAAAAACAGAGAACGAGCGCCTCTGCATCGTTGCAGAGCGAGTGAAAGGAACCGTTGGGTCACCATGGACAGCAGAGCGCAGTGCGCGGCGGCCTATGCAAGTGGAAAGGAGGAGGCAAAGCTCACACAGATAAACTTCTTGATTTCTCCTTCTGTTTTTAATTCGATCTGCCTAAATTCATTATGGGTAATAGTTTGGGCCTGTAGCAATAAACCTAACCTATACTTATAGTGATTTAGGCCTGTCTTGAAGTAGCATGCATGCTTAAGCTGTGAAGTTAAAATTAGATGCTCGTGCATGGCTGCTCTTGATATTGACTAGAAAATTTAAATCGAGTAGGTAGAATGCTATTTTGAACACACACATATCCTATAAATTATCATTAACACATAACATAATATTATGCAGTAAGTTCTTCGGCACAGCGCACATAATAAACAGCTGACGTTCGTCGTTCGACATTCTTCACCTATATAGTAGGCCCTATAATTCGTTTTTAGCTTCTTCTTCGACCAGACGGCGAAGCATCACTGTAATAAACAAAATATTTAAATTGAATAACGTCAAATTAAACGGTAAGAGAACAGTTATGATCTATGATAGATCGACTATGATTGTACCTATAGGCCTCAGTCCTATAGGCCCTATGCACACCGGTCTGGGATAGATGATGATGATTATGATGATGATGATGATGATGATGATGATGATGATCATGATCATGATCATGATCATGATCATGATCATGATCATGATCATGATCATGATGACGACGACGACGATGATGACGATGATGATTATGAGGTTGACCATTTTCTCGCCATAAAAAACTAACAATTGCAATACCTTTACTTCAGGACTAGGAATACGAGGGCCTAGCCCACAGTGGCGTAGAGTTAAGCGTAGTTAAGGGTTTAGAAGTTAAAACCCAATGGGGGGCATTGGCTTAGGAAAAAGTTTTTTAAAAGGTTATATATTTATCCACTTAAATAAGAAAAACAAAGCAATTGTTTGTAGTAGCCTAGCAATTGTTTTTCTTAGATGAAGTGAATCTTGTCGCCGAATAGCGTATAGGCCTACCTCTGTCTCCTCATCTTTACTTCGCGATGTCTTTGATACTGCACTATGCCGAGTGCGACCAGCGCTATCACTGCGATGCCCAGAATTCCTCCGATGATAGCAGCCACGGCGTCACACGACAGACTGCCTTGCATACCTATTCAAAACATGTATACAAAACTATACAAAACTATACAAAACTATACAAAACTATACAAAACTATACAAAACTATGCAAAACTATAGGCTGCATGCATGTATTGTTCATTCGCATTCTTCAACGCTCAATCTTAGTCTATACAATAATTATACACATATTAAATTATAAAGTTTTAACGGACATCATTCAACACGTATACTGTATAGGGCGAATCGTCACGTGATGTGTGATTGACGTCATTCACCTCTCTCTCTCTCTCTCTCTCTCTCTCTCTCTCTCTCTCTCTCTCTTTCTCTCTCTCTCTCTCTCTCTCTCTCTCTCTCTCTCTCTCTCTCTCTCTCTCTCTCTCTCTCTCTCCCTCCCTCGTCCTATTATAGCCTACGTCCTTCCGCCTTTGCGTCCCTGTCGCACACTCCAGTCCCGTGTCTCTTTGCCAACCGTCCGACCATCTTTAACCAGTAGATTTATCTCATTATCGGTACATCTTGTGCCTGATTAATAGTGTTCATTATTAAAGACATAATTAGGTACGCCCTATATTTGTTCATCTAATGCAGCGGTTCTCAACCTGTGGGTCGCGACCCCCACGGGGGTCGCCTGAGGATTTTCCAGGGGTCGCCTGGCACCTTCAGAAATTTGCAAAAGATATTGGCCAAATAGCAATTTCAACGCTGTCTACTGCATTATAACAAACTAAAATAAACTTTTACTCATAATTTTGCTATGATTCATCAGTTAGATTGCGGCAGATAATTTAATTTTTTCCATTTTAGTTTTCGAAAGTAAATTCTGCTATTGTTCTAAAGAAACACAGGGAGGAATATTTTTTGAAGCCTATACCACCACTCTGAGCACTAAAATCATGAGTAATTTTTTAGATGATGGCTTTGAATGTTACACATGCAAAATATTGTTAACAATTTGGGCCGACATTGCGAAGTCTTAAACCATGACTATCAGCATTGACAAAATTCAGATGACAGTTTAAAATAGACTACTGATTGGAAATTTAGAAAAACTTAAGAATGGAAAGAGGACATTTATCGACGTATAAACCATGTCTTCAGCACTGAAATTATGAAAGTTTTGGTTGGGATGAAAAGTTCTAAACAATGGGAGGAGACATTTTGAAGTCGTAAACCACGACTATCAGCACTGAAATGATGAAGAGTGTCGTTAAAACGACAGCCTAAAATGGTATAGGCCTACCATTGCAGCGTGGAAAATTGTCGACAATGAGGAATGGCACGAAGCCTACGTCCATTCCCCAAACTCCTTCCCTGCTCGGCGCATTCATAAGAACACAAAATAAGTTTTTGAAATTGCTAGCATCGCAAAACGAATCAGTAAGGTGAAATGAGTGATAAGAAAAGAAAAGAAGAACTATTGACCAATTCTCAGAGTAGGCCTAGCCTATAATTGCTTAATAGTTGCAGCATGAATACAGAAATTAGAATTAGGTCTTTGTCATGACATTTTATCGGTAGAATAAATGAAACGCAACAAATAAATCACAGAGCACTATTTAGACAGGCTACTAACCATCCTAGCCATGTAGGAAAGCATGGCCAGTAGGGCCTATTTTAAAGAACAAAGCTGATGATGCCAAGAAGGCACACTTGACTTGAGACAGCGGTTTGAAGAATTCCAGTTCTAAGCAAGACGCGGGAGCTGTTGAAACTGCATCACAAGCCAAATAGGCTTATACCATTGACTACTTCAAACTAAACGAAACCTCATACAACTACCAAAACAGTTTTCGTATTATGAGGGTGAAAATGCATAACAATGGACAATAGTAACAAAAATGCAGTGAGACGGAGGTTGTTACACAATCAATTTTGTCGTTTGGGGGTCGTCACAACTTTTGAAATGTTAAAAAGGGGTCGCCGGACTAAAAAGGTTGAGAACCGCTGATCTAATGTATAGGCTATCTATATAACGTGTATCGACACACATGCACGTATAGGCCTACGCTATGCATCTATGATTTATTCTATCCATAGGTGCAATTTGCGTGGTAGGTCTATACCCACCCCCCCCCCCCACACACACACACATTTTGGACTGCAGGGCACCGTATTCCATTTGCGCTATGTATAGCCTACACTGTTTCGTCGATTGAGGAAACGCAAAAGACTCATAACAATAATTATTACGACCGATAATTGTGATCACAATAGTCATCATCATCGTCATCATCATCGTCATCATCATCGTCATCATCATCGTCATTATCATCGTCGTCTTCTTCTTCTTCTTCTTCTTCTTTCTCTTTGTAAGTATTTTAGTGCAAGCTATACAGTTTGAGAGCATGCAGTTATAGACTTAGGCTATATATATACATGTAGTTATTCAACAGTCACGTTAGAATGGACAAAGCGAAATTTGGTAACCCTTTAATCAAAGATGACATACGCCTCTGCTATATAGACAGTAAAGCCCGGCAGACGCTGTATTGATGCAATTTTATGGCAGATTATATAAGCTATAATTAAATAGGCCTACACCGCAGCCAGAGGCGCAACATGCAGCCTAGGGAGCCTATATATATATATATATATATATATATATATATACGACGGTCGCACAGATTCCCTATAGTCGTATACAAGGTCGGGTCCAGAGGGAGGCAAATCGGGCCATGGTCCCACATTCAGAAATATCTTTATTTCTCACCAGCAATTTTGCCGAGGGAAAGTGGACGTGCCCCTATCCGTTTCGTAGGCCCCGCCCCATGAGGTTCGTACAGAGAAGACAGAGAGTGAAAGGGAGAAAAAGTATTGTGTGACTAAAAAAAGGTCAATAGTAATTTTGGCACGGAAAATGGTATGGCTTTTTGGCTTTTTGGGAAAATGATAACTCGTTTTGACATTTCCACCAAATGACTAAAAAAACAGACATCAGATTTTACGGCAACGAAAAATTCTTTTTCAGACCCAAGGTTATACGGCCAAAGACCACGACGGAAATTTCTTTAAGACCCAAAATGTTGGCCCCTCTGAAATTTCTGTATCCGCCTCTGAGTCGTTTTATACAGGGTGGCCCAAAAAAAGTGATAACACCTCGTAGCAACGGGTCATTTAATATAATTGATTCAATATAACGTGTTGTGATTTACTGTCGTATGCCAAGTAGTAATTACGCTACTCATAAAACATGTTCAATGTGTCCCCCTTGCTTTTCAACAACTTTTTGAAAGCGAGTGTACTGAAAAGGTGTTTGCTGTACTTGGTGGCAGCGGTGCTATGGTCGGCGTAGGCTAATCTTCGGGGGCTTTAGTTGCAGCTTATATAGCACGTGGGTGATGGTAACTTAATTAGTTAGACGGAGACATCGAGACTTCTTTGACGGTTTTCATAGTATTATTATTATTTACAGTCAACGTATTTACAGCGACGAATAAAAACAGTTCTCCAGTTTCAGACTTCGTTTCGCTTACGGTCAACTCTTTCTGCGAGTTGCCTCCATCCTTCTCCTCGAACTTTCAGACGAGCTCCCTCTTGCGAACTGCCTCCAAACTCTTCTTTCACGTTCCGACCTTCTCGGCGAGCTGCCTCTTGCGAACTGCCTGTTCCTTCTCTCTTCCCGCATTCCTTCGACCCCCGCCTGTCAATCATCCTTCTCACCCCCATGCAGCCACGCTCCTCTCTTCAGTCCCATCGCCGTACGTTAATTGGCTCCTCCCCTCTCTATCGCACCCTTTGACAGGCGTGGTCCCTCAGCTTCCCTGCTTCATTCCCTTACACATGTTAACCGTCAATCAAGTTAATTAATAATTATAAGCCTAACAGTTCATAGCCGCACACAAACAATATATGAATAAAATATAATAAAATATGGCCATGAAATATCGTCGGGCCGTTATTCACTACAGCGAGAAACACCAAAAGATACCGCAGCTGAAAAGTTCACGTTCTCGTATGTCTCCTTTCTGGAACTTAATTGTCTTTTCTTTCATTCAACTGAATAAATACGACCATGTTGAGAATTAACTGGCGTGGCAAAGGTGAATGTCTTTTCGTCAGTAAACCAGATGGTTTGTACACTTCTGTCATTAGGAAACCGTTCAAGTAGCTGCTGACTGCGCTGCAAACGTTTCAATTTGCAATTTTCGTTGAACGTCTGCCCGATCACACGCTTGTCCGTTTTCAGTTGTAAAGATTGCCTTACAATACGTTGCACCGACGTCCGTGATGTACCCGTGTCTCTTTGAATTTCCCACGGATTTTTGTTACTGTGAGGATCATCTTCTTGACTGCAGTTCAGCTCACTCACCCGCTCAATGTTCTGTCGTGTTCTAGCAGACTTTGGCCAACCACTTCCGCGTTTACGTTCTGTTGTACCGTCATTGTCAATTTATTTAATAACCCGACTGACACTACCGGTATAGGTTTTGTGTGGAAACTCATTTTTCATATGCCTTGCACTCCAATGTTTCTCAATTCGCAAATTTTTAATCAGAATACGGTCTTTTGTTGTGATTTTTGTCATTCTGGTTAAAATATCTTCAAAACACGCAGAAGTTGACGGTTGGCAAATAAAAAATAAAAAATGTCGACCGGAAGTCGTCGTAATAATGATTTCAAATGACTAAACAGTTAAGCAAGTAAATTACTGAACTTTTTCAGCTATTATGGATATAGTCTAAACAGATTTGAACTAATTATGCTACATTATACAAGGTGTTATCACTTTTTTGGGCCACCCTGTATAGGGGAGAATGTCCAGTTTTGGGACAGGTCCTGAATTGGGACAGTGTGATATCATAACCTTCTGTGTATTTATAAAATCGTGTGGCGCCACCAAACGAACGTTTTTGACGTTGCGAGTGATCACACGTCTTATGCCACGAAGAAGAACGTGTTTGACAAAAATATTGCAAATTTTCATTTTCAGGTCAAGAAAGTAAATTTTCACTCACGCATTCTCAACCAGTGCATTAAATGTTTAGTGCAGATTTAGCCTGAAATTTCAGTTAACTATTTAGGTAAGTATACTGCAAAGCATTCGGTGAAATGTTGACGTCATTTACAGCATATATTTTTTAATAGTTGAAAAGTAAAGAAATAGCCATAGATGGCCTGCATTGGGACATGCGCTAATGGCCTGCATTGGGACAATCTCAATGCATGAAATCCATCATAAGAAATTAAACTTAAACGGTTTTACTGTATATTGTGTTAAACAGAATGCTATCAGGATGGGTAAAGATATGATACATTGCTCTTACTTGAAATTGACCAGTAAGTCCAATTTTTATTATGATTGACTGGGTCAACGGAAGTTTGCTCGTATTGATTTAATTTTTGATAATATTGTTGTTTAATCTACTCTAGTCACTCATTTATATATTGTCAAATGGAATATGATATATTATACTCTATTATATATGATTAAAACCAGATTTATTGTTTGTCCCAATGCTCCACATGCGTTGTCCCAATGCAGGACGCTATGGCCTGAATTGGGACACATTTTTTCACAACGGAAAATTCTAATTTTGGGGGTTTATTTTTGTGATAAAAATGCAATAAAAACATATTCGGTTCATAAAACGTTGCTGTTTCGGACTATATCAACAATATACATGTATTACAACTAACACAGATTGTATGCCGTAAAATGTAAAATTTGTCCCAATGCTGGACATTCTCCCCTACATGTAGACTATATAAGACTTCGTGCGTTCAGTACACGCAGCACCCTATATCGTTGAACGCAGCTCATACTAACAGGCTCCACCGGAAGCAGCTTCAATCTCGTCAGATTCGCTTTCTCCTGGCAAACCTTGCGGCTTCGCTTTCTTCGCGAATGCTACATGACAAACGAGAAAGAAGGCGACGTCAAGATAGCAACTTTTAAATGTATGTAATAACGACAGTATGCGCAAACTGCTTGAAAGTCCACATGAATATTTACATGCATGCATATATAGGGCCTATACATGTATATTATATATATATATATATATATATATATATATATGAACATAATACAAGCATACACAGGTCTACTAATTAAATGCATTTAGCTACATTATACATTCAGGCATACATGCATAGCATTGCATGCATACATAATAATTGTAATATCTGCATGCTATGGTTACATGGTAATAATATTATTGTTATCTGCCATAATTGCTTATGTGGTCGATTCAGGCAATAAGTTGAATTCAATTGATGCATGCATGCATACATACAACACATGACTACAATACATACATTCAAGCAAATATATATAATGCATGCGTACATAATGATCGATACATGCATGCATATTGCATAGTATATACATTATAAATGCTTCATTGTGTTGCATTGTGTACGTTTCTATGTGAACCAAATTCTGCGATTGTTCTGACGAATAACTTATAAATAAGTGGACGAAAGAAAGTGTTGACGCCGTACCTTTGAGGTCTTTCCTGGTGCTACAAAGGTTGCAGCCATGCAGGGGAACAATCTCGACTGCCATCGAGCATGACAAACGTTGAACGGACTGTAGAGGAAAGTCGTATTCCTCATTCAGTTGGATATTCTTAGGTGAAGCGAGGATCATCACCTCTCTCGTCCGGTTCCTTTCGCAACTGATCGGAAGCCATGGGGCGCTGAGGTTGACGGTGAAGCCCATCACGTCGTCCGCAACGGTCACGAATTTATCGACCACGTACTGCAAGACAATAATTACCGGTATATGCTCATGCATGATACATTTATGGAGCGCAGTTATTTTACATCTGCACACAGACCTCTAGAGATAAAACTAACTGCCGTAGCTCGCATGCATGAACTTAATTGTGGTTGAGGAGAGAGCGAGAGAGATTGCCGTAATAAGGAGGCGCATTAGATTGGTCGTCGATTGGTAATAATTATGGTGGCAATCAGTGGTAGTTGTGACCGAGTGGCGGAGTAGAATCAAGAGATGAAAGTTTGAAAGTTTCGGTTTTCAGTCGTCAGCTCTCGTAAATTCAACCTGACTTCACGGTGCACGCACCCAGTGTTATTTTAGTTCAGAAAATCATTTCTATTTTAGTTTTTATTTAGTTCTTCATCAAATCATTTCAGTTTAGTTTTAGTTTTAGTTTTGCTTCTGGCAATCATTTTAGTTTTAGTTTGGTTTTTATTCATAAAATCATTTTAGTTTTCGTTTTCGTGAACCAATGACTTATTTTTTTTGTTTCGTTTTCGTTCACGAAATTAACCCTTTGAAGGTGAGAAGAAGCATTTGAATGTTTGTGGTGAGTTGGGGTATGACACGCCCCAATACTGGGCCAATAGGCTTACATGTTTTTCGTTGCAAGATATCAAAACGACAATATTAATTCGATATCAATAGAAGACATTAATTGTGAAAGCGACTGGAAAGAATGAGGTTAGGTAAACAGAAATTAGAAACTAGCCTACACAGTTCAAATGGAAAGAATCAACCTCTCCCACTTGGTTCTAAGTGAGTGGGGGTAGAGCGATAGCAATGTTAAACTGGAACCATTCAAGCGTGCAATTGGCTGACCTCTCGCCCAAAAGGGATTAATCCGAGCCTGGAGGTAAAGATTCAAGTATGTAATTAAAGTGTGGTGCATGAGGGACAAATAAGGCAGATAACATAGCCCTTTCAAAGGCTGAGGTTAATGAAAGAGGAACCAGCAAGCCGAGTCATAAAATGAATTGAACGTGGAAAGAGCAACCTTCCAACAATCGCTCCTTTGTGGCCTAGAAAGACGAGAAGGGGTTTGGGTGACAGTAATTAATGGCCTATTCATGCGCATCGTCGAACTGCTTCGCGCTCGAAAATCCCAGCAGATTTGTGTTTGTAATTTTCTATAGTTTTCGTTCAGGATTTCAATATCGTTCTCGTTTTTATTTCGTTCCGCAATGATTCTTTTTCGTTTTTATTCAGTTTCAGTTCTCAAATTCTTTCTAGTTTTCGTTTTCGTTCTCGTGAACGATTGCCTATTCTTTTTCGTTCTCGTTTCGTTCTCGTTCACGAAAATAACACTGCACGCACCTATAGGAGCGCATAAACATTATACCGTACGGTACGTATCTGAATTACGTGGAAATAGTCTTAAACTTAGTGTAAAGTCGTATACTTACGATCGACATAGTTCCATTTGGCCCAATGCTTGGATTAAGGCCAACAGAAATGCTATAAACCGGAGTATAGACTTTATTCAGTGGGGACGAGATCGTGTATTCTGGACGCCATATCTGCAGGTTCACTTTGGCCCCGATGTCCGGTAAGGGCTCTGCTGCTGCTGCTGGCCCCGTTGCTGCCTCCGGTGGCTTCTGGAAGTAGACGAAGAATCTCTTGAGGATACCCTCGCCGAGAATGATGTCTGACAGAACGTACGTCTCTTGTGTTAACACGGCCAACGACTTATTGCGCTGGGAGACTCGATTGCCGTAATAAGGAGGCGTATTAGATTGGTCGTCGATTGCCAAGCTCCCTCCTACAAATCAACGACGAACAACCTGTTGAACACCATCACTCTCCAGAGTACCCTACATCATTATTATTATAGTAGGCTAATTACTGCAGACGCCATCGTCCCAAAGATCTTCAATTAAACATTCTGATCATCATTAGTAGGCAACTACAGCGTCAGCCGCTGCTGCAGTGTAATTATGCATGTAGGCCTAAATGTGAAAAAATTCGAAAATTTTCAAATGCTAGCCTATAGGCTAAAAGATTAAGTCTTTGCCCTACATTATTTTAGTGAAATCAGTGCAACGTATCAACTGTCGAAAAAGAACCGCCAAACTATCTTTGGTGTTTTAGCAAGTAGCTAGATCTATAGGCCTAATATTATTATGAACTCCTTATAAACTTTATACTTTACGTATAATAGGCCTACATAGTAAATTATTGGACACTGGAAGTTCGAAGTCTTGCACATGAAGACTGATATAAAATTATGTGACTATATAATAATAATAATATTATTATGTCCATATGAATCGCTATAGGCAAAACCCGAACGTTTGACTTATATAGGCTAGTTTGAAAGCATAATATTGGCTTTCTGCAGGTACCGTAACTGCATGACAGATAGGGTAGAGGAGAGTGGGGCAAGAGCGGCCTGCGGGGCAAGAATAGACGGAAGGATATCGTAAAGCAATACGTACATATGCGTAGCGATTAAACTAAGCCACGTTGAAAGAAATTTTTCGGCCGCATCGAACGACATAAGATAAAATTTGTTGAAATTGTTTGCAAACTCTATGAGTAAATAATAATTTTTCGATTTTTCTCAAATCATTGTAAATCGGAATAGTTAGGAATAATTTTTTTTTAAAAATCAAAGTTTTCGATGCTAAATTTTTCGATAATTTTATGTTGCAAATTAGCCTAAGGCATCAAAAACGCATTGATTGCGCGTATTGAAATGAATGAATTCGAAAGATGTTACTAGTAATTAGAAAAAATTAATTGCTATGGTACCGGGGCAAGAGTAGCCGTGGCAGCATGAGGCAAGAGTGGCCTCAACTTTACCATAAGTTATTATTAATTGTTATTATTATTATTGTCACTAATATTAGTATTAGCATCATTATTGTTTATAATTATTATCATTAATGCCAAATTAGTCCCAGGGAGGCTATTATATATCTTCAAAATAGCAATCCAAAATATATGTAGTGTAAATACAAGGAATAATACTGCATGCCACCCTTGCCCCATGTGCACCGGTGGGGCAAGAGTGGCTTTTCAAGAGCATGCAAAAATGTTTAATACCAAAAATCAGATGATTTTTTCTGAAATAGTTCGTGTGCCCTGCAGAGCCAAATGGTTGGTCTATGACAAGATATTATAGTCGATTGTTTCAATATTGTCATCTGCTCAAGGATATTTAGACGAAATCCTGCCCCACTCTCCTCTAATAGTCTAGTTTAATATTATACTTAGTCGCTCTCACCAGCAATGCATTTTTCTGGCATCTGCAAAGTGATTCCTATAGAAAAGAAAAAGAACAAAAGAGTCAGTCGCATTGCTGTAATAACACTTGCATTGTCTATGTAATGTAGCACCGTACGTAATTATAGCTTATAAGGTTTAGAATATAATATTATATCAGCTTGTTGGGGTACAGCTTTTCCGTACACCTTATCATGAAGACGCTTATTCCTGCCTGCAGTCTGTCTTAGCAGATTGATCTTCTGGGTTTTGATAATTTGATTCAATAACGGCTTAATTTTTTAGCCATACATCGTATGCATAGTGCATCATGCCAGTGGCGGATCCAGAACTCTTTGAAGGGGGGGGGGGCAAAATTCTTAGATCTTGGCACAGGGAAAAAAATTCGTCGTTGGTCGCCCCAAAAAGTTATGGAAAAAATTACTTTTCATCCGCCAAAAAAGTTGATGACCTTTTTTTAGTCATCAACCAGAAAAACCAATGGGGGAGCCACGTCCAATGCAATTTTCTTTATGGGGGGCCCAATATGCCATGACACCCCTATTCCTATTACTAATTTCAAACCTGGTGGGGGCCAAGTCCCATGGCAGTTTTAAATGGGGGGGGGGGGTCCATGGCCGGATTAGCCCCCTGGATCCGCCTCTGCATCATGCAGAGTGGCCATGAAATTGACTAACTGCAATTTTTAAAAAAAGCCGTAGGCCTGTATCTAACAGCTAGAGTTTAACGAAGGCAAATAACTAAATAATTGAAGCTTCTGCAATAATTGTAGATCATCATCACAATGGAGCCAAGTTGTTTTTTGCGCAAAGAATTTTTAAAAAATTCAGAAAATGCGTACGGCATTTGGGAAAAAGGAATTGCTGAAAATCACGGAATTCACAGTTTACTGAATTTATATAGACCTACTATATAATTATATCCTATGTATGCCTATATCCTACCCGTTTGTGATAAAATGACAGTGTCGCTGATGCTTACCGTTATCTGCTCCGCTTCTGATCGGCCTACTAGATGGAAGCGATAAGAGAAGGCTGACAACGACAAACTTAGCTACTGACTGGAGGGGAGCGCGAGCAGTCATCACGCCGGTCCTACTATTATAGGTGAGACGCCTAGCAAACGCCGCAGTAGTTAATTTAGTATCTCTTACGAATTAGATTGGCCCTTTATTGTCCACCACTCAAAACAATCAAACGAAACAATGACGTCACTCGGCTAAACACAAAGATGAATGAAAAACTGATCGACCTACAAATATTATACTCATGAACTTCTGTGTATATACGGCCTGCATTAAGCATTGAAACTCATTATTCATGGTAGGCTTATATAAAACTTCATGGTCAATCTAGGCATTCTAAGACAAGTAGCCTACTTTTCCAACCGATATGCAGCTAGATTTTTTATGTGGCACAGAATCGATCCTATAGGCCTATACTGGGAAAAGTCCAATAAAACGGCACGTAGGCCCATTTGAACAAACTGAACTTTTAATCGTAGTAGGCATGTGTATGGTGTTCTTTCACTCAGTGGCGTAATTGGGGAGAGGGCACTTATTAATATTAAATTCTAAATTCTAAAAATTCTGCAAACTAGGCCTATAGAACAATATTGCGTTTCTAAAGGGTTGGATTAAAAAATGTGGAGGTCGAGTGTAGGACATTAATAGCCCTCTGGACAAAACTCCTGGACACCCCCCCCCCCCCGGACAAACCCCGGACAAATCCCCAAATTTAGCCTAGGACATTATATACCCCCGGACATTATAGCCTCCTTTACAGTGCAACTAGCCTATAAATTTTTTGTAGTAGGCCTACAGTATATTTGAATGATCATACGTAGGCCTATATACTATATAGGTTAAGCTTAATTATTGTCCAGTTCGAGGTGTTGTGTCTATACTTTTGTTGGTGTTGTTTATGACAGCATGAATTAATCCTTGTCATCAATCCAGCTTCAATTTAGGCAAAAATTCGTTTCATTGATCAATATCTAGCTTCTATTTAAAAAGCAACAATTGTCTTCATCAATCCAACTTCTGTTTAAATTACATCTATTTCATCAATCCAGCTTCAAGCAAGAGCATTAAAATTTTCATCAATCCAGCTTCCAATTAATTAAAAATTATGTTGTAGGCCTATAAACCCGTCTTCTATTTAGCGATAATTCTTTTCGTCAATCCAACTTTCGTACCGTAGGCCTACACAGGAATTAGGACCGCCGTTTGTGTAAGAATTCCACTTATACGCAATAATTAACCAGAGGTTTTAGTCCTACCAGAGAGGGATTTTGTGCGGGGGGAAATTTTTGTCCGTTCCCCGTGGAGGCCATGTTCAGTAAAACTATAAGGCCACAACCTTACAGAATCACTAAAAAGACACATGCACAGACAGGGCCTCATTAGGGCTATTACGGGCCTTGGTGCTGTGATTAGATCTATATTCCAATGGTCCATCTCAACGACCTCATAATATATCTTGAGAACACACAGATTCACCATGCACATAGGCCTATTCCTATTACAGCGGGTTCAGAGACGGATTAAGACATGTTCAACATGTATCCTAAATTAAATTTATGCCCTAAAAATTAACAATGATAGGAAATATTATGCTTATTGCATGTGAGGGTGAACATTTTGAGCATGCCCTGCTTGATAGGACATGTAGGCTAGTGACGGAGACGATTGCATGGCCACATACGTTACATAAGTCAGACGATCCATGATCTTCTCCCGCCAGAATGAGTAACTGCATGATACCCCATAATAGGTCTCCTTCACAAAATTATTATAGAGATAGCCTACCATGCTGTGATTCGTTGATTGGAAACGTAGGCTATTTATCACCAGAATGCAGCATAGATGGCTTGTTTAACGCGAATATTATTATTTTAATTTCAACGTGATTTAATTTGTACGTCTTATTAGCAATTATTGCTTCGACGTATTATAATGCTATTTTAAGTCCCACTGTGCGTTTGCAAGTGGAGAAGTTTAAAGAAAATATTTACTTAGTTACTTATATTAAAATCCTATAATGGATTCTATGTACATAAACTCTCCTTGGTTTGATATTTGCTTTAGCTAAGAACAAGAACAAGTCTTACAGGTTGTAAACATTGTAAACCAAATCTGTGTTGCAAACAGTCGCTGTGGTAAACTTAGACGTATTAACGTCTAAAAATGGTTGAAATTGGGACAAAAAGAGGACGGCTATCGTAGAGCACAGAGCTGGCCCTATAGAGGCATTTACTGGTTTAAACCGTGCCACTCTAATTGTTTTGAAACGAGCATAAAAAGTGCTCGTTCGTTAGCCACACATTCTCGGGTGGTAGCATAGCTTGTAACAAAATAGCACGCGATTTGTAAATCTCCAAATTTAACACAAGTTAAGGTGAGTCAGTTAGTTACGCGTTTCAGTTATATGCTCGATGTTTGCTTAGCCTTTTACTTTGCATTTATTGCATGTTTTGCATGAGAACGCTGCGTGGAGTACTACAGTAACTCGTCACACATGTTGACAGATTTAGTGAGTCATATGCCATCTGACCAAATTTTGGATCAATCCGAACCCCAGAAAATCCTGAAAATACACGAAAGGGACCGTCCATAAATGACCTCACGCACCCAAGGGAGGGTCACACATTTAATAACAATGATAATATTAATACTTTTTCTTCAATGAAACGCCTGCAAACGCGCAAGGCTGTACAGTGTACAACTGTACATGTACGTTGTACAAGTTATGCAGTTATCTTAATTAACATCAGTCTTAACTACTAACAACATACAGCCTGCAACATACGGCGCTAACAGCAGCCTACAAAGCACGTCTATCGTATGGGGCTTTGATGCCAGTGTGTTATCCAATGCGCTGCCTGGCCCCCACAGATATGACCAGTGGTAGGGGTTTAACAAATGTGACGTCACATCATGTTTGAGGTGATTTACAGATCACGAGAAGAAACCATTAGTTTAAAAGTTATTCACTACTTTCTGTAGATCCCACAAGTTGTTCATGAGTGTTTATTGTTAAAATAGTATTTTATTATTAAAACAAGCTGGATTGTTTTTTTTAATTAGAATTAGCACTTCAGTACATTTTTTCTGAAACTCAAGTTAACAAGGTACAAATTCAATTTTGTCACTTTAATTACTAAATCCTATAGCTTCACAAGACAAGTTTCACCACATTCACATTTTCTAATAGTATTATTTATTTTAAATGACTGATTGCAGTGCAGACTGTAAAACTGGTCAATTATATTAAAACTAACCTATATCATGTTAAAAGTAACCAATAATAATAATAATATGTAGACCAGAGATATAAGCGCCATAAGTACATAAGCAGTCGATTAGCAACGATATTTTAACTCTTTAATGCCGAGATGGTAGTAAATGGTATGGGAAATGCTATACCCTCCGGCATTAAAGGGTTAAATGACTGCATTTGGAGCAGGAAAGTCCATCAAGATGGGCCTGTGTAAAAAGTTCCATTTTTAGATGCTTGAAAGTTATCAGCTATGTGGAGTTTCTGATGTCAGAGGGAAGATTGTTCCATATTCGAGGTGCTGATGAGGTGAAGGATTTAGATGCAGTTGCTGTGCGGCAGCGATGAAGGACTAGTGTTCGGTTTCCGGATGATCGCCTGTGCTTTGAGAGCACATGATTTTGAAGGAGATCAATATTGAAAGCAACCAAGGCAGATACTTATGTCATCAGAAGTCATATCATTTTCAAGTTAGGCTTTAGTGCTGAATACTGTTTTACTGCAGTTGCCATGGTATCATTATTTTACGTTATTCTAATGCATTGTATTTTCTTTAAATTACTTTTGTTATTGATGACGATGATATGTTGTAACGTTTCAGTTTGGTACAATGGGTCAAGCGAGGTCACAGATGGCACTGATGAGTCAGAAGCTGTGGCAGAGTGCTTCTGAAATACGACAGACTGCCTCACTCACCTACGACCAATTTCTTGATTCCATTAACACTTTGAATGAACTGTAAGTGGTTTAGATCATGGCTCTTCTTTGTCCTGCTGTAAAATGGACTTAACAAATTGATATGCTACGTCCTAGACTGATTGTAGATATATGCAGTTACAATTTATTTAGGTACTGCCTTTAAGTTGCATCTTTTTTATTTGCCTATAGATAATATAAAAAAAATTATGTAATAACTAACTTGTTTGCTTTTAAATGCATCTTTTGTCTTTATGGGTAGCTGGGCATCTCAACAAATATGTAGAAATATGTTGCTTGGATTTACCCATGAAATGAGTGCCTGCTGTGATTTCCAAATGAAAATGGTTAATTAAACTGATGCTTAAGATATATTTCAAATGATGAAGTACTTGCAGTAATTGTTAGATTAAGTGATTTTTATGTGTTATTTCGTTTGTTTTGCAATACTTAAGAATTCTGAGATTGTTTAGAATTTCTTCAGATCAGTTTCTCAGTCAGATGGTACTCAACGATGATCAATTTGCCATATCTAGTCTTACCTTTTTAAAAATCTGCACATCTTGTATTTGTCTTGATTACCCGATAATTTTATTGCTGGCCAGGGCGAGTGACTTCAGTGATGTCAACGGCAAACATCTGATTTTTCGTATTCGAAAAGACACAGATCGAACGGTTTGGTGGAAGGGAACAGTGAGAATCAAGTGCCACAAGGTAATGACTTCGTTCCACATAAATACATACATGTGTCTTAATGTTTACTGAAGGTGATATCATTAAATTTTGTCCTTTCAATCAAACCTTTCTATTATTTCCTTATTTCTGTATTACACTTATTATGAATGCTAAGTCAGCAAGTGCTAAGCCGAAGCACGAGATGGGTGCACAATATAGTGAGAGACCTCAGCTGGTTCCTACACACAATCATTGGATCATGTGCTACTGAACAGACCCTATGAGTCATGACCTATCATCATCATCATCATCATGTTTAAATATATGGGCTACACAGATGAGTGACCCTGATGTGTTGATGGCTGAATTTACTTTGTTATGATATTCAGGTGAACAGTAAGACTGGAGCAATAGAGTCAACGCGTATCCTTTCACTAAAGCAGTACGTCTATTTGTACAATGAAATCATGCGTCAAACATCCGCTGCACTCGAACTGCGAGTAGACGAGAGCAGCGTTGATGGTCAAAACCACGCGAGTAATCTGCTCGATGCCTCTGTCCTGCTGACAGGGTAAGCAGCCAAGTACACCACAGACACGCATGTTTCTCTGGCAGTTTTGGTGTCACTTTGTCTTTTTGTAGATTTAAATTAATTAGTCATTTGCTGCACTTCAGCAAAGCTTCTTGAAGTCAGCAGATTGAGTTCTTTGAGTTGCTTTTGCTTAATCTGATCTGAATTTAGTCTGAAGATTATGCAAAAACTTTTTTCATATGGTTATGATGTCAATGTCAATTCCTTCCTGCTTTAGTCAACTCTGCATCAGGTCATGGGCAACTGTGACCCTCAAGTACTATTTCAGTGTAAAATTTTGCAGACTTTCTATTCCTTTTTGGCTGCTGAGGTCTTGGGACATGGCTGCTTAAAATATTTCTCAACTGCCTTGCAAGTCAAATTGATAACTTAGAAATTCTCAGAGTATCTAGTTATTTGTGAGCCAGATTGCACTTGCCTTTTAAAATTGCGCATCAGTCATAAGCTACCTGCCTGTCTTAGTGAACTGATCTTTTGACTGTATTGACCTGATTAACATGCATTAGGAACTGACATACTTTAGGGACCTATATGCATTAGCGACCTACATGCATTAGGGACTGACATTCATTAGGTACCAACATGCATTTTTGACTGACATGCTCGACGTTAAAAATTAATAATAATGCACTGGATGAGGACAGAATTACCAGCACATTCAAAATCTTCACCTTGACTAAAGTTGTATGTCAACTGCAAATCAGAATTGGCTAACACTCACGAATTCTACGCTAAATATATAAAAAAAAACTAATTGTTGCATTGAATAACTAAGTTAAGAAGATTCCGCTGTTTCTAAGAAGATTCCGCTGTTTCTTTGCATAGAATTGATGAGCAAGTGGATGAAAACGACGTCGAATGTGTTATCTGCATGGACAGGAAAGCTGAAATCATTCTGCCATGCTCTCACATGTACTGCGAACAGTGCTTTGATGAATGGTTAGATCCTGACAGTTTAGCTCTTATACTTGCATTGTAGTTGACTGCATCATGTAAAATGAACCACACTTTTGTAAAATCACCAAACTGACTAATATTTAGGGAATAACCTGGTTGTCATTTTCGACTGAGTACTGGATGTGCTATTTTCTGGATCCGAGTACAGACCGAGCACGATTTGTCCCACATGTGAAGTTTCACATTTTTATGCAATATAGCGGATACATTTCTCATTTCATACATGGATAAAGAACACTGAACTTGACTCCCGATGTTGACTTTCAAATTGTGATGTTCTGACAAATTGCTAATGAAACTAATTTAAGTTTATTGAATAATTAATAAATTTGTTTGCAATTATTTGTGAATTATATAGTATTTATTGACGCAAATAGCACCAGAAAATTGGATATCTGGCTGTGGAGATTTCTGGTTATTACCTGCTAATATTCAGTCTAATTATTTTAGACATTCAGCAGAATTTAAGAACATGTCTGCATTCCCTACATCTAACAGCAGGACATTCATATGTCCTGTAACCAAGACAACTATGGTACTTGTGACCATGATGCAAGTTCACCTAACTCCATCAGGAGCTTAGTTGCTCTCTAAGCAAAGGTGATGAGAGCGTACTGTGTACCCATACATTTGGCAGTTCACTTAAATAAATAAAAACGAGCTAAACAATAAATTGTTCTCTAAATGTTCTTCAGTTTTACTTCCTTCCGTATCTCAACTATATGATTCTGAAAGCTGATGTGATTTTATATTTTGTCTGGTTTCAGGCAGGACACTCACAAAACATGTCCAATGTGCCGGGCAACCGTCAAGAGTGGACAGGATACTTGGGTGCTTTCAGAAAAGCCGGATGAAGATGAGATGGCGCACGCAACGTCCGGTTACCTAATGGGACTCGTTGATAAACATCCGACAGCAGATTCTGATGATTACGACAGCGACTGATGATTTAATCGAAAAGATTCGATTATCGGCTTTACTGCGTGACGAAAGATGAAGCAAGCGATACAGGTGGAACCACTTCTATTCACCATCTCGTGAATGTTCTGTCAGCTGATAGACTAAATTTTATCACAAGTAATTATCTGAGCGTTTTATTTGTTTCTGGGCTTTAAATGGTTTGAAGAGATTGTTCTGCTTCAAAGCCATTTCTATGAAAGTCTGTTTATCATGTTTAGGTTGACACAGAAACTCATAAGTATTGTAGATAGATATCGTTCCTAATGATAAGCTACAGCTTTTGCTAATTTATTATCTGCTTTTTGTAAACAATTTTTATTGGTTGCATGGTCCTTACAGCTGTACATTATTTCGGCTGACATGCAAATAAATCAACAGTGATCAGTTATAGTTATAACTTCGTGCCAGTACTCTCCCACTGTTTGAAATTAAATTATGAATTTTGAAGTGAGGTTTATGAAGTTTCCAAATTCCAAACCATCAACAGAAAACTATGTACATGATTTTATTATATATTCAATTATTTTAAATATGTTTCCTGTTTCGTCTGAAGTCGTGGTCATTTTTATAGTGTAGTGACTACATAGTGAACACTCAACACACTGTTAATCTTTTACCCGTTTGTCCCGAGAATATCCGCTGAAAACAGGCTTAAAATTTAAAAATGAACGGGTAAAGGGTTAACGTGTAGTAAAAACTGACAAGTATTAGCCACCTATGATTTCAACTGGCCCTAAAAAAATTGCCACAGTTTACTGATACTTTGTTGAGACTTTGGTCCAGACAAATCTGGATGCCATCTGCATTTCTGTCTTTATGTAAACTGCATTTTACATTCTATCTACCGTTTGACTTGAGCAAATTTTCTAAGAATTTCTTGTTTCATATGACTACAAGCTTTTGGGTTTGCAGTGATATGAAATGTTCTAGAGTTTGTTCTACAGTTATAAATTAAATTAATATAATTTTTGAATGTCTGTTATTTTGTAAGTTGTAACAGTTATTTTTATGACCAAAGCCACATTTCCAGTAACTGTACACAAAAATCACAATGACCAGTCCACAAAGAATCAGATAGTGAGTGCATAATATCGCAGATATTTTGAACCTTGGATATATAGGACTGTTGATGTTGATCTCTTGAACTTAGCATAATGAAGGTTTGACTGTAGTTTAAAGTGTGTGCAATGGCTTAGTGGGTAGAGCACTTGGTTGTCAATTAGGTCAGTCAGGGCAGATATTTGTTTTGAGATTTTACATCTCTTTCTTAACCAACACAGCAATAAGGAGTGAACTGATTGTGCCATGTAAATGACTGGTCACAGCCTTCATGGGCCATGGCGAAGAAAATGAAGTTGCTAATACTTCATACCGAATGAGTGTCTCTCAGGCTGTCTTAAAAAACCTTTTCTCACCAAATATCTGTTTTCATTTGTTTTTACGTGTGTTGGTAGTGTTGTCATCGCTGATTGGTCACTTTGCAGTATTTTCGTCTACACAGCAGTTGTATGGTATTTGCATAATTACATGCACCTATGAAGGTTGGACTGGCAAGCACACAATAAAGAAAAGGACATGGTCAATGGAAAGTGTTGTCATCTGCTGATGCATTGTGAGGACACCTTTTTCTCAGCAGATTTGATTTTTTGTGGTGTTTCAAGCATTCTGAGTTTTATGAATGAAACAGATTTTAGAAGTTTTTTTTAATAAGAAAGTATGCAAACCATGCATGCCCTGCAACCAAATACAAAAACTTGTTAAACTTAGACCCATTTAATGACTTTAATGTATAGAACTTATGTGATTGCCTTATTAACTGGGTAGTTTAGTTCAGGAGGATTCTTTATTGCTCATGTTTTGTTCATGAATTATACAATCGCAATGAAAAGACAAGCAACAGTTATATAATAAATATGCTGCTATGGAAGGGATTCAAATGACCGATCTTAATGTTGGTATCCAAATTATCCATGAAACCGATTGTTCCTGGCTACGATGTAGAACACTTCATTTATAGCTGTACAAATTCAATGCACTGCAACAGTGCATCATTGTAGAATAGTGGCTGTTGCTGGTCCATACGTCTGGAACCAGTTGTTTGGCAGCTTGTGAAGCAATTGTTTGCCTCCTCTTGAAGACCATTCTCTTAAATCATGGTCTCATGTTGCTAGGTCAAGAGCATAGCTGGTGAGTTTCTATTCAAGTGGTGCTATATAATTGCAATTACAATCATGTAGTGCATGGAAAGTCCATGTACCATGTCATAACAAGGTTGCACTGTAATTCATTGATGTTCTACGACTGATTGCAAGCAACATCTTCTGCTTACATTTCGTTAAAGTTCGCATTGCATTGTGTTGTCAAGAAATCATAGAACCAAGAGGTCGGGAATTCAAATCTCTGCTAGTGCAGAAATTTTTCACCATTAACAAACTAATTATTACAATACAACACATAATTATGACTTTGACTTTGCTTGCTTTCATTGAGTTCATCTGGCGAGATCCTTCACTCGTTTGAATGAATGTCACACACACATTAAGACTGAATGCTATTCTAGGTGAAGATTTTATTGTATTCTATATGACCATTTATAAAGCACTTCTCTCAGCAAGAGCCGTTCAGAAACGCTCTCTGTGCAAACGACCCGAGAGAAAAATCTGAGTTGAGAGAAAGATGAGGAAAGATTACCAAAGAGGATGGTGGAGCAAACTGATGGGGATGTCCACATCATAGAGAGGGACCTCTGCAGACAAGCAACAAAAGCTGAAGCAAAAAGCTTAACCAGAAGGAGCTGACGACACACTGATGGTGCACATGATAACTGCAGCACATGATGTATTTTGTGTAATTTGTGAACAGTACCGGTATGTATTTTCGGGATCAATGTATTGTAGGTGTTATTAGTAAGCTATACAAGACATTCTGAGTTTTGCTGGAGGTAATTTAGTGTTATTTAAATAAATTTAGTCTAATTTACTTGATTTTTCTGTATATATAACAGAGTTTCTTCAAAGGATATCCCTTGGGTTCGAAAGACTGCAGAGATCTAAGGGTTTCTATTAAATTTAGCTTCATTAGGGGCTAGCTTGGTGTAGATAATTGGTATTTTCAATCATAAGGCATTTCGGTTTTATCAATATAAGTTTTCATTTTTTGTAAGTTTGCCAATACAATGCAGCTCATCATGGAATGATTTGATAGGTCAGCATGCAAAATATTGTGTATTCATTTGTATATATCTTGAATTTGATCAGCTTGAGACCTCTCAAAGACACTCCTTAATATCAAGTTTAGCTTGCCTAAATATTATTTGTTTTATGTATAATGTCTAGACAAAAGCATAACTGCTGATGTTGGCTTCGTTTTTTAATGCCGTGCACTCGTTCAGTTTCAGCAATGTAACATTCTGTTTGGTATTCAGTGACAAATTTGAGCATTTGTGTCATGCAACTGTTGAGAAAACATTAGAATGACATTTATATACTTTTGCACAGCATTTGTACAATTTTACATGTACTTTGCAGTTGAAAATTACTTGAAAACAGCTAAGACTGTTGGAAAATAATATAATTGAAAATGATTAGTCAGTGCCTTATTTTGTTTTCTGCTAAACATGGAAAGCTTGTACACAGATGCTATTGAAGGCACTCCTGTCATGCGCTCTACCTATATATATGCAAACCGAATGCCATTTAGTACATTCCGTTTGCAACAACAACAGTTCGGCATGCATTAAATCTGTTGTACAAGGTCAAATGAAATTATGTTTGATCGGTGCACAGTCCTTGGCTAGTTTACATTCATATGTAAGTTTTTTTGCTGAACATTGTCTTTTGAATGTGCATTCAATTTTCAGTTAAAGACCATTTGAATGTCAGGTATATTTGTTGTAGCAATCCGCTATTTTGAGTTTGTATATAAAGTTATGTTGTGTAAAAATGAGAATCCAGGACTACTGTATTTCTCACTTATGAATATTGCAGTTTAAACGTGAGTAAATTTCTGACTCTTTGCACTCAGATATGGTTAACAGTTTAATTGTTTTTGACAGAAAAATCCAGTTCATTGTTTTAGAAACATACCTTCTGGATACAATCAGGGCTGAAAGTGAGCCGGGTCTGTCCGGGTCTGCGACCCGGCATCGATTTTCGAGACTTGCTGTTGCCGGGTCTCAGCCGGGTCGCAGACAAGGTGCCAAAAGTATGTAAAAATGGTAGGATTTTGGATAAGTTTGGGCAGGGTATACGCTTGTAAAAGGCAGGTTATACGGGGTACACGCGAGGAAATGAGAGTGCATGCGTTTATTCAGGCGTATTTCGAAGCGAATGACTAAAAAAGGTCGTAAACTTTTTCGGCAGTGACGTAACTAGCGTTGGGTTTGGGTGGGGGCTTAAGACCCCCAAACGAAGTTGAAGCCCCCTCCCCAAATGAATCAAGCCGTTTTATGTTTACGGCTAAATAGACTACCGCACTCGTCATACTCAGGGCTTAAAGTGTGCCATGGTCATGGACGGCGTCCTAGCACTTATTTTCAAGGCAGGACGCAGTCCTATGACTTATTTGGCCAGCACTGCTTGGACGCCGTCCATGCAGTCATGGACGACCGTCCTGGTCGTCCATGACTGCATGGACGGCGTCCAAGCAGTTACGGACGACCGGCCATGACTGCCTAAAAATGGCTCCATTTGATGTCGACACAGCCAAAAATGCGCTGGTCGCTGGGGCTCCGCCCCAGATCCCGCTGGGGGAGCTTACGACGCTCCCCCAGACCCCCTAGTCGGAGCGGGCTTCGTGCCTTCGGCACTCGCAACTTCGCGCCTTCGGCGAAGCCACTCACGACCAATTACAATACATGCAGCGTCCTGGCACTTTTTTACACTTTAAGCACTGGTCATACTTAAGGCTTAAGCCCCCCAAAAACGAAAAATCCTTGTTACGTCCCTGTTTTTCGGACGGTAAAATATCATCAATTTTTTCGGACGGCGGTGAGACCCGGCAACTTTTCAAAACCACTTTCAGCTCTGGATACAATGCACTTCCAGCTAAAGACAATCTTCATATAGATAGGATCTATCGCTCAATTATATACATTCGCCGTTGAGGCACCATATTCAACACCTCAAATCTTAATGCTGTGCATATTGTTTTACCAGCAATTATACGAATGGGCATTTTTTTGCTTGATGGTCTAATGCATGAGATGGATCGAAGTGAGTGAGTGAAGGAGTGCAAGAACAACAGGTGACCATGTGCTGCTGCAGAGCAGAGTGTTCGTCAACCTCAACCCACAAACTCCTGTCATGTATTCTGATGTTGAATCAACCATCTATGTTTGGCTTAGCAGGAAGATCTTGACTGCAATTTCATCCTCAATCTGAAGCCAGTTTCATTCAAAACATTTATATAGAACCCTTTTCAAGAAGCCTACTCAGAAGCAGAATGTCTCTCACATGTAGTTTGAAACATGCAAGAATTCGACAGATTGACCATGACTCCATACTCAGACAGCACAATTAATGACGGACTGAAGCTGACAAAGTCTGGCCTTTGGCAGACCTGCATAAAAGACAGCATTGCAAAAGTCCAAGTGCATTATGATGAAGGAATGAACAGATCACAGCAGCATCAAGTTATAAATTCTACTAAACAACTCTGATATGGCACCGTTTGTAAGAGCAGGATTTGCAGTTAGAGTTGAGCAAGAGCAAGCAATGATATTAATTTTATGTGTACTTCTTCAATAAAGTCAGCAATTAGCTAGAGCATGACCATTTCTATTGCATTGCAGTTCTGGAATACGATTGCAAGATTCTAAGTAGTATCTACTTTACTACTTTCCATAGCACCTTACATATGAACGTCAGGGTATGCTAATCTCTTCAAGCAATTGTTTGTGGCCAAACATGCTTTTGATTGAAGTTTAAGATTTTCTGTTATTTATGCAGCACATTGTTTTCAAAATGTTTTTCATCACACATATCTGTCACGGGAGATATTTATTTAATGAAGTGTTTAGTAATATAATAAGAATACTGTGATCACTGAATCTTTAATAATTTTCACAACAAAGTCTTGCAAAAACCAAAATCAAATTTATCCATCCTTAAAAGAAAATAAGCACATAAGAAGGCTGAGCACTTTGACAACATGACTCCATTTGTATCAGGAGATGATCTGCTCACATCTGTTCTGTTTAATTACATGTTATTCATAGCATCACTGTACAAGACTGCTCTCAGTGCTCTGGCTTTGGCTGCCTGACAGTGCTCAGTCAACATAAAACAGCACATAAAAGCCCATCGTTGGTTTGGATCAGTCAAACAAGAACTGCGTCTAGGCAAACATGGCTGTAATATCCCACAGAATTCACAACATGACATAGTAGTCTGTAGTTCTGCACCTTCTGTTTTCTCTTACATGTGATGTTCACCATTGAATCAGCCGGTTCCTATCGCTGCTTTCTTGTGCACTGAGAAATCTCAAGATTATGATCATGAGTTCATGTCGAACAATACTCAATTATCACAAATATAAAGTACTCAACATGCCTTCCAAATGAGTCAACATAAAGTTGAAACAACCTGTTTCTGTAACCTGTAATCTACTTGAGAACAAACATGGCTCCTCATGTCAACCATTATTATTCATGAAAATAATTCCCAGCTCAGTTTTTGCTGCCCATTACCTGGTTCATTAAAACTGAAACATTTATCCTGCAGGAATAATTTCAATACAGTATGCCTAAGCCTGCATATACGAAAACATTTCGTAGCACTTTTGAGAATCATTAAAAAGGTTTAGCATGCAAGCCCAAAATTAATGATATAACAGTTATTGAACAATGAAAAAATTCATTTATAATCAAAGCAAAGCTGAAAACAATTAAGAGCCATATACAGATATCATGGTCTGTGCTGCAGTCAAGATGGAAAAAGATCAAGAGCCATATGAGATGCTTGTAAGACGTGGCTACACCTGGATTGCTCTGGAGTACACAGAGATCAAAACTCATCTGGATCACTGCTCAGAGAATTTCTAAATACCACCATTCCACATGAAACTTTCACCAACAGTCAGTCAATGGCAACAACAGCTTGGTCACAAGCCACATTCGATTTTAGGTCCCTCATCAGACCAGGGTACATCACTTCCCTCAAAAGGCAAAATCACACAAGCACCACGGCATCTCAGACAAAGAAGCAATCGCAAAATGTAGGAACTAAGCACCAAGTGATGGATTATATTGCAACCAGCACTAAAGAATGATACTGTTTAAGACTGAACTACACAGAAAATGATGACTTAAGTCCATCAACGAAAACATTTTTGTGCAAGCCAACTTATTTAACAGAAATCAATATCTGGATTGTTACTAGCGTCTGCCTGGCTCTTTTTCACAAATACCACTGTACACGTAAAATGCTAAATGTAGTTGAAGTAGCAATCTTCGGAAGCCTATTGAATCCTCAGCATTCTCCTCCTCAGGCTGTCTATCCGCTTGAAATACTTGCTCTCCTTCTCTCCTCTTCTGGGTCAATTTTTAAACTATGTATTAATAGCCTTTCATTTTATTTCTTTTCAATCTTTCCCTAAATATTAGAACAATGACTGTCCTACAGACAAGAGAAATTATATTCATAATGTTATCCTAGGTTTGAACCCTGGTTTAACAAGTAAAGTATACTGTAAACCATGCACCATTTCTGTCCCACCAATGATATTTTTCTGACCCGCAAACGTTACCTAAAAACTACTGTGATGTTTGTGATAATGAAGATCAAAATTAAGAGTTTGATGAATTACTTTCACTGTTTCCATGCTAAAAAATACACCAATTAAGATTCAATAATAAAAAAATTATGGGATGGGTTCACTAAGTCATTCCCATACCTTTTCCCCATTTTTCCTGGGTACCTTGTCAATTTCTGAAAATATTGCCACTGGTTCACCATTAGAAAAGGTTTGACACCATTGCTGTAAACCTAAGTCATTGATAAAAAGGTTCCTTGTTCTGCTGGCAATCTATGAGAATAACAATCTGATGATCTAGTAATTTTTTTACAAAGTATGCTATTATTCTTTACATTAATATCTAACAACCGAGCCCCATAGCTAGTGGTGCAGCTTCAGCCTCCTGACTTACCTCCTCAACCTATTCTGCCTCCACTCAGTAACGAAATATGAACTGACTTAATTAACTCCATGAATACAAACAGTTGCAACCATTGACCAACAATATACAAATATATATACAAAATGACAGAAGTATCAACGTTCATGGCTTTAGAATACCATCAAAGAAATCATAAAGTGACACTGGAATGTGTTGTCACGAAACCTTCGTCAGAAGTAGTCACTTAGCTAATACATCAAATTGAATTCCAGCTTTAGAAAAGTACAGCTGCTGGTTGGAGTTGACAGTAACTTATGAATTCTGCTGTGGTTGATGCCGCCTGAATTTCATCGCATCAATCCAATCAGACATCTGTATTTGCAGTCAAAGGAAGCGACTGAAATGAATTCAACAATCAAAGACATTAATTATTACATGTAACGTAATCAGCGTTTACTAAGCACTATTAACAAAACTCATCTACTGTTATGATGGTTCACAGAAGTCAATTTTTAACACTTTTTATCATACCTTATCACTTGTTCTACCAATATCGTTTGCAAAGCTGTGGAATAAGAAGTACAGCACTATCAGAAATTGCTTGGTTAACACACTGCTTTATAGCAGCACAGCATCACGAGGTTAGCTCTTCCTTTCTGCAACACGATTTTCAATTCCTGGTTCTTCAAGTGAAGCAGACACAGATCACGTGGTCAGAACTGTCTGTAACATCAGTCCCTCTCTCTTTGTGATCACTCAATCAAATAAATTCTCTGTGTTTGACAAGTGTAGAAGCAATGGACTTTGGTAAAAAGAAAAATCAAATCAAACAGACATTTATTCTACGACAGCCATAGACAATAACAGCTGAGCCACTTCTGAGATATCGCTGTTTATGGACCATAGACATACTGCCACAAGTCCATCAGACCATGCCACTGTCGCATGCATCACACCTGTCACTCAAAACAACTTACACGATTTACGATTAACGACCTAACAATGCACTAACAACACTGACCATTGCACTAAGAACACTGACCATTGCACTAAGAACACTGACCATTGCACTAAGAACACTGACCATTGCACTAACAACACTGACCATTGCACTAACAACACTGACCATTGCACTAACAACACTGACCATTGCACTAACAACACTGACCATTGCACTAAGATTCTGACACTCATGCGCAATTCTCTTCTTGGGGTAGCTCCCTCTTACCTCCGTTCTCTCTGCATCCCGGTCTCCTCTTTCCCCGGCCGCTCTGCCCTCCGCTCGGCAGCCAGCGGCCTCCTTGTCGTGCCTCGCATGCGTGGAGCCACTGCCCAGTCCAGAAGCTTTGCTTATGCTGGCCCATCCTACTGGAACCGTCTTCCTCACAAACTTCGTCTTGAGCTTCTTAGTCTCTCTCTCCCTTTGTTTAGGAAACGCCTGAAGACTATGCTATTCGTTAGCGGCAGTGCTAACTAGGTCGGGAGCGCTGCTGAATCTGAGAGCGGCGCTATATAAAAGTTCAATTACAATTACAATTACAATTACACTAACAACACTGACCAATGCACTAACAACACTGACCATAGCACTAACAACACTGACCATAGCACTAACAACACTGACCATAGCACTCGTCATCTTCAGCTTCATCGGTCGGCCGCGCACCATTGCATAGAGAAGAACGGTGATCGTCATGACAAACAGGAAGTAGCTCGTATGAAGAAGGTGAAGATTTATCAACGAACGGTCCGACTAAAACAAACCAGCAAAACGCTGTAAAAGATTAGGAAATAAGTTCGGAGAAATCCCATGCACAACACAAATCAGGTCTACACCAGCCGCCTTCCCAACAATTTAGGCTACCATGCTGGACATTAAACAATAATTATCATTGTTCAACGAATACTGTTATTCTATTCTATTCTATTTACAGACTTATAAACTGCCTCTCACAGTACAACCTAATCAGAGGCACTTCCAGTGTGAAGACCCCCTCCACAAAAGAAAAGTCTTAAGAGGATGAGTAGTGCTCAGCATGAGTCATAGCTCAGGAGAGAAAACGGCCAGCAGATTAACAAAACAGCAAATTACAGTAGTCAACGCAGAATAATATAGATGAAGGCATGAACCAAGGAAGACGAAATCAGCGATTGAAATAAGAGATAAGCAGAACGTACCAAGGTCAAGAGGACAGTGAGTGTAGGGTCTAGTCTGTAGTTGATGTGTATGACTGGCTTTGCACGACACAGACGTGTTGAGTACGAACGAGGATTATGGCCACGCATGTTGGCGTGATATTCAACACCTGTGCTGTTCAGTATTTCACAAACAGCTGGACTTCTGAAAACAAAACATTTGCAACACTTTTAACCATTTTCTAAGCACAGCTGATGCAGCACCTACACTGTCTACAAGGAAACAGAACGATATTTGTCACACTGTAAAATCATTGCAAAATTCCTGATTCCACCAATATTCTAATGGACCAATCAACCATTTGGTAAGGTGATGCAAAGTCATCAATTACAGGGGCCACATGCATGAGAGGGTATAACTCTTACAACTGGCCTAAAATCTGGAATAGTGGGTTATTTTCGTATGCAAGGGTCGAGATTAGTGAGTTATGCAAGGCATAACACGACTCCGAGTCTGAGGTAGGAATAGCTGGCTATACCCAGTGTGAACAACCGTCTTTAGCTGGTCAGCGTGAACAATAGGTGGCCCTCGTTATGGCCCTCTGGCAATAACTTGTTTTCGCCACGCTTGCAACGACCGCATATAAATATCTTTTACGCATGCACGCTCAGCTATAGTCGACTAAATTGGGGAGCCCAGCGTCTTTACTTCACAGCTGATACTTGCTATATAGAGGCCTTGCTGTTACTTCTCAAATTTGCAGGGTCTCAAATCAAATGCTACCAGAGTAATGCCACCTACTAGTAGAGATTGTCCATGAACCATCTTTATTTTTACACTGCTGTTCAGTTGTCTCCTGTTCCTCGGGACTTGTCAATTAGTGATTTGAAAAGAACCTCTTTTCACTGTCTCAAAGACAACATTCTTGTCTCTTGGTCTCTCGCACTGGGAGTGCCTCTGATTAGTGCACACTGCAAGAGGTAGTATATAAGTTTATAGATACAATATAATACTATGATCTCGTTTCCAAAAGACATCCTATCCACCTATCTAGACTACAGAACACACGATCTGCTGACAAGATGTTCAGTTGGATTGTTTCCAACATCATAGCACGCACGCACGCACACATATACATTATTGTGAATAAAAGATTTCCCCAAGGATTAGCATCTATAGTTGCTACCTGCACCTGCGCATTCATACCAAATCTGCCAAGTCAGTGTAGATATTTATCATTAACAGATTTAAGGAGACACTACTAATATCAACCATCAACGATAAGGTTCAGCTGAGCCGGAAAACACTTAGGTCTATGTTCACTTCATGATTAAAACCATTGCTTGTCTGATGATAATTATCTCACCTGACAATACAATTGCAATTAAATTACTGACTCACCTATTCATCGTATTTTGATTCAGTTAGCTTGCCTGCTTAGCGGGAAGACGTGTTCCGAAGCCTGGAACGTAACACAGGTGTAGATGTGGACCAAGGCACAGTTCTTTAACAGCGAAGACGATGAACCACACTGAGACGCATTCCAGTTAAATGGCAGCTGAGCAGCCACACTGATTCGCTCATCAGCAGCCACTCCTAAGATCAGACATGTATGCAGCAGATGTAAAGAGTGAGTAAGAGGCTAGCAGCAGGACAATGTGTGTTGGAACAAAACTTCTGATATCCTGTTTCATCAATGTCTACCGAGTTTAGATTTTAAGCGAGTCAAAGATCGCTAGAATAGGTAAAAGAAGGGTTATGTTATTGCATAAATATTTCATCTCATCTATCATTCATGCAAGGGCAGGTGTCACAGGTGGTGTTCAATTAGCAAACAAGAAAAATATAGAAGTCATGATATTTTTAGAGCATTTAAGAGTGTCTGAACAGTACATTATATACAACATTTACAAATGCTCAGATAAAACTAAACATTAAGTTCAGTAACTGCATATTAAAAGCAAAAGTTTTTTTAACTATGGCCAACATATGATAAACTGGAGGTTTAAAATAAGAGGGATAATCACTGCAGGTGTAATTGAATTTCACATGAACAATCATTGAACATTATATACCTGTAATACATGGTCATAATAATGACTGTGTGTTAAAACTGAGAAGAAACAGCTGAAACATTATACTTGCAAGTATAAATTTTAAAACAAATTCTTTAACACTTTTGAAAGAGCATACATGTCTTCAGAAATCCTTCTAAATCCATAAAATCAATAACCTTGTACCTAGACTTAATTTATCTACACAACATGTCTATGTCAATCCACTAGAACACTTCTGAGCAGCATTCTGCAGAATGCAAAATAGTAAAAACAAAATCAATGTGATGTTCAGAGTCTTGTTTAACTAAAACATTCTAAAATTCCACATCAGCAGTAATTAACTTTTGAAAGTAAAAACTAAAGACCAACATCTCTGAAGATGCAAATGACTACAAACACCTATAAATTACTATTCAGAAAGATCTGATTGATAAATTATAATTCTTGTACTGCCACAAGTATATTATTCATGAATACGTTCAATGTCGTTCATTCATTCTGCAAATTCATATAGCGCCTCTTCCAGAGATCTATATTCAGAATTGCTAGCATGCATTGCATGTGTCTGTGTTGACTTCTAAAGACCACTAGGGTTGTATATCGAACATTCACTTCGTAAATTCGCTTTGTGGTCGAGCGGGCCAAATAGCTAGCTGCTATTTGGTATTCGACCAAATAGTAGTGGTCAGATCCCATACAGTGGTCACTGGTCACATGACATCTGTTTCTGCATATGCGGCTGAGTGAGTGGACTGAAGTAACTCTCATTAACATATATGCTGTGGTTGAAGCCAGGCCTTGAATACTACCTGGACTGGACAATCGTATAGCAGTGTCAGTATCAGTCGTTGTGTACATTGACTAAATGCTGTCGGTAGACCTGTCTTGTACAGTGTACACTATATGTGTTCGTATTCGGCCGAGTAGTCAGTCCAATTATTTGTATTCGGTTGAATATTGATAATCACCTATTCGGTACAGCCCAACTAAAGACAGAGTTCTCAGTGGCAGCAACCTGCCAAAAATATGTTAATTAATTAATGAGCTCTTTCATCCAAATGGTTGGACACCCATAAAACATAAATACATGGGCATGTCAAACTTGTCAGAGAGACAGGGTAGATAAAGACTGCTTAGACAAATATCAGCGAATACAGCAGGTTGACACATGACGACATCAGCGAAGCAACAAACCTCTGAGTCCAAACAACAAACCTCTGAGTCCAAGCAACAAACCTCTGAGTCCAAGCAACAAACCTCTGAGTCCAAGCAACAAACCTCTGAGTCCAAGCAACAAACCTCTGAGTCCAAGTTCCGACGCACTGATATATCCGCTGACCATCGTCAGGTTGTGAGGAATGCTGACAAATTCCGGCGTTGGTTGAATTGCGAGCATCATTGAAATCGAGTAATTTCTGAACACGATAGCAAGTGAGTCAGTTGAAATAATGACGACATGTATACATTTGGTGACAACTTGCTCTCAATACTGCTATTCACATTGTTTTCATTATATAGGACCAAAAAGTCTCTCATTATAAATAGTTATGCATGAAAGAGAATGTGCAGGAAGACCTCTATTAATAGCAGCAATGTACCAAAGGGTGTACATCTATTGTTCTTATCCATCAAAATTAATGTAGAGCTAAAGAAAGATAAAGGTACGTTTCCAGTAACGAAATTTATTAAGTTGGTTGACTATCAATGGGAAGGTGGGGTAAAAATAAAAATGTGATACCTACAAACTGCTGTAGCAAGCAACCATCCTCCCTATCAACTACTCCCCTTGGTAAACCAGTCTCTATCTTGAAAGCTTCATACTCAGCTTCTTTACATTGTTGCTCCATCCATATTTTTACTCATTGCAATTTCTTTCTGATTTCTCCTGTGACAGAGACTTGCTAAAGACTGCTCATACAACTGCAACACACTGCTCAGGTGACTGTGACAATTGAATACAATATTAACAAAGTCAAATCATCTAACCGAAGTGCATCTGTGACTGGTACGGAGGCAGTTGAAGCTTGTAACGATGGCGCTGTTGTGATGGGAGTTGAAAGAGCGGGAATACTGGCCGGAAAGCTTCCATTCTGAATGCAGAATTCGACATCAGAAAAGCTCTCCAGAAAAACATTCCAGTCCTTCAAAATATACATACAATGTCATACATCCATTTCACTGTTAATTATAAAGGGTTAGCTGACTACACATGGATCAATAAAAGATGAACGAGAGAAGTGCAGCTGCAAGTGACGCATATTGATCTCCTCATCAAGAAAACTATATTAGTTGTGCTCATATGACAATGATAAAAAAAATGATCTTAAAGAACTACCAAAATAAAGGCAGAGAAACTACACACTACAGACACAATGCAACATGTACCAATGATTCAGTGCACCCTATATAAGTAACTAGAAGTCTAGAATCGTACCAAAAATAGAGGTATGAACAGCTTTAAAGAGACCGAAGTTGGCTAATACAAAAGAAACTGGAGCCTATAAGATGGCATTACCATAGTCAACCATAACACTGCTGAATTCATGCATCAGGGCAGAAGCAGCTTTGGGAGAGACTGAATGACACACAGAGGGGAAACATAAACTGGACTTTCATAATAGTCAGCTCCCTGTTATGGGCAGCACAACAGACTGGACTGTCACCAGAGACCAGGAGCCAAAGTATTCAGCAACATCAATGAGAGCTACAATAACATCTATAGATGTAACTACATGTTCTTCCATTAATCAGCAATTCATACATCCAATCATAGCGCGACTTTACATTATCTTCCAGAATAACGTACAAGTAGGCTACCGTACGTTATCAACAAAATAACGCATGTGTACGTCAACAATGTAATTGCAATAGCACTGCTACAGAATGAGCAAAATACACTTATGGAACAAAAACGATCTACAGGCAAAGGATTGTCTGATTCGTCTTTTGGACAAATTAAATTACGCCGATAGTCACAGTGCAGATCTATACTGAATGGAATTATGAGCATAGTTGAGTTCGATAGTCACAGTTATTCCAGCGACACCGAATCGATACTGAACAGAGGAGCGATGGAAATGAATGAATAAATTGATGTTGTCAACTTGTGGTAAAATAGCGTACGCTTAATACCGTACGTACATCATCGAAAAACATGCGTACAGTCGCACATTGCAACCAACGCCACCTCTCTTCCACATGTATAGAAATGGCCACTGCATGAAATCCATTTACATTAGAGCTATGAACACCACATTTCATACCTCTGTAATGTCTGCTGTCTTTAGCTCTCCATCTTTGATATAGAAAGCCAGGGTCATCAGTATGAATGCAACCAATCCAAGACACACAATGAAGACTATTATTGGAGGGCGACTCGAAGCAAATCCTTTTAAGTTCTCCAACGGTGTTATCGTTACATATTTTGTCATCGTGTGACTAAATCTAAAAGATAATAAATTTTTAAGATTTAGTTATGAATTAAGCCAATTGGTAACAAACTATAATAATCCTGATTGGAATTCAGAATTCCAATCTGTTTACAAATGTAGTAAACATGTAGTCCCCTAATCCAGCGTTTCCAAAACTTTTTGGGCCCCGGAACCCTTCGCATCCTTCAATTTTCTCGCAGAACCCCAATCTCAACTAAACACAATAAAACATGCATAGCGCCTGAGAAGCATAGGCCTATAAAACACACACTATTGTAGAAAGTTAATTTTTCCTATACGAAAAAATGAAATTGCACTGTTTTGAAAACCACAACTCGTAGATCACAATTAGGTCTAGAGGGAGTACATGAACTTAGAATGCAAACTGCATGTGTTTCTTCTCATGCATTTTGTCTGTAACTGGCTTAAATTGATGCTGGAAAGCTGGATTCTTATTGTCAGAGCTCTGCGTCATTTTGTCGATTTCTATAATGTTCCAGTAAAATGTGAGAATGCAGTTTCTTACAATTTTCAGGTGGCAAATGGCAAAACCATGTTAGCTGCAGTTACTGTGGAACCCAAGGGTTCCGCGGAATCCACTTTGGGAAACGCTGCCCTAATCTATAGATTAGGGGACTACATGTTCCAGATTGTCTTAAACAGTCCTTGAATTGATAAAAGTATCCCACATCTTACCACACCCTTCTAGAACAATGAAACATCCAGTTATTTTTTTCCGTTTTCAAAACTAAATACACAGAATTTGCTATTTTAACCTTCCAATGAGTAGAAACTTTCAAAAAGTGAAATAAGAAAAACCGGCGATCATGTACTATCAGGGGGTGAAAAATACACAGTCTTTTGCTATCAATCCACCAGAGTTTCTAATGGCTAAACTAACCCTAACACTAACTCTAAACGACCCTCACGACGCCTAACCTGATAGTACATGATCGCCCAAGACGATATGAAACCTAGATTGATATGAAGCAAATTTGTTTGCATGTTTATGGAATACACGACAACCTAATCACACACCTTTATGCATTATGGCATTGCCATAATGCATCAAAAATTTTATTAACTTACATAATCGCAAGAAACGATCTTTTACGGTAGGGTATTAAGTATGAGGCTGGAATGCTTAGAAGAAGAATTGCTTAAGTTATATGAAAAATTCTTAATATATAATTTGACATGATTTCCTCGCGAAAACATCTTGTTCAAGTCGACACATCATCTAGAGATGCTCATACAAATTACGTCACTGCATCCGAAGGCAGTCATAGATATAAGTAAGTAAGTATATTCTATATTAAAGGTCTAATTAAAAGTTATAACTTTGGGGCCGTCACGCTATTTTTGACCATTTTTAACCCCCCTCTCCTGTCACAAACTGTCACACTTTCTCGGACCCCCTTAAAGTACGTCACGCTTTCTCGGACCCTCCTCCTAAAGTACGTCACACTTTCGAATTTAAAAAAAATTAACACCTTTTCAAATTTAATCTAAAACACACTTCACTATTAAACTGTAAAGTTTCCACTTAAAAGAACTATCACATTATTAAAATGACTTTAATAGTAGAATAGTTAATTGTCAACAGTTGCCACAGCTATTCATTGAAGCAGTAGCCTAAGTTGCCTAACTCAATATGTAGCCTAGATTGAATTTGAAAACAAAAATTGCAAAAATTAGACTAGACAATATTACACATCATTAAAAAATAAATGTGTGACGTCACACATGGCCTGACCCCTCCCCCTGTCACAAACTGTCACACTTTCTTACACACACCCCCGGAGCGTGACGTACTTTCTGGACGGCCCCTTTATCGGTCAATCAGTCAAGAAATTGAGTCAGCAATCAATCAATCAATCAATCAATATAGGTCTACTCGTTGATTTCATCGTAATAAGCTGACATAGACATAACCTATAAAAGAAGAAAAATCACAGGTTAGACGCAAGAGGCATTCTCGATCGAAGCAACATGCATTAGCGGATGATTAGCCTATTGTTTCCATAGGCCTAAGCTAGCTTAGACCCCTGTAGCCTATATTAGCCTATCTGATTTTTTGGTCGCCTAAGCTTAGGTTGTACAACTTAGTGGCGTAGGCCTACCGAAGGGGTAGAGGGAGCGAACACCTCGAAGTGACCTCGATCGAGCGTTTATTGTGCAGGAGCGGCAAGATTGGATCGAAGAATTTGTTAGCAATGAGTGAATGTTGCAAAATTATGTTGGGATATAATTATATTGAAACGAGAAAGGAGGATAGAAAGAGAGATATAGGCCTATAGGCCTACGCCTAGAAGAGAAGGAAGATAAGAACGATCGCTCGAGATACTCAATCACTTTTAGCATCAATGATGCCACGTGCGATAGGCCTAGGCCTAGACCTGCAATGGTCAATAGGCCTAATAGATCGATAATTAGCCCATAGCTAGTTTAAGGTAGAGCCTATATTATAGGCCTATCAAATCATTGTGCACAATAGGTCCATGCGGAACTAGCCTAAATATAATAGCCTATACCTAGCCTATAATGATTTTGCACATTAAAACTATAGCAAGAAAACGTTAATAACATAATGATTAGGCCTATAGGAATATTATTATTATTATCATTAGCCCTAGCTAATTAATTAATTGAATAGGATTAGGTCTAGATCGACCAGAGGGAGAGGGAGAGGGAGAGGGAGAGGGAGAGGGAGAGGGAGAGGGAGAGGGAGAGGGAGAGGGAGAGGGAGAGGGAGAGGGAGAGGGAGAGGGAGAGGGAGAGGGAGAGGGAGAGGGAGAGGGAGAGGGAGAGGGAGAGGGAGAGGGAGAGGGAGAGGGAGAGGGAGAGGGAGAGGGAGAGGGAGAGGGAGAGGGAGAGGGAGAGGGAGAGGGAGAGGGAGAGGGAGAGGGAGAGGGAGAGGGAGAGGGAGAGGGAGAGGGAGAGGGAGAGGGAGAGGGAGAGGGAGAGGGAGAGGGAGAGGGAGAGGGAGAGGGAGAGGGAGAGGGAGAGGGAGAGGGAGAGGGAGAGGGAGAGGGAGAGAAAGAGGGAGAGGGAGAGGGAGAGGGAGAGGGAGAGGGAGAGGGAGAGGGAGAGGGAGAGGGAGAGGGAGAGGGAGAGGGAGAGGGAGAGGGAGAGGGAGAGGGAGAGGGAGAGGGAGAGGGAGAGGGAGAGGGAGAGGGAGAGGGAGAGGGAGAGGGAGAGAGGGAGAGGGAATTCGCTTTGAATTATTTCGTTCCGATGACCTTCCTGTCACACATAAATATATTTTTGCAAAACAATAATTATAGTCCAGGGCATGACGTTAAACTGCATCCATCCTCTGCCACAGGGAACCAACAACGTCCCTGTGCCGGTCCTAAGCCCGGGCAAAAGTAGGAAGGTTTGCCAGATGGGTGGCGATACGCTGGCAGTGAAAAACCAAGACGATTGTAATCCGCCAAAACCACGACACAAGTGACATAGCTACCCAAATGCTTCAAGGTGTCATGATGTGAAGCAGACATGCACAGGTCGGTCAGGACAGACCGATGGAGAGAGTCGGGGAGAGAGTGTGGGACACAACGGGCATTGACCCACGTTGTCCTTCATGCCTCTTTTTCACGATTCTCTTCAATCGGACAATGTGATCTAGATGCTCCAAGATGTTAATGGTATGGAGCAGACCTGCTGACCGGACCGGTTGAAGCTGGGCAACATGGCACGAGACAGACTCAGACAGAGAGTGGCGTCGGATTCTTACGGGCATTGAGCCCAATGATGATGATGATGATGATGATGATGATGATGATGATGATGATGATGATGATGATGATGATGATGATGATGATGATGATGATGATGATGATGATGATGATGATGATGATGATGATGATGATGATGATGATGATGATGATGATGATGATGATGATGATGATGATGATGATGATGATGATGATGATGATGATGATGATGATGATGATGATGATGATGATGATGATGATGATGATGATGATGATGATGATGATGATGATGATGATGATGATGATGATGATGATGATGATGATGATGATGATGATGATGATGATGATGATGATGATGATGATGATGATGATGATGATGATGATGATGATGATGATGATGATGATGATGATGATGATGATGATGATGATGATGATGATGATGATGATGATGATGATGATGATGATGATGATGATGATGATGATGATGATGATGATGATGATGATGATGATGATGATGAGAGCATAATTATATCTGTAATCATGAGGTCATGCGATGTATACAATGAATACAATGGTCGTGAATATGCTACATGTACATCTCATTGGTAGACGAGCACATCGACGATGATCTCAGGAGATTCGACGAGATTTAGGTCACTCGTTTTTGCTGCTGTTCGCTTTCATCACATTTCATGATGAATCGAATGGAGCTGGCTGCTGCGCATACGCATCAAAGGAAAGATGAAAGGACAGACCGGACGATGAGAGAGAGGGGGAGAGAGATGGAGATGGAGAGGGAGAGGGAGAGGGAGAGGGAGAGGGAGAGGGAGAGGGAGAGGGAGAGGGAGAGGGAGAGGGAGAGGGAGAGGGAGAGGGAGAGGGAGAGGGAGAGGGAGAGGGAGAGGGAGAGGGAGAGGGAGAGGGAGAGGGAGAGGGAGAGGGAGAGGGAGAGGGAGAGGGAGAGGGAGAGGGAGAGGGAGAGGGAGAGGGAGAGGGAGAGGGAGAGGGAGAGGGAGAGGGAGAGGGAGAGGGAGAGGGAGAGGGAGAGGGAGAGGGAGAGGGAGAGGGAGAGGGAGAGGGAGAGGGAGAGGGAGAGGGAGAGGGAGAGGGAGAGGGAGAGGGAGAGGGAATTCGCTTTGAATTATTTCGTTCCGATGACCTTCCTGTCACACATAAACATATTTATTGCAAAACAATAATTATACCATATCCTACACTGCACAATAATTATAGATTCTTTATCCATGACACTTTTCCCTCTTTAATATTCACACTCGTCCGTCCGTTGGTCAGTCCGTTGGTCCGTCGATCTGTCTGCATGCCTGTCTGACAGTGTCTGACAGTGCCAGTGGTATATAGCCTACCTCCATAATTATGGCGTAGGGAGCCAGCGAAGGTCAGTTCCTCCTCGTCTGAGCGCATATATCCTCATTGGTCCCCACTAAAATGAAGATGGAGCAGAGATACTGAGAACTGAAGGACATGGCACAACAGCGGGAAGCGCGTGGAGACATTGGACGTTTGGACCTGCCGCTTGGCAGAGAACGTAAAGAAGAAGAAAATGAAAACGTGCACGCTTGTGTGCAAGCTACCGGCATAAATTATGCAGTGATGGAACAGATTCAGGGAGACGGAGAGGGAGAGGAAGAGGGAGAGGAAGAGGGCGAGGGAGACGGAGACGGAGAGGGTCCCCAAAATCGCATTTTTTGTGTGTAGCCTACACGCCAGCGTTTCCCAAAGTGAATTCCATGTTGTTTTAAATATGATGCTCTGGTTAAGGCACACAAAATCTTTTAGGCCTAGCTAAGATTCAATTTTACCAATTAGTCGCAAACACAAAACATTTTCGTTTTTTGGCAAACACAGTCTCTAGCCATGGTCGCTCAGCCTCACCTATAGGAAGACGACACTTTTGTCTGTTTGTCTGTCTGTCTGTCTGTCTGTCTGTCTGTCTGTCTGTCTGTCTGTCTGTGTCTGTCTGACATTATTAAATACACCTGATTGAAGCGCACTGCAGGTACATTTGGCCCATGTTGTGTTACCTGAACAGCGAACGTATACTGAGTCTAGCGTTTACAGACTGCGCACGTATACGTCAAGATATTTCATTATATTATTATGATATAATTATTCTATGAAAGACCAATATTATATATATAATAGACCGACTGATTGATGATCAGTGGATCTCTCTCTGTAGGCGTGCGTTTGTGCGTGTGTGCGTGTGTGCGTGTGTGCGTGTGTGCGTGTGTGCGTGCGGGTGTGATGTCGACTTGCATGAAGCATTGTCGGAATTTGTCGGGTAGTATAGATGCTGCAGAATCAGCTCTGCAGTCATAGGATGATGCCTCTGATGCCGTCGCCGCTGCTGCTGCTGCTGCCTATGGCGCCGTCGCTCGTTCTGCCATCGGCTTTGTTGTTGGTGATGATGGTGGTGGTGATGGTGGTGATGGTGGTGGTGGCCGAGTGCATTCTGCTCAACCCGTGATCCATCTTCTTCTTCTTCGTTGTTGTCATCCTCTGATTGGGTGACATTTTCCGATCCGTCTTCTTCCCACATCTCTGGATACGACTGACAGGTGAGTACAACTACAGTAACTGCTGTTGTAGACGAGCAGATCATGATTTGTTGATAGAATCAACAGCAGCTGCAGTCTTTGCTTTTATCGTCGGCCAGAACTGCAAACAACGCTCTTCTAAGGTCTTTTAAACGAGTTTCATCAAGTCTCTTGTTACATTGACATACTGTACATAAATGCATACACGGATACCTACATACATTTGTGGGGTGCGGTGGTGTACGGGCATATTCGAGGCCTTGGAACCGGAAAGTTGTATGTTCGAATCCACCTCAAACAGTCGTGTAGAAACCCTGAGCAAGTTCCTGACTTACAATTGCTCATACGCTTCGGCGTGAAAGTCCGATTCCGTGTCCACGCTGTTATCGATAACGAGTCTGGGTAGAAATCTTGAAGGGGCGCTATAATAATTATATATAGCCTTTATACAACTAAATAACACATGCGTACATGCATTACATGACTAAATGGATGTTTACTGTTTAGCAACTGTAAGCTTACACAACATTGTCTAATCAAAATTAATTAAAAAATGACACACCGTGCAATGGAAACTTTGCAATAGGAGGATTGTAGTTGGGAAACGTATCCACAAATAAAATAATTCTTCTTCTATAGAATCTCTTTTCGTTTAGGCTACTCGTAATTATTGATGTGCTTGTATATTTAAATTGAGTATCGTCATTGTAGTTTTTTTTATAATTGAAGGGCTTGGAGCAATAACAAGGTATGTCGACATACCTATGTCTTGCGAAACAGTATGCCACCGTGAGCGGAAGATGGTAATCTATAAACCCTGTAAATTTGGTACAGATCTGAATAGTTTTGAGCGCTGTTTTTCAAAAAACGTTATGTCAACATAACATGTTATTGCGCACCCGGCAGAGTTCGACCATAACTCTACTGCAATATCCCGGTATGACAACATACATTGGCGTGTTTTCTTGCAAACTTTATAGGCTATTAGAGCCGGTGCAACAATGAGGCTATTTGACATAGCCTGTTATTGCTCCCACTTTAGTTTGAATTGGATACAATTTCTACGGTTATGTCATTATAACTTCTTATTGCACTGCTTTTGCATATTTTATATCTCGACAGTACTACAGTTATGATGACTTACCATCTTATTGCACGATTCTCGAACTGTGTAATAGAGACAGTTTGGTGCAATAACAAGGTATGTTCAGTTATACCAGATAACGCGTGGGGCATTGCAGCTGCTAGAAAACACTTTGTCGACATAACCTGTTATTGCACCAGAAATGATACCGATGACTGAGTGTTCGCGATGCAATAACCAGATATGAAGCAAAATGTATCAAAAATAATAATAATTTGATCTTTCGAATTGAATAATTTACCAATTTTGTTAAAGACAATTTTAAGGTACATATTGCTCAAAACAGCTTCTTGATATGTCGTCAAATGGCTTAGATACAGCAGTTTGAAATGGTAAATCTTTAAAGTCGATTTCCCAACATTCATGATTTTCGACATACCTTGTTATTGCTCCAAGCCCTTCAATTGACGTCACTGCAATTCACCAACTGAATGCATTCATGATCGAACAAGAAATAACCTACGCAGTCGGTTGCAATAATAGTATAGAGGAGCGAAGCCCTGATGCAACTATACGCCTATATAATAGTATATAGCCTATTTATATATATATATATATGTATATATACATATATTTATATATTATATAATTGCGACGACATCAGCAGATGATCGCCTCGATGATGACTGTCTGAAGTCGAGTGGTTTACAGGAGCAGTCGATAGATGGCTGCATGGCGTCAACTAGACTGAGTGGCGCCGCAGACCCACAGTGTGTGTGTGTGTGTGTGTGTGTGTGTGTGTGTGTGTGTGTGTGTGTGTGTGTGTGTGTGTGTGTGACACGATGACCAATCAAGAACTGTGAATTGCAGAGAAAATTCATGAGCGCTGCGTTGTCATAAACAGCAATCTTAATGCTGCTCTAATATATCGGAACTCTGCTTTTCCAGCTAGATTGCTATCTGCCAGGTCAGCTTGTGTATTATGATTGAGCTTTAGTGTAAAGTGATAGTTCCATACTCCACAGCAGTGCTCTTAAAACCCATTAGTATTAGAGTCGTCGTGACTTCTCGCACATGATTAACTCTATTCGTCGCATGACTTGCATAGATATAGACGATCCATGGCTTCATTGGCTTGTTGTCTGTTTAACGACATTGCCATAACAAAGACACGAAGACCAATCAGTGTCGCCCTCCTCCTTTATCCAGGCGTGGGACTAGCAATGGTAGAGTGCAACCAGTGGCGGAGTTCCTTGGATGGACGATGATGGGGAGAGATTCGATGGCCAGAAACAGTATACTTATAAATCGCCTATATATCTACGTTCGTATTGCTACAGAAACAAATCCAATGAATGGAAATTGTGACGAGTTTCAGACGCAATGGATTCAAACATAATTATGGAAGCTTATATCCTTTTATATGGTATGGAAAAAGATTTGAGATGGGAGATGTTTGAATGGCAAAACGCTGGCATGATGAACAGAGGAACGCGGGTTCAGTGTCTATGTTGCGACTGAAAAGTAAAATGAGCGGCAGAACAGAAAAGCGCCTTGCAGGATGCCATTCAGTTTATTAGTTTAATTCGACTCCTTTTAATGTTTAAAGTTGTCTGTTTCCAAGGTTGTATTTAGGGGTATTTTGTGTGTTTAAACACCCCTCGCACCAATTGAACAACGTAAAAATTAAATAATGCGTTTACTATAATAGCACATGATGTAAAAACTAAGGACTTTTATTTCTACGTGAAATTGAGCAATAGATCAGATCACGGCAATGATCTGATGATGATGATGATGATGATGATGATGATGATGATGATGATGATGATGATGATGATGATGATGATGATGATGATGATGATGATGATGATGATGATGATGATGATGATGATGATGATGATGATGATGATGATGATGATGATGATGATGATGATGATGATGATGATGATGATGATGATGATGATGATGATGATGATGATGATTGATGGATGATGATGATGATGATGATGATGATGATGATGATGATGATGATGATGATGATGATGATGATGATGATGATGTAAAAGCTGCCGAGGCTCTGAATAACTATAATCCATTTCAGTGTTGACATTATAAAATATTCGAACGTTCTTGAACCCAGACAAACAGTTTTGTCTTACATATGACCAAAAGGCCCTATGACCAATATACCCAACGACCAAAAGGCCCTATGTCCAATTTACTCTATGACAAATCGTCCTATGACCAATATGATTTGTAAACCATAAAAATGACGATTCGTTGAATATTTAAGTTTTCTCTCCGTATTTCATGATCTAGAAAATCAACATAAGGTCGATAAAATGTTGACTTCAGAAGTATGCTTAGGCCTGTGGTTACCTAATACCTATCTTTTCTTTTTTTAGTTGTATAGGCCTACTATGATTATAGAAAATTGCATATTTCGATTTCTGTATGAATGTACACGCTATACATATATGTTCCGTTCTCATATAATGTTCACGCAGTGCGTTTGCAGGCGATTCAGTGAAGCACATACTTACTTACTTATTTTATATCTGGAACGGGCAAAACCGAAATGCGTTGAAGAAACATTTGGACATGTCAATTACACGTTCCTGTGTGTTGTTCATTGTCGAGGCAGCGGCTTTAGTGAACCGCTGTTTTGCATTGCTAGTGCAACATGCATGTCTTTAATCATGATGCTAATTGGGATTTAGAGTTGCGATAAAAGATGCATGTCTAAACGAGCAATAAATTCGTCTTCAAATGGAAATAGTCTATAATAGAGAGAAGGTCGAATAGAAGAACAGTTTTTATCCTATACATGTGGCACCGTGATCAGCCTAAGCGTTTTGCTCGTTTTGTTTAGTTGAGCAAACTCGAGAGATAGAGATTTGGAGAGAAGACTGAATGGCAAATCTTCAGGAGGCGACGCCCTTGAGAAAATCCTACTACACCATGTAAGTATACTCGTTCATGTGATATACTCACATTATCAGCTCGACATTTGGTATTGCGAGATTTCTGAACAAGATGATGAAGATGATGATGATAATTGGCGCGAGATTATCTCAATGTTTAGAGGCAAATGCATAGGCATACATATCTCTAAGGCCGAGGCATATCATGTGGAGTTATAACTGTTGGAAATATTATGGTGGTTGAATCATACGACAAGCTGTCTCTATACAGATATAGGCCTATAAATATTTGCCTTTAATCTGGTTACTTGGCCAATATTATATCCTGCCGTCACAATGTATATAGGCCTAATTATGTATAGGCCTAATGTATATATATTATATAATATATCTCATAGACTATATGCATATAATAATGTGTATAATATATCTTGTAATCGGTGCCGGCGCTAGGGTACCTGAGCCCCCCCCCCAAATAAAACTTGGGGCCCCCCATACCTTGAGCTGTCATCTCAGCAAAATTTCTCATAATATAAGTGCTGAAAGACATGGTGTAAGACTTCAATAAATGTCTCCTCCCAATTGTTAAATTTTTTGGAATTTCCCCGCTGCAATTGTAGAATGTTAAGCAGTCATCTTTACAAAATTGCTCATTTTTTAATGCTATTAGTCGTGGTTTAGGGCCTCAGAGTGTCCCCTCTTTATTGTATAAATTTGTCCGATTTGCCAACTTTAATGGTAGCATTTATTGGCTGTCATCTTTTAAAAAATTGATTATTATTGATCAATGGACAGTGGATGATACTTATGAAATATTATTGAAATATTGGGGATACAAGGACTCCCAAACACAATTTGTGGGGCCATGCCCTGTCCACACAACCCAAGCCTCTCCTTTGGTTGCGTAATATTATTTTGTAGGCCTATGCTTTGCGTTAAAACATAATTTGGAGCGTGGTTTCAGGAATGAACCGTCATGAAAGGTATAATTACCAGCTAGACCCCCCTATATTTGAGGCCCCTTGCAAACTTGAGATCAGACACGTACCATAGACATCTGGAACCATACACAGGGTTTAATGTTTGGGCCTCACGCAGGTTTTATTTTGGAGCCTCATCCAATTATATAGCAATTACAATAAGTTACCGGTACAATTTATAAATGTTGTGTTTGAGAAAGTGGATGAAACTGCCTGAGTTAGTTTAAATGGCTTTACTTACGCCAAAAATCAGTGTGGCCGGTATGATGTTTGCATTAGGTCTGCTATGGCAGTGCCATATGGTTAGTTGAGGCATGCACCAGACCGGATCTGGAGCCTCAAATAAATGCGCCGGTTTAAGAAATTATACAGTCACAATTAACAAATAGGCATAATGACCACCTAAATTTGGGGTCCCCTGGGGCCCCTTCAAACTCGGGGCCCCCCAAATGGGGGGGGGGGGGTATGGGGGGGGTGCTAGCGCCGGCACTGCTTATAATATGCATATCTATAGGCTTATGTATATGATGACAGCGGTGGTGTTAGTCGATCGGAGAATGTTGACTGATGATATTTCTGTTCCGTGCACCGCCAATCAGTCGACGTCATTTTATGTTCATCTCTGACGACATGCATCTCATCTCATTCATGCGCTCTCTTTCACATCATCTATACTCCTCTGAGGTTATGCATGCGGCGCTGCTGTAAGTATACCTATACTCACGCACATGTGCACACACACACACACACACACACACACACACAGCATCTCTCTCTCTCTCTCAGTCTGTGGTTATCATTTTTCTTATTTTTTTACTCTCCATCTCTCTGACTTTCCGTCTTCATCTCTCTTTCTCCAGTCTATCATTCACTTCCTGTACACACGCTTTAATTTTCCGACCCTAATGACCAGAGTCCATGTCGTCCCAATTGATATCTATCGCCGTGTCCGTCCGTCCATCCGTCCGATCCCGATCCAGATTCTCGCCTTGTGACTCGCCGGCCGTCCCGCCATGGCAGTCCGCCCGTCCATCCATCCGTTCGTCCATCCATCCGTCCGTCCGTCCATCCGTCCATCCGTCCGTTCGTTTGTCCGTTCGTCCGTCCATCCATCCGTCCATCCGTCCATCCGTCCGTCCATCCGTTCGTTCGTCCGTTCGTCCGTCCGTCCATCCGTCCGTCTGTCGTGGGTCCTTAGCTGCGGTTACCCGACTGTCCTCCTCCCATACTGCAAGAGGGACCGTATAACGGGCGCGCGAGTGGCCATCGTAATTGTCGGATTCTGCAGAGGCTCCCTCATACGCATAAGATATTCGCTTCCTCGGTGGGCGGGCGCCAGGCCGGACGGACGGACTAAAGGACGGACTAAAGGACGGATGTGCTGGGTATATATATACATACGACGAATTCAATAAACTTCATCACATCCAGACGACCATGCACGACCATGCAACCGCTGCCTCACTATGCCTATGCGACGACGACGACGACGACGACGACTATGAGGAGGATGAGGATGAGGATGAGGAAGTTGAGGATGAGGATGAGGACGAGGAAGAGGATGAGGAGGGGACGATCCAACGGCGGCTGCTTGGTCTGTCTATCCTAGTGACCGGCGCCGCCGCCGCTGCATCTCAGGCGCATCGCACCGTGTATAGTCCCACACCGCCACCGCCGCCACCGCCACCGCCGCCACCGCTACCGCCACCGCCACCGCCGCCGTCACCGCCGCAGCCACCGCCACCGCTACCGCCACCGCTGCCTTCTTCAGCGTATATGCGATGACATCAATACAGCAGAGCAGCGACGGACATGCGTACATTGCACGCGGACACTGCGCATGTCTGTATGCGGCCAACGACGACAACGACGACGACGTCGTAATTAAAGGCTGCTGCTGTGGCTGCTGCTGCTGCTGCGTGTTTCATATAGAAAGGATGAAAGTATGAGACATGGATGGCACCGCGCCACGGCTGCAAAGACGTCCGCTATGCAATGCTGCCTCCGCCACTGTCGCCTCTGCCTCTGCCAGTGGTGGCTTCATGTGTTTCTCCTGCACTATAATACTGCAGTTGTTATTATAATGACCGCCGCCGGTGTAGCTCGGATGGCGGAAGCATAGCGCTGACTAAGTCGGTCAACGAGGTGCGCCACTACCATTGACTGTAACCGACGACGCCACCGACGCCGGACGTGGGTGGCCATTTTGAAGATTCTTTTCGGAAAGTGGTTAGTGTGTGTGTGTGTGTGTTGGTGTGTGCGTGCAAGGCACGCGTCTCGTCGTTTGCTACTGGTTAGCGAGCAACAGCATTGTTCTATCGAGATGAGTAGACGCAGATAATATTATGTGAGTCGGACTCTTTAATTATTATCCGTCTGCTGATTAGTAATAAGTGAGAGATTGGTGGATGACTGGATGGACAGCTGCAGAGTAAACTCGATGAATTCGATTCTCCATCTTCTTCTTCCTCTTCTTCTTTCCACTTAATTATGCATTAGATGCAAGTGTTTATTTGCGGGTCGCTTCTCTCTGAGGCCCTGCATGCCAACGAAACGCCGCCGTTTCATCCGCCCCTGCAGCAGCAGCAGCAGCAGCACCAGCAGCTTTCGCCTGTGTAGCACAGCATTGGTTCCGGCATCCTGGGTGACGTCATACGCGGCAGTGAACATCTGACCTTGGGACTACCTTGTAGTCGTTGACGAAGTCCTTGCAGGTCTGTTCAAATCTGTTGGGAACTGATTGCTAGGAATTAAGTAAGTCGTTGTAGTCACTAATCATTTATTGGTGTTGTTAGTTGTTAATTACTTGCGGTAGAGGCGAATTGCTTATTGCACATTGGTTGCGATTGACAGTAACTCTGCATCGCAAAAACTTCTAGATATTTCAAAAGCGTTGAAAAGTCGTTTGCCAACAAGATATTCTTATTTGACATGGATCTTCGTTTGCATTGACTTCAAAAGACGACGCGTTGACTATGCAATCTTCAGAAGTCCAAGATCTGTGTAAATGTTGACGATTGTTACACACAGTCGTCTTGGGATGTCACATATTATAGTGGATGTTGACCGCATATTTTCCATAACTGATCGCTTTGGTCCTTTGACTATTGAGTCGATGCATATATATGTTTTTTGAGATGCAACAGATGTCTTATGAAGCACAAAGAAGACTGTTTGACGGACTTGCAGCGATTCATTCTCTTCTAAGTTCTATGGATCTAGGTTGGTACTCACAGTTTAAGCGTTTCATGGTGAAATGAGTTGTGATTGCAATCGGACGTTAAGCCAAGGCCTATATCTATTTTAAAATATTAACAGACAACAAATCAAAATCGAATTCAACTGCAACCGCTGATCAAATGCTTCCATCGAAAGCAGGAAACGACGATGAGAAGCATGGACATCGACATCTGGTCGCGTCACGTGGTCAATCTGTTCAGCAGAATAAGACAACAATAGGTCGAGACGTTTTTTCCATTGTTTCCACTGAGGAAGTCCGTCCCCAAATAACAAGCACCAATTAATGGTGATCAGTTATATGGAGTTGCTCATCATGAGACTGACGGAAGAACTGGACATTGTGTGTTTGATCTAACATAACCTAAGAATATATCCTACTGCATGGAAGAAAGACTGAGTGGAACAGAAAGCAGATACTTACATGATCCGGCCAAAAAATGAATTGATGTTAATTACTGCGTTTGAGTTAACCTTATAAATTTGAATCAGGAAGATGACTGTCCGTTACCGTCCATGCACTATGTTTTTGAATCGATCTCTACTAAGCCAGCAATTAAAAAAATAGTTCGTTTGAGCCAATCAATCCGCCCGACATCGTTATCGTCTGATTAGCTATCTGTATTCCGTTCAGAGTTTGTTGAAGAAATCAGCTGCCAGTCCAATTTTAAACTTACCATAGCTGCACATTGCAGTGCCTAGGCTAGCATAGACTTGTAGGCCTAACTTGCGACACTATAAAGAACAGGGTGTCATTAAAAAAACTGCGTGACATCGGTATAAAAGTTGCAACGATAGAAAAATAAATCACTGCATATACCTTTCAATTTTAATTGCAAACAAGATTTTAAAAATTCTGCTTAGAGCTACGAGTGGACGCAGTTTTTAGTCGATACTGGCATTGCTCAGTTGCAGCCACTCGAGCAATAGGAAGAAGTAGAAGAAGCGGTGCTGCTGCTGTAGCGCAGACTTTAACAAAGGCTTTGGCAGCAGCAGCAGCAGCAGCAGCAGCAAGGAGGCTGAGGTGTGTGAGGAGCAATGATGCGGATGATGATGATGATGGGATCGAAGGAATCTGAATCTGACGACGAAGACGACGACTTTCAGCCGTGACGACGGATTGCTCTGGATTACATGGCTACTTCACTTCGTCGTCCATTCGACTGCGTCCGTCGGATGAGGCAGCCACCGAGGAGGCAAGAGTGCTGCCGCGACCACGAAGACGACGACGACGACGCTGACGAAGGTGACGATGAAGATGGCTTCGTCGAAGGCATTTGCAGAACCGTCACAGTTCACCGCTCTACGCAGCGCTGCGTCCTCTTCCTCCGCTGCTGCCTCAACCGCCGCCGCCGCATCGTCACAAGCACTGACGAAGCGACGCCAGACGCTACCCGCCTATAACGACAACTGTGAACGGTAGCTAAATCATATCTGCTCAGCTTAAAACACTTTCTCCTACAGAGTATTAGTGTTTTATTTACGGAATAGTAGGCCTACGCTGGTTATTGACTAATTCCTCTGAAAAGTAAGTGAGATCTCACAGCAACGAGGGCTGGTCTGACTAAACTGCTCGCGTATGATAATAATTATGATAATAATTATGATAATAATTATGATAATAATTATGATAATAATTATGATAATAATTATGATAATAATTATGATAATAATTATGATAATAATTACGATAATAATTATGATAATAAATATGCTCTAATTCTGTTAGTAATGAAGCTAATCTGCCTTATCAAAGATTCCGATTCTGCATACACAAATCTGTGCGCCAATTGTACAACGGTTCTTCCGCTAGATATCAAAGTTCAAGGACGATTTCTTAACTTGGAGGTTAAGGTCCAAACTTCGAGGAAGCAGGATTAACGAACACAAATTTAGGTTACAGTGACTGTGGTGACCTGAATGCTATTCGGGATGGATGGCATTGGCTAAGCTGTGAAAGAAGAAAAGAAGGAAGAGATAATATTTGAGGAGGGAAAGGATTGTTCAGGACGAAACGAAAGACGAGAAGTAGCAGATATGAACAATTAGGATCCGTTGAAGGTTAAATATCCAGCATAAAGAATAAGACGAGCAATGTTATGTAACATCTGTTCTATGCTGTTCATTTGCATCTTGACGTTTAGACCTTAGTTAATTAAATGCAGATCTATGCTCGATAATCTATATAATATACATATAATTACATGCATAGTCCAGTTAATACTTTGCGTACAAATCAATAGATTAGAGTATTTTACACATTGAGTCAAGTGGAAGGAAGGAGTTTGTCGAATTGATGTGACCTTCAATTACCATTTAAATACACAGAGGTCATGACGTAAGAACCGAAGCCACCTACGTCATAAATAATACAAGCAAAGCCACCTAGCGGCGTCTTTCGTCCCGATTCCTCTTCTCCAAATTGCTATTCAGAATTAATCTGCGTATACGTCCGCGAGATGGCGTCGTGCATTCGATGTGCCTCCACCGCCACCACCCTCTGGTGATCGGTGCCTTATTTGACACCAACCAACCCCCCAGCCTCCCCCGGCGTTGTGTCTGGCTGCTTCTAGGTGCGCCACTGTATTCGACAATACATCGATGTATCTGGCCGCCGCTGCCACCGCTGCTGTCGAAGGTTCGTCGCGCGAGACTAGATTAAGAGCTACTTCCGGTGGACTGCGACTGACTCTGCGTCGCTTCAGACGAGAGCTTCTCTGCTCCGATCGATAGACGTATGCGAATGAAGGAAGAGAAGCAGCAGTAGAAGTAGAAAGAGAGACAGAGACACACAGAGACAGAGACAGAGACAGAGATAGATAGATAGATAGATAGATAGATAGATAGATAGATAGATAGATAGATAGATAGATAGATAGATAGATAGATAGATAGATAGATAGATAGATAGATAGATAGATAGATAGATAGATAGATAGATAGATAGATAGATAGATAGATAGATAGATAGATAGAGAGAGAGAGACAGACAGACAGACAGACAGACAGACAGACAGACAGACAGACAGAGACAGAGAGACAGAGAGACAGAGAGAGACAGAGAGAGACAGACAGACAGGCAGAGGGAGAGATAGGAAGAGGGAGAGAGAGGGAGAGGGAGAGGGAGAGAGAGGGGGCAGTGGGTTATTGACGGAGTGAAGGCACCAATGCATGACTCCGATGCATTGCAAATGCCCCAATTGCACCGCCTGCTGCCGAGACAGTCTTCAGAAGGAGGTGCGAATGCGTGGCAAGAGGTAGCACTGCTGCAGAGGCAATTCAAAGTGTTCACGATTGATTGGCACAACATCGCAGACGTCTAGTCATCGATTATTATTCGCTAGTGCGTGACGTAAGATGGCGTCTTAATCATCCATGCAGAGTTGGAGAACAATGAAGAGACTTGCGATTGCAGTCTTGCTACACTTGCACTCTTCTCATTGTCATGGATGCTTTCTTTGGCACTGCATCTTCTAGAGTCGGCATCATATAATTTGAGATCACAATAGTACGAACCTGCATCTGGAAAGATGTGAAGGATGTCGCCCTATATTCTATTCATTTGCCATTGTTAACTTTAAGTTATTCATCCCATCATCTGTCTCTCTGCCTGATCTTAGTTTAAATCCAAACAATAAAACACACATGTCAGCCTCCTACACTTCAATACAAGCCGCTCAATGGCTTGTTGGAAATTCCATTTTTCCATCAAGCGATCTTATTTAATCGACTAAGCCATTAACGGTTAAGCACATAAATTATAATAACAGAACTGCCAACTAACATGAGCCACGCATATTTTGCTTCTCTCGTCTTCCTCACAGTTTTCTCATTTTCTCGCACTTTTTTCGTTCTATTATAAAAGTCTTATATCATTTTTCATTTTTCATCCATCTCCTCCAGCTACATTACGTAAATTGACCTTTCATTCATACACAGACTTCTTCAAAACATTTCCACTTTAGGCATTCCATCATTCACTTTCAAAACTCTATATAGGCCAAGCTAAAGACCCATCTTCACTAGTTGGTACTAGACTATAATTATTGTGATGAGGCTGCAGCCGGAATGCAGGTTCGGTTATAGCTACAAAGATCTGCTCGTTATACATGTTATTATTGTTGCGTTCAATAACGTGAATTGTAGAGTTCAAAAGTACAAGGATCATTTCTCGTTCCTGAGGAATTCCAAGTTCTTACAAGATCTGGAAAACGACAGCGTGGACTCGGATATCATCGAAGAGGAGCTGAGTGCGCTGCAGGAGGTGCCTATCAGGTAAGAACAGAACAGAGTCTAGTAAAACAATGCGAGAGGAGAAGTTGAGAGAAGTGAGGCGGGAAAACAAGAAGATGAGGAGGGTTGCAGCAGTGGAAGAGATGGGAAGAGAGGAGATTATGACAGCTGATGATGACGTGCTACATAAACAAAGAACCAATGAAAAACGTGGTCGTGAGTTATGACCAATGAAAAAATCAATATTGATTGTTTACATTTGCAGCAAAATTCTTTAATTAATGGCCGTCGATATAATATCAAATGGCGCTATCTATATATAGCTCCACGCCACCACTACCAACACCACCACCACCAAAATCAACACTGCCACCACCACCAGCAGTAGCACCATCACCAACAGCTCTCACCATCACCGTACAATGCAAGAGACTAAGCAGCACTCAAATGCGACATTGAAAAGTGATTTGCGAAAACGTTGATGTAACGTTTGCATGCATTGTGTACAATAATTAATTATTATATGTCTCTAGTTTATTATTACGTCTACATGTAAACATAAGAACATTGATGACAAGAAAGAATATTTTTGGCCACTTGATATTCGCGTTTTGGTGTTGCATACATTACAAAACTATACATCACCCATTGAGCTGATCAATGATGACGATAGTGATGACGATGATGATCATGATGATGATCTATCTATCTATTTATGTATTCGGGGTGCATATTCATATGCATAGTGTACACGTACCGTATACTAATACTGGTATGCGTATCCTATGCGTATTCAAAAATTTTTCTACCTGTCTGCCTATCCATCTATCCTTCTATCCATCTAATTATATCCTCCGACCTACCTACCTACGTATACCTGCCTGCCTGAATACCTACCTACGTATATATCTGTCTGTCTGTCCATCTATCTATCCATTCATGTATTTGGTGCTTGTACACAGTATGTACGTATGCCCGTATTATGTGTGTGTATGTACGTATGTATGCATACGTAATTACGTATGCATAATCAACTGTTCGTCTCTGCCGTTTTAGTACGAGAGAGAAGGTCGCCAAGTTTCTACAGAGCAATCCCGTTCAGATTCTGCTGTGCGTCATTGTTCTTCTCGATGCAGGAATCGTCATAGCGCAAATTCTTCTCGACCTCAACTCCGTCAAAGGTGACGATCATCTTCTCCTTCTCCCTCTCCTCTTTCTTCTCCTCCTTCTTCTCCTCCTCTTCCGATCTTTCGCCTTTTTAAATCAAAGCCCTTCCTGAAAGACATGCCAGGTCGATTTTGCCTGTTAACTGAAAGTGATGCCAAACGGAGGAGAAGGAGACAGAGAGACACAGACAGAGCGACACAGACAGAGAGACAGAGAGACAAGGTAAGAGAGACAAAGAGACAACGACAGTGACAGACAAACAGACAGAGAGACATACATAGAGAGTTATGATGGTGGTTGAAGATAGAGAAAAGAATGGCGGATAATAATTCTTGCGTTGCAAATAAATCAGATGATTTAATCTTCTGCCTCAGCAGACATCTCCACTGACCAACATCTCCACTGACCAACATCTCCACTGACCAACATCTCCACTGACCAACATCTCCACTGACCAACATCTCCACTGACCAACATCTCCACTGACCAACATCTCCACTGACCAACATCTCCACTGACCAACATCTCCACTGACCAACATCTCCACTGACCAACATCTCCACTGACCAACATCTCCACTGACCAACATCTCCACTGACCAACATCTCCACTGACCAACATCTCCACTGACCAACATCTCCACTGACCAACATCTCCACTGACCAACATCTCCACTGACCAACATCTCCACTGACCAACATCTCCACTGACCAACATCTCCACTGACCAACATCTCCACTGACCAACATCTCCACTGACCAACATCTCCACTGACCAACATCTCCACTGACCAACATCTCCACTGACCAACATCTCCACTGATCAACATCTCCACTGACCAACATCTCCACTGACCAACATCTCCACTGACCAACATCTCCACTGACCAACATCTCCACTGACCAACATCTCCACTGACCAACATCTCCACTGACCAACATCTCCACTGACCAACATCTCCACTGACCAACATCTCCACTGACCAACATCTCCACTGACCAACATCTCCACTGACCAACATCTCCACTGACCAACATCTCCACTGACCAACATCTCCACTGACCAACATCTCCACCGACGACGCTCTGCATGGATAGTATCCATGGTCTCTATGCATGCGTACAATGAATACACATGAGCATGTGCCCAGTACTCAGCTAATTATTTATGATGTGCATATAATTTTGAGGTTCTAGGGCAATTACCCCCTGGATAATTACCCCCCGGACAATTACCCCCCGACAATTACCCCCTGGACAATTACCCCCCAGGACAATTACCCCCCGGACAACTACCCCCCGTGCCAATTACCCCCCGGACAACTACCCCCCGTACCAATTACCCCCCGGACAATTACCCCCCGTGCCACAGTTTCAGCTTGTTCCTTCATGCGTTAATCTCTTTACCAGTCTCTTCGTATTTGTCAGACGTTAATAGTATACACATTATACATGTATCTAGTCATGATTGAATTTCTAAATCTGAGAGAGGGAAAGATAAACTTTTTTTCGAAGGTTTTATTTACGTGAAACAGAAGAAACACAAGAATTTAGCAAAATTTAATGGTGTCGTTTCGAATGAGTACGAAAATAGGCAGAACTCTATCGATAACATTTAAATATTTTATTAGGCCGGCATTTAACACGTTGAAGTTTTCTTGAAACTTTAACCTTTTTCACACGTTAGCTTAGAACCGTGTTTAGATTTGATTTGGTTTAGTATTTTTCTTGAACGTTTAAAAATAGCCTATTTTCGTGGAGTTGCTCTTAACCTTGCTTTTTAGGCTAACTAAAGTCATAACTCTATCAATAACATTAAAATATTTAATTAGGCAGGCGTTTAACATGACATAGACTTAGTTATTGATTAGATATAGCACTATTAACGTCTGACAAATACGAAGAGACTGGTAAAGAGATTAACGCGTGAGGGAACAAGCTCACACTGTGGCACGGGGGGTAATTGTCCGGGGGGTAATTGGTACGGGGGGTGGTTGTCCGGGGGGTAATTGGCACAGGGGGTAGTTGTCCGGGGGGTAATTGTCCTGGGGGGTAATTGTCCAGGGGGTAATTGTCGGGGGGTAATTGTCCGGGGGGTAATTGTCCAGGGGGTAAATGTCCTGTCACCAATTATGCATACATAATATTCATTTTGATAATTTCATATACAAGAACTACACTGAATGATAATTTTTGTGAGATAGTGTATGGTCGAATGTCGGACGAATAGTCGGAGTCAATTTAACCGACATGTGCCAAGACCAGTGCTACGTCAGTCCATTCATTTCTTTATCCATTCGTCCCTTTGTCCGTCCATCCATTCGCCCATTCGTCCGTTTGCCCGTCCATCCATTCGTCCATCCGTCCATCCGTCCCTTCGTCCATCCGTCCATCCGTCCGTTCGATCAGCGAAGTAGACAAGTATAGGGATGGCGAATGATTCATTGTGAGGGGTGCAGAGGGATTTCGGGGTTGAACGGAAAAGTAGATGCATGCTGATAGACTCTCATCGGATGGCTATACGTGCTCAGTCTATTAATGAAGATGTCTAACGAGCAACAACATCCAGGACGAACAACAAAACAGAAGAAGCGAAATAACTTGAGCAAAATCTTTTAAGCTAGTATTGTAACAGAGTAAGACTCTACATACATACATACATACATGCATACATGCATAGATGCAAATGCATGCAAAGTGCACACATTCTCACATTCATACAATCATACAGAGTTTTGATGTAGTCTATTTTCACTTTTTGATTTAATGCTTTTGGAATACATTCATTGGGAAAAAACTGGAAAATGTTCTCACAATTTCGTCAACTGGCATCATATCACACACTTTTTTAGATTTTTTCTTATCTGAAAAATATCATTCTTTTGCTTGTAACACCAAAATGCAAAATAGCGATGATTTTGAACTTAAGACGGCTATTACCTCTTACTGATGTACAATGTTGTACATGTAGCTAGCTATACAGGGTGGGCAAAAAAGACCCCTTTTAGGTGTTTTGCTAGTAATGTCTTAAACCTTGTAATGTTGATTGCAGACAAACTGCACCGGCGTGACTTGCAGCTGTCGAGTCTGCTCAAGTACATTCGAGAGACGCAGCCGGGAAAGCTGCACGGATACACTGGTGACGACGTCGACCTCATCCTAAGGATGCTTCGAGACGAACCGTCGAGGGAGGAGGACGATGGCGGAGGAGGAGGGGGTCTGAACCATACGACGACGACGACGACGACGGGAACGAACTTGACGATGATCCACGACAGAAACAACCGACATCATCTCGTATCGATGAATCGGACTCAAGCGACGAAAGGCAGTGGCAGTGGCAGTGGCAGTGGCAGTGGCAGTGGCAGTGGCAGTGGTCTGGTGGCAGATTCGGTTGTGAAGAAGGATGACTACACGTCTGCGATGGCCGACTATCACCACGTGGAAGAGGGAGAGCATGACCTCCTGCACGAGGTCGCTCACGGACTTCATTTCGCCAGCATTGCACTTCTCGGATTCCTCGTCATTGAGGTCAGAGTGATTATTGATAATTATTTTCAGGTCATCTCATGCAAATTGTTAGATTTATGGTATACGGTGTAACTTACGATGGTAGATAAATATTAATGTCTCAGATATTAGATCTCTAAACAAGACTTAAACAAACAAAACTTCAACTGATACGTTACATACAACTCCGCCGAATTCATAACTTACTGACGAGGAAGAGAAAATAGGATAATTCTCATAATTGCAAAGTGGGGTTATATATAGATCCTTAAAGTGAGCAAAGAAGAAAGCCTCAGACAAGATCGAGCTACATGTATGTCTGCGTCATGAGGCTCTTTCTGAATCTTATTTTTGCTAACTAACAATATGCATACATACATACATACATACATACATACATACATACATACATACATACATACATACATACATACATACATACATACATACATTCTTCTTCATATATAGATAATTATATAGTTTTATGCACATTCCTACGAATAAATATATAGGACAGTAATAGTAATGATGCGGCTAAGAAATAACAACAATATAATATATAACTTTGACGATACAATATATGTGACTGTGACTGTGATAAGAATATCTTTGTTTCAGGACTTGATCAAGATCTTAGCGATGGGAAGGACGTTTTTCAAGCACAAAATCGAGGTTAGGTTTTTAGTAGATCAGGTCACTATTAGGTCGTGGTCATTGAAGATTTCTATTTTCGGGTTTAAAGCAATTTAATTAGAAATTCATTTGCTTCAAAAACTATTCTATGTGAAACGTTGTAGATATTATTATTATTATTCTTATTATTAAAACTGGAATGTAAGGTTTAGGTTTCGATTTACTTTAACATATCAATTTTAGATTGCTTAGGGTGGCCGGACCATGGCCCCAGGTAATCCGGACAAGGTTCCTTGGTAGGCAACGGCATTGTAGCGCTGGATAGCGATTGAAATTTTTATTATTATTATTTTAATAATATTATTTTTAAAAATATTATTATTAAATAATAGTAAGTGAAACGTTGTAGATATTCGATGCAGTGATAATCGTGTCGTCATTCGCCATAGACATCGTCTTCCTTGGAGGCGTATCAGGTGAAGAAGGTCAGAAGGCGGCCGCCGTACTTGTCATTCTTCTGCTCTGGCGAATAGCCAGGGTCGTCGACGGTAAGTCATCAGAATCGTGTAGACCGACCGACCCACCGTCCGACCCACTCACCGACCCATCGACCCACTCACCGACCCATCGACCCACTCACCGACCACCGACCCACCGACCCACTCACCGACCCACCGACCCACTAACCGACTTTGGCCCAACAATGATGTAGGGTAGGTGGGGGCAAGACGCCTACTGGAGGCATAACGCCTATAGGTCATATATACACGGGTTATTTATTATTTCACAGTTCTTTGTAGTAGAACCGTGGAACGCCACCTAGCGACTATTGCTATTCGATCGCGTGCAGATTCCGTCAAGAGTGAGTACAAAATCACGATTTTTTCTTTTGAAACTGCTTTCTTGTAAAATTTTTGTTCAGCCACATTGTCTAATTTGTGCCAAGAATCGCCGTGCACATAATGAAACTTTGCAATTCAATAGGTTTATATGTGCTTTGTGGATAATAAGCTTTGTTTTTGAGCGATATTGAAAGGGTTTTGTGAAGTGATCTTGTAAGCTGAGGCATGTTGTGTGGGGCAAAACGCCTATCAAGTGTTTGGGGTAAAATGCCCAGTAGGCGTTTTGCCCCATCACAATTGAATAAATTAAGCAACACAACTATCTAGCAATGTAGGGTACAATCACTTTCTTATTTTCTCTTTTAAGGAATGGTTCGGACTTACGTCAAAAAAACTGTGCGAGGGCATTATGGAAACAAAAACCTGGAAGATGCTCTGAAGGCAATTAATGATGGAATTCCACTAATCAGAGCGAGCAAGGAATACGATGTACCAGCGCGCACACTCAGACGACACAGAGATAAAAAAGTTGAACAACCAGGACAAGTTGCTCTAGGAAGACACCTGCCTGCGCTTCCTTCTCACGTGGAGAAGGAATTGCACGATCACATTCAAACGATGGAGCGATCCATGTACGGGTTGACTGTGAACGACGTCAAGCGTCTGGCGTTTGAAATTGCGGAGTCATATAACTTGAAGCATCCGTTTAACAAGGTCAGTGGTAAGGCGGGAAGAGATTGGTTAAATGGATTTTTTAGCCGGTATCCTGATCTGTCAATCAGGAGTCCACAGGCAACGAACTTGTCTCGCGCCGTCGCCTTTAACAGACCACAGGTGCAGCGATTCTATGCGCTCTACAAAGAGGTTCTTCAGAAGCGTCAGTTTCTTCCATCACAAATCTGGAATATGGACGAAACCGGCATAACAAATGTGCATAGGCCCGTAAATATCGTCGCCACGAAGGGAATTAAGCAAGTAAGCAAAATGACAAGTGGCGAACGCGGAAAGACAGTTACGGTAATATGTGCCATGAGTGCTGCGGGGACCTACCTGCCTCCCATGATGATATTCCCAAGGAAGAGGATGGTTGAAACTCTAATGGCCGGTGCTCCGCCGCAGTCACTGGGTTGTTGCAGTGCAAGTGGGTGGACTGATTCGACGTTGTTTGTGAAGTGGCTGCAACATTTCGTGCAGTTTACAAATTCATCTCGAGATTCACAACATGTCATAATCATGGACGGGCACCACAGCCATAAGACATTGGCCGCTATCAACTATGCTCGAGAGTATGGAATTCACTTAATAACCTTACCTCCTCATAGCACACATAAAATGCAGCCTTTGGACAGAACCTACTTCAAATCGCTTAAGAGTTCGTACAATTTGGCAGCGGATAGCTGGATGACCGGACATTTCGGCAAACGCATCTCTTTCTTCGACATGGCTGGTATTTTTGGTCAAGCATTCTTGCGTTCAGCAACTCCAGACAAAGCCATTACAGGATTTCAGGTGTGCGGGCTTTGGCCGTTTGATGAGAATGTGTTTACGGATGGTGATTTCGCAGGCTCCGCTGTGACTGAAGAAGACCAACCCTCGACAAGCGATGCTTTGGTGGATGATACTGCAATGAACCAGCCCTCGACAAGCGATGCTTTGGTGGATGATACTGCAATGAACCAGCCATCGACAAGCGATGCTTTGGTGGATGATACTGCAATGAACCAGCCCTCGACAAGCGCTTTGGTGCACGATGATACTGCAATGAACCAGCCCTCGACCAGCGATGCTTTGGTGGATGATACTGCAGTGAACCAGCCCTCGACAAGCGATGCTTTGGTGGATGATACTGCAATGAACCAGCCCTCGGCAAGCGATGCTTTGGTGGATGATACTGCAATGAACCAGCCCTCGACAAGCGCTTTGGTGCACGATGATACTGCAATGAACCAACCATCCACTTCCTTTGCATCTTCTTCAGACAAGGCTCGAAAGATCATCAACGCTTTATCTCCCCGTCCAAAGCTGCAAGGAGGTCGCCCGCGAACTCGAAAGGCAGAAGTGGCAGCGCTTGTCACATCATCTCCATACAAGCAAGCTGCTACAGAAAAGGAAGAAGGGACTCGTAAGCGAAAAACCAAAATGATTCAGCCGACGGTTGCCAAGAAAAACTGCCGTGTCAGCAACGACAAATCTAAGACAAAGCAGAATAAACCAGTGATAAAAGACGCAGGATCGGTTTCAAAGAAGAAAGGGTCCAAGAAATCCATTAAACGGAAGAGCAGTTATCTGTCAAGCAGCGATGAGGAAGAAGAACCATGTGTTGTATGCGGGGAAAGTTACAGTAAGCCCAGAGAAGAATGGTTGCAATGTCAGATGTGCAAGTTTTGGGCTCACGAGGCCTGTACTGCGGGTGGTGATCACTTTGTGTGCCCTAATTGTGACTCTGATGACGATATTGATTAGTGCAGTTCTACTCTAACTATCATGATTGACTGTAAGAGCAACGCTGCTGTAGTTAACACGTAAATAAGTATACAGAGGACAGGAGGCAAATCGCCCACTCATGGGCGTTTTGCCCCATAGTATGAGGCAAAACGCCTACTTGGGTAGTTACATATTTTTGGTAATTTCTCACTTCACTGTAACGTAACTGTCCTAGTTGATATATAACAAGTGGTAAATATGGTTTCTGTTACCTTCTAATCAATAGTTTTAATAAAATGTCAAACTGAACATTTTTTATTGCATTTTCTGCTTAACATGGGCGTCTTGCCCCCACCTACCCTAATCACTAGACTTTGAGATTGCAATTACGACAACTTATATGTTTGAACTTGTTTGTAACAGTTGTATAAGTAGAATGGTTTTTTGTTACATAGATGCAAACATACATGTATGACACTAGTAATTATTCGGATGTCTATGGTGGCAAATGTTTTCTTTCTCAGCTGTTGCATGGGTAAAAAAACTTCTTAATCAGTAACATTGACTTTCTTAAACTAAAACTGATCCGAGTGGCTGACCCCTCCCCTGCGAGGGATTAATTCCAGCCGGAAGGACAAAAAGATTGACTTTCTTAAACTACATAAGCATACATGTAACTGCCACAGCAAAAGATGGTAATGATATGTGAAGGATGCATTCGATAATGTTACAGAGATCCGCCATTGTCTGAGTACATTGTCTTGCATAGGCTATACAGGGTGGGCCAGCATAAATGAACCAACTTTGCATGCTTATAGCTCCGCCAGTTTTTGGAATTTATTTGTACTTTATGCGTCATATTAAAGGTGTTTCACTCTAGTATTTCCTCTGAGAAGGTCGAATCGATAATAGTTCAAGTTTGAATTATATATTTGGAACAGCGCTAGCTACCATATTTCGTTGACATTTTTGACGTAAAATGGCGCCGTTTCGCAGGGATATTCACAAATCGTTTTTTTTCTAACAGGCGCACATACACAATCATTTTAGGTGTTTGTAGGTATCTCTACCATGAATATCTTCTTATCGCTAAACCATGTCCTTTCAACTTTATCAACAGCCGTGCGCGCTACCACGCGCTGCTTTTTTAAGCCAAGAAACAGCTGGTAGCACTCCAGCCGTTTCTTTGCGTCAGGGTTGGAGAGCTATTGGACTTCACGTCGACGAATAACTTTAGATCAGTTCTTTCCAATACGTTACACGGTGTCTCTAGGACTACCTGTTCAGCAAAGAATTTCCCTGGGAGTTTGGCCTGCCCGGGTCATTGTCTTGACTGCAAATTTATTCGGACACACGAGCAATAATAGCGGATGTGCGCGCCGTGCGCACCGATTCCCATGATTTACGAGTGTATAGAAAGTTCTGTTTTATCAATTTTCCGTAGCAGATGATTCAAGGCATTTTGTTATTCCATCCTCTGTTCGAAAACTTGTTAATCATTTCAAACGAATTAAATCCATTGTCAGTTTGCAAAATTAGGATCAAAACGCGATCATCGTCTGACAACGTCGCCATATTACGTCAAAAATGACAACGAAATATGGTAGGTAGCGCTGTTCCGGGCGTATAATTAAAACTTGAACTGGTATCGATTCGACCTTTTCAGAGGAAATACTAGAACGAAATACCTTTAATTTGACGCATAAAGTGCAAATAAATTCCACAAATTGGCGGAGTTATAAGCATGCAAAGTTGGTTCATTTATGCTGGCCCACCCTGTATATACACCGTGATTCAAAAAAAACTAAGCCAAATTGTTTTGCATATATCTCTAATACCTGATGACATATCAAGCTAATATTTTCCAAATATTTAGAGAAGTGGACCAAGAATATAATTCCAAAATTTCATGAGATAAAGTTGAACGGATAAAAAGATATGAATATTTAAACTTTATATGCCGAAATTGCAGTTTACAAGCAATTTTCTGTCAGATTCAATAAAACGTGTCCTTAGTATCTCTAATGCCTAATGATTAATCATTCTAAAATTTTCCAGATATGTAGAGAATTGAACTAACAATATGACCCAACAGTATGGTTTGATTTTTTAATTAAACAACATGCTCAAAATGTCCTCCTCCTGCGTGCACGCAAACCTGGAGGCGCTGGCGCCATGCATTGGGCAACAGCATCGTCGATTATCCTTGTCCAGGCCATCCCACACTTCCAACAAGCGTTGCTTCAGATCGTTTATATCATGGATAGTTGTCTGCTAGACTCGGCCTTGCATCATGCGTGCTCCACACTTTATAGTCGACAGGATTCAAATCTGGGTTGTTCGGAGGCCATAATGCGAGAGAAACGAAGTCTGGCGTCTATCTTGTCAGCATTTCGATGGTTTCCTTGGCTCTGTGGGCTGGTGCTGTTCTGTTGAAAAAGAAAACAGCCTTCTGGGGCTATAGATTTCTGACAATAGGTGGATGATGTTGTGACAGCAGAACATTGCGATAATATACTCCGTTAATTTTACTCCAGGATCCCTGAAGACCAAAATTGGAAAATATATCAAGCATCGAAACCGCAACGAACACCATAACAGACATGCTGAAAACTGACATTTCTGGAGATGAAGCTTAAATATTCATATCTTTCGATCCGTTCCACTTTATAACATGATATTTTGGAATCCTATTTTTTGTTCAATTGTCTAAATATCTGGACAATTTCAGCATGATTAATTATCAGGCTTTAGAGATATAAGAACAACAATTTGGCTTACTTTTTATTGAATCTGACAGAAAATTGCTTGTAAACAGCAATTTCGGCATATGAAGTTTAAATATTCATATCTTTTTATCCGTTCAACTTTATCTCATGAAATTTTTGAATCATATTCTTGGTCCAATTCTCTAAATAAATGGAAAATTTCAGCGTGATATGTTATCAGGCATTAGAGATATAAGAAAAACAATTTGGCTTAGTTTTTTTTGAATCACGGTGTATATATATATACACCGTGAATCAAAAAAGTAAGCCAAATTATTTTTCATATATCTCTAATGCCTGATATCATATCTCGCTAAAATTTTCCAAATATTTAGAGAATTGGACCAAGAATATGATTCCAAAATTTCATGAGACAAAGTTGAACGGATAAAAAGATATGAATCTTTAAACTTCATATGCCGAAATTGCCGTTTACAAGCAATTTTCTGTCAGATTCAATAAAAAAGTAAGCTAAACTGTTTTTATTATATCTCCAATGCCTGATAATTAATCATACCAAAAGTTTCCAGATATTTAGAGAATTAAACCACGAATAAGATTCCAAAATATCATGTCATACATTTGAACGGATAGAAAGATATGAATATTTAAACTTCATCTCCAGAAAGTTCAGTTTTCCGCAAATCTGTTATGGTGTTCGCTGCGGTTTCGATGCCTGATAGTTCCCAATTTTGGTCTTCAGTGATCCTGGAGTAAACTTTTACGGAGTAGCCTATATTTTCGCAACGTTCTGCTGTGACAACATCTTCCACCTGTTATCAGAAATCTAAAGCCCCAGAAGGCTGTTTCCTTTTTCAACAGAACAGCGCCAGCCCACATAGCCAATGAAAGCATCGAAATGCTGACAAGAGAGACGCCAGACTTCATTTCTCCCACATTATGGCCTCCGAACAACCCATATTTGAATCCTGTCGACTATAAAGTGTGGAGCGTGCATGATGAAAGACCGAGCCAACCAGACAACAATCCATGATATAAACGATCTGAAGCAACGCTTGTTGGAAGTGTGGGATGGCCTGGACCAGAGGATAATCGACGATGCTGTTGCCCAATGCATGGCGCCAGCTGGAGGATGATACTTTAAGCATCTTATTTAATTAAATAATCAAATCATACCATTGGAGACATATTGTCAGTTCCATTATCTACATATCTGGAAAATTTTAGAATGATTGATCATCAGGCATTAGAGATATGAGAAAAAGTTTGACTTACATTTTACTGAATCTGACAGAAATTTGCTTGTAAACCACAATTTCGTCATATGAAGTTTAAAGATTCATATCTTTTTATCCGTTCAACTTTATCTCATGAAATTTTGGAATCATATTCTTGGTCCAATTCTCTAAATATTTGGAAAATTTTAGCGTGATATGTTATCAGGCATTAGAGATATATGAAAAACAATTTGGCTTACTTTTTTTTGAATCACGGTGTATATATATATATGCATTGTCTGATTACATTGTCATGCAGGCATTGTCTGATTACATTGTCATGCAGGCATTGTCTGATTACATTGTCATGCAGGCATTGTCTGATTACATTGTCTTGCATAGGCATTGTCGTAACGGTGAAGCAGCGCCAGGAGTTTCGGATCCGACTTCAGAAGAGAGCGAGGCGGATAGCAGAGAAGAAGCTGGAGTCATTCGAGGAAGAAAGGCATTCGAAGACGGTTAGACCATCCACCGACCCCCCACCCACCGACCCCCCGACCCCTCCGATGTCCAGAGCGAAATCTATCACTCCATCGGTCTATTAATTGACCCTCTTGTTGTCTGCCGAATCTGTCCGTCTCTCTCTCTCTCTCTCTCTCTCTCTCTCTCTCTCTCTCTCTCTATGTGTGTGTTTCCGTCTGTCTGTGTTGTCTGTCTCTTTGCATTAGAGTCTATGTGTATAATAATGTAGGGTTTATAAAAAAACATAATACAATTTATACAAACGGTTTGTAACCCAGCGGCAAATAAACAAGTACACATTTATGTTGATCACATCTGGTTCTCATTGCAAAATAAAATTGAGCTAGAGTAATAAACTCTTTAATTTAGAGTTTAGACTTTAGATGAACTGATTGATCACCATCGCTTTCAACATGCAACTTGCTAACAGGAATCAGACATTTGTGGCTCTGACTTGCAGCTTAAATTGCAATTCAATTTTTTAATTTGTCAGATCTGTACATATATATCGTTGCTCCATTGGTCGCTGTCCATTATTCTGGATCCGTGGTCTTAAGTGGTCGTAATCGTAATCGTAATCGTAAACGTAAACTCGAAATTTCTAAAGCGATATACTTGAAAGCCAAGCGCGGGGCACCAGCTTATTCACGAGCGCTGCGTCGAGTCAAAAGGGTTGTCCGTAAGAGTAGTCCGAGGTGGTCCGGGTCGAGTTACCATAGGATCAGAGGGGCAGAACAGCTACTAAGGCGGGTGTCGTCTGGGCTGAGAATTGGAGGGTCAGGATCAGACGAGACAGGGTAAGAGTTCTTGAAAAGAAGTGTTTTAAGTTTCGAATGAAAAGCGCGATGAGTGATGAAATGGTAGTCAGTCTGTTGAAGTGACGGTCAGTTTCATGGTCAGTTGTAGTCATGAGCGGATACTTGGTCTACAATTTGCGGGGGGGACGAACGAAGGAAGGACGCGAGATTCTGGACGAATGACGAATGGCTGAATCGCCGAAAAAAATTTCCATCGTTTTTGCCGACCAAAATTTCCGAGGACATTTTTTTTAGCCATGTGCTCGAAATTTCCTCAAAAAATATCTTTTCCCTGTTTTTTTAGTCGTTTCGACATTTGTGAGAAGAGATCTCTTCTTCTAACGTTATAGCGTCACCAGCGTGTTCATGAAGCGTACGTGTCCTGACACTAGTCTTACCGGTTGTGGGGACAAATGCATGGACGGTCCCTCCCCCCAACACATGCATTGATGGGGACCGTCCCTCTGTCCCCCTGAGTCTCCACCCATGGTTGCAGGTGCTATTCAAACATCTGGGCAAGTGAAGTTCATTTTCTTAACAGAAGCCAAGAGTTTTTGCTAGGAGAAGTGGAGTAAAGTTTGAATTGTTGGAATTCACGTTATGTTGTTGTTAGCCTACATGACTTCTAAACCTTGAATTACTGATTTTAGAACCAATCTACACTGTACCCGTGAAGCACAAAACACACAAGAAATAGATTTGTATTTGAAATTAAAGGGCGATCTAATAGCGAAACTACTCCGTCTGACTCTGATAACTTTTTAAGACTTTTTGATAATTTTTTAATTAACTTCCAAACTGATTATCGAGTGTAATCGAGTATAATAATAGCTTTCAGTTACTTAACCGCTCAGTAGAATTCAGTCAAATCAATTCCAAGTCAGTTTACTTAGCAAAATCAGAGTAAATCTGCACTATTATAGGCTAGCTACAATTGTCTGTTCAAGGTTTCTCTATATATACACAGCAAAATCAGAGAAAATCTGCATCAATACATTGTCCGTTAAAAATGTTTCTAGTCTGTTACCGACGAGATCTGTCTGAAGATCTGTGAGAAGTTGATGATAAGACTCTGTTGTCTTTTGATTATTACTGGTTGCAGCGACAGATCGAGGCGTTGAAGGACTTGTGTACAAAGGCCGGCATCACAGACGCTGACATAGCGGCCTGTGCTCCAGTAGGTAAGTATTTACACAGACTTAGAATTAAGCATTTGCAACATTGTATTGCTTCTGTCGTTATCTCCTTAACAGTTAACTCATAATAAATAATAACTTTGTCTTCCATTGTGTGAGAAGACGTCATCGCGTCTGCGCTTCTATTTCACCTAAGTAGATGTAAAATTAATTCTTTGGGGGTGTTTTACATTGAAGAAACAATTAGCTAATAAATGAGTTTAAATGGTGCTAAAGGATTTTCTGGGATTTTTTCATTGAAGAAAAAAGCCAGTTAAAATAGGGTTTAAACCAGTTAAATTCTTAGTCTTTTTAATTTTCTGGGGGTCTTTTATTATTTCCTGAGGGGAGGTGCTCGGTAGTACAGTGGTTAGCGCGCTGAACTGTCAACCAAGAGGTCGGGGGTCTTTTATTATTTCCTCCTCTTCTCCTTTGGGGTATTTTATTATTTTTCCTGATGCATAATTAATTACTTAGCTACCTTTTAAGAAGCCTGATATTGAAGATAAATTAAGTTTAAATGGTGCTAAAGGATAAACTAGGGGTGTTTTCCATTGAAGAAACAATCAGCTAATAAACCAGTTAAAAGTCCTAGTCTTTTGTGTAAGCTAGAAACCAGTTAAAAATCAAGGTCGTATGAATACCGCCGAAAAGTCTCTAGCTAATATATTTAGTGCGTTGTGTGAAAAAACGAATATCTCGAGAAAATCGGTGTTGGTTACAAAAACTATGCTACAACCGGTTGAATTGTTATGCGCAGCTCCCGTACCCCCTCCGCCCGCAATTTGCATGTAATTCGCTCCATTTTTATACAGGTAGACGTTACCATGAGCGGTATTAGTGTCACAAAATTCTATATACGTCGAAACCAAATAGTATCCGGCTTTTCCGGGAGTGACACGAGTCAGTCTCGTACTTATGCCAGCATCGGTTTTGAATCTTTCATTATCGAAAGAAACTCTTGTGTGAGTTTTAGCGTCTATGGCTTGACGAGTGAAAGAATGAATGCTAAGCGCGGGACCGATTGAGATAGAATCTGCATACTGCTTCGTAGCTGCATCGCTGGCGCTGTTGGGATTGTGTAGACCTGTAATGTAACCATCATGCATAAAGATGGTTGTATGCACATTTATTTGAGATGAAATATTGTATTGCGTCGACTTAACCATCTCTAACATGATTTCATTGTTTATTCTAAAACGAAATCCATCCATCGATTGTAATGTAATAGGATTGTTTAACGAACATTGTAGTTTATTTCGTATACTACCTAAGAAAATAGTGAATTCTTTATTATCTCCTCTCAAGTCCTTACAACCCATTGAACGCAGACGATCGGAGCCAACGTTTAAGAATAGATCACCAGTCATTGTATCACCAGTCTTAGACACCTTCGATGTAACTTGTTCATTAACGTATTTCTTATTCGTCAAATGATTATCGTTGGACGGAGAATCGTCGTGATTCGTTATCAAATCAATAGCTTGACCTCGACTTAAGGCTTCATCCATTCCTGCTGTCGAAGTGTTCGTTGTAGGCAGTCCTTTAATTTTGTGACCACCCATTTTTAAATTTCCAGTCGCGATGTTTGCTCCATCCAATCGAAGAAAACTCTCATTTATTTGACTAAGAGTAACACCTCCAGCGATTACTCTTTGTGATGAACTAACATCGGTGTGACCGAATTTATCGACAGGCATTTTATATATAATAATAATTTTTAATGCAGATTAATCATCGTATACATATAATTGCATTACCTGAATCCCTCGTGGAGAAAAATCATCCACTTGCGTTGATGTAACTCTGTAATATTGATACGCACCCGTAGGTCTAGTAATATTACAAAATTTCAGAACAGCCGGTGGATTCGTTGAAGAAGGGAATATGGGTAATTTTTCAAACACTACTCCATCATTGCTAGCGTCAAAATCGAAATAAGATACAGATACGGTTTTCATCGCAATTCTCCAAATTTTAACTGGCTCAGGACATTTAATTTGTAACCAAGCCATTACTTGACCTGAATTCCAAGCTGTGTTAACATCGTCCTTGAGATTAGTGAAAGCATGGTAGGCTTTGCTTCCGGATAAACACTCACTGGCACTAGCAACGAATCCTGTCACACTTACATCAGCTTCCAAGGGAGGAATATATCCAACATGGCACTTTTTCAGAGATTTATCGACGTACTTTGTAACTTGTTCATCAACGTATTTCTTATTCGTTAAATGATTATCGTTGGACGGAGAATCGTTGTGATTCGTTATGAAATCTATGGCTTGCCCCCTACTTAAAGCTTCATCCATTCCGGCAGTCGAAGTATTCGTTACTGGGAGACCTTTTATCACACATCCATTCATATTTAGATTTCCAGTCGGCAGATTTGTCCCATCCAATCGAAGAAAATTAGCATTTACTTGGCTAAGAGTAACACCTCCAGCGATTACTCTTCGTGATGTTCCTCCAGCAGCGGTGTGACCAAATTTATCGACAGGCATTTTATATAATAATAATTTTTAATGCAAGCCATTTATAACTTCTTGGAAATTCATTCCATCACCCACCATCTTCAATACATACAAACATAAATGGCCACAAAATACTTCGTTATCGGGTTGTATTCGCTCACTGTTATATAACACTGGACGGCGTAAATACTTTATCAGTTCTAGAGGGGGAGGAAGGCCGTAACTATCGAAATATATTTTCTCATTACCGCTCTTTAAGAAAGAGACCCAATGACTTCCCACCCCATTAGAATCATCTAGATTCAATATCCCACACTCATTCCATCCAGGTTTCTTCGGCAACTCGTCTCTGAGAAATACTCCTTTGAAATTATTGATGTTTAGTTTCTTAGCCGCTTCGATTAGATCCACATTCGACAAAGCAATATTCGGTAGCACTACTCCACAAACATCGATTTGTTTGACGCTCATTTATTTAATATAAACATTAATTAAAAGTTTTCAACGAATAGTGTCCATATGCCAAAGTATGAATGCCATCTTGCATTATTACCCGTTTATCGTCGTCTGCAGATAATGCAACTTTATTGATTTCTTCTGTATAAATATCGTGATGATAAGATCTAATAACATTCATCGTTCGTTGTTGTTCTTTTTTGGTAAATAAGCAGTTTCTATAATCTTCGTGAGTAATAGTTTTCTGGACAACATTCTTCTTAATACCTTTACATTTCTTGTGCTCATCTCCAGCAGCCATCTTATAAGAATACAACTTTGCTCGCAACCCGATAAATTCTTTTATCTGTTTCCCACTAGTTTCATCCTTGAACATTCCAATAACTTTTTTATTTACTCCAACCTCAATACCAGATGGATGATCTTTCGAGTATTCACTCGTGTCGAATCGAGCTTTAATATCTTCTGCGATATCTGAGTAAAAGTCTTCAGTTTTAATTTCGTATGTCAAAGAATCTGTATCGGTAAATAATAATTTAGCTCTATTTCCGTATTTATCCTTGATGTAATTGTAATGAAATTCATACATCAACGTTTTGCTCAAGTCTAATATACACATGCCAAGATATATAGGTTTATTATAGTACAATTTAGTTTTTTTCATGTGAACGGCTATTAGATTTTCATCGAAAATAGTACATCTCTCATAATTAGGTTTAGCGGCTAGTTCAATAGCCCTCTCCTCCTGACACACTAACTCTACATCAACACGATTTTCAATGTTCTCACAAGTTTTTCCAAAGACACTGTTATTCATTAACTTGAAAAAGTCTTTCTCAAAGTCATTAGTAGCTTTCGTTCTAAGAGCTGTATTTAAATCGATATACTTTTTCAACCAATCACTTTCCTCGAATAGAATACCTCTATGCACCTTTGTTATTTTCAGACCTAAGCTCTCGTACAGCTTCAGATTATCATAGTGTAGCACATACTTCTTTTTATCGTTTAAGTTTGGAATTAACTTTTTGACTTTGTCAATCTCAATGCTTTCAGGAGCTAACGGAAAATCGTTATGCAGGTCGTGTAACTCTTTAGGATATTCCAAATCAACTTCCAATATGCATGGAATACTTCTCCAATTTTTTAATTCATCTTCGTTCATCCATTTGAACCCGTGAGTAGGTAAAGGTTTGATCATAGCCCATCCATATAGATTATTCGCATCCAGGTAAGTGATAAATGTAGAATTTTCGTTACTATTGAAATCGCTCATATATTTATTATTCGCTTTCCCGTAACGATTTGATATTGTGCTCACTCCTCCTCTCATCCCTTGCCTAAGCATCAGAATCATATCATAATCATTCAATAACTCCAATTTCACGCCTGTCAATTTTAAAGCGGCATCCCAGGCTAAGCCAGGAGATGTATAATACCATGCAGGGTCAAGCGTATAGTTCTTCATACACACATCTCTAAAGTTTTCGAAAACATCGGCAAGCAACAGAACATCCGAAACGTTGTATAAATCGTGATATTCTCTGAATGTTTTGCATCCAAATTCCTTCCATACCGTTTTTGCATGCTCGTAGTCTTCATCGCTAATATTCGAATCATTTAGCTTAGAATAGAAAGCGGATTTTGGTGGTAGTTCGGTTTCATTAAAGGTAGTAAATGAATCGACGTAGTCATAAGGATATATGCCTTTTCTTAGCAAAAGATCGAGCTTCTTTCCAGTATATCGTTTCCCAATATTTTTACACTGGTCTTTGCTTAGGTTCCTCGATAAAGCATCAAGACTAGAAGCCATAAATTTAAAACTGTCGATAAAACGCAGTTGTCGCTTGACGGTAATCTCTTTTCCCTCTTTATTTACAAACTTATCAACAACGACCTCTCTGCTAAAAGATATATACTTTTCCTCGTTATTAGGTATGCAATTAATTTTCTCTCCATTATTACCTCTCAGTTTCTTAATGAACAGATGACAATCGTACCCGGAAAGATTATGAAACACTACAGGGAAAAACTTGGGGACTTTATAGTTTACATTACAAATGTTATGAGCAGCCCCTCTAAATTTACCGCTAAGATGACAGTGATCTCTCACTCGGTCTTCGCCCAACGTTTTTTCACAGATATGACATATAGTAGCTCCATCAAAACACTTCTTGTCCTCTTCTGTAAATATCATCTTCTTAGGGAATTTAAATTGATTATATATTTGTTTTATATTCTCTTCTAGTTTATCTACAAATATTTGACCAACATCATCATCTTCGCTTTCAGCCGTAAACGTCACAGGATCTTGAGAATATACACTATCGTCGAAACATTTTATGTGGTAACAAAAGGAGCTAGGAGTATGCTTTTGATATTTATTAGTGTACGACAACTCTGGATTTGGTTGGCATGTATCGATCGGTTTTACAAAAGACTCGAAATCTGCGTAGACTATAAACGGAACCCTCATAGAATTGTTATAATTTTTAAAACTTAACATAGTTCCTGGTTCTGGCATTTCTATTTTTTGTGCGTTATTTTGAGAGCAGTACTCATTATGGTTGTTAAGCGCTCCTGGCGTTGTGAAACCATTCATACACCTTTTACAATAATACATCGAATTAGTCCGAAATCTCATCAATCTGTTAAAATTCTTGATCCAGCAATAATGTTTTTTTTCTCCATCAGATATAAGCAAAAGATCAATACTACTTTCACACTTAGACAGATAAAGCGGATAGACATGTTTTTCGTAACCAAATATATTAACACTAATATTATTATTTCTCTCAAATTTACCTATCACATTAGCATCAGCAGCAACTGGAAACTCAATACCACTCCAATTAAGTTTTTTCGATTGTTCTTTCAAAGCTTTCGTTATTTTTTCCGGATGGTCATCCACCGGATTCAAAGCTCTAGTGATACACCATTTGAAGCATTCTTCGTCGTCGTTTTTCATATTTATAATAGCCTTTTTATTAGCTAAAAAGTCGGGAAGTGGAATGTAAGAACTACCTCTCAAGGGTGTATATTTTACCGTATTTATATCTAATTTTACAACAGCTTTAAATCTCCAATTACTTCCTTGCATCTGAAAACTAGCAATAGACTCCATGATTTTATCCTTCTTTCTGCTGTATATTTCATTCAAGTCGGTAGCTTCTAAAATAACTTCTGCCCTGGAAACGAATGGTATATCCTCAGAAGTCACTATTCCAGATTTCATACCTACGCGTTCCATAGTACAAGTAAGAACTAAATTAGTCTTTGTCTGGCGATTACTCGACAACAGATTAACTACCTGCGGTCTGACGAAATCAAGAAACGACGAGGCATCCATTCCATTAATTCCATCTATTCTATATTGCTTGGTGAATCCTTTAATAGCTGACGCTGTTTCTCGAATTTTATGTTTATCAAATATCCTGGAAACAGTTAACTTCAATGATTCCAGTTTTTCATTAACTGCTTTATTATCTCGTTCAGGTACATAACTAAGTAACCAATCCGCAAAATCATTTAATTTAGCTCTAACCCTATTTTTGTATTTTCTCTTAGGCGCTACTGGTTTGTACTTACCAGGTGTGGGTGTAAGCGTAGGAATCTTAATGTCAGGAACCGGCGAGTCGAGCAAGTGTTCAACATGGTTCATGTTTCTTAAACTACTTTTCTTTAAATCCATTTTATTTTTACCACGCAAAAATATTAATATCCATATTCGAACACTTCAATTTCATACATGTATCTATCTCTCATACACTTTAATTTCGTATCTATCTCTCCAGACATTTCCGTTATGATAAGCTATTATGCCAGCACTCTGACCATACGCCTTAGCAGCTTTATACATCGATGGATACGAGCTAACAACGCCAGTCTCTCGATCTATAATATCTACTCTTCTCGGCTGTTTCCTGATACTACCCAACGTGTCATGTCGATATGACACAGACTTGTAGTCCGTCGGAAGAATATTCTTTTCAATCAATACAGCTATCATTTGAGGTTTGTTGAGATGCGAAGTGCCTGTAACATCGTGATGCTTGGCCAACATTCTAAGCTCTGGTAGCTTCATAATATATAAGTATTCTTTAAATCAATTTTCCATACACTACACTCATTTTCTGCCCATCCGATTGGAACTGCAGCAACCTATCTGAAATTACGACAGCATACGCTTCGGTGTCGGCTGGCACTGCTGCATTGAAAAGAGCCTTAATCTGAATATCAACGACTGAAGATTTCAAACGCTCGGATTGCTTGCTTACATCGAACACGAACAACGGATATAATTCTTTATAATCTACAGGTGTTATATTTCCTTGCGTAATCAACTTATCCATACCATAAAACTTTTGACTAAAGGAGGACGCGTCTCTATACGCTCTGGAGAATTGTTGATTAGGAAACGACAGGTTATGATCTACAGCTGGATATCTTTCTTGATTCATCATCACATAAATGTTCTTGAGATCGCAGTGATTAAATAGCGACGGATTACTTTCCTGATTACCGCTACGGTCCGTCTGAAATCCTACGATGATATATCTAGGTTTCTCCGGTGATGTTTTAACGCTTAATCTCCAACTGAAACTTGTCGACTGAGGAACTGTTATCGTGTCGCATTGACGAGCTCTATACGCAACTGGCAACGTTAATTTCGATTCAATCGTCTTATACAACTGCATTCGTTCCATATCGGAAGGAATAACGTGTGGAATAAACCATGAAATTTTGTTTATCGCAACTTTTCCAGCAGCTGCAGCGTTATCTCGGAATATTGCATCATCGTCGGCTTTACGAACTAATGTCAGCGTCTGTTTGAAGCCGTAAATAATCTTGTCGTAATCATCGCAAAACCCGAAAATATGCTTCAACGGAACAATAAAGCTGAACATTCCTTTAGTGTTTGGTTTGCGAATGAGAAAGCTTTGTCTAGTGGCAAATCCGGGGTTGTCTGCAATAACAGCAGTCGCCCCAGTGTCTTTATACCACAGCTGATTTAAGCCTTGAGTCAGCTGAAAATCGTTTGGATACGTAAGTAAACCGAGCATCGTTGTAGCTTGACCCGGATGAAATAGCGTTTCGATTTCTTGATTAGATAACTGATAGGATATTTGACTGAATAGATACATAAGCCCATTATTCGTAAGAGCGACTAAATCGGCATTAACGTATGCGGTGTCATCGGCTTTAGTTAGTCTTCCGTCGAATTGCAGATACGATTCTGCTGGGTGACTGTATAAGTCTTGTAATTCAATATTTATTCTTATTTCACCAGAACTGTTAAGGTTAGTTCTCGCTACAGGTTCGTACTCGTGCCATTCGTATCGCTCGATACCTTCATCGATCAATGGTTGCTCTGTGAATCTTAGAATATCGGATTGCATTTTATTATACATATATTTTTAAATAAGAAAATAAACTTAAGCAAAATAAATTTAAACTGCCATTTTCAAACCACCTCCGTTTAAGCGTTTTACGAGATCTTGAATTCTAATAGCTCCTCCCGTCATTTCTGGATTCGATCCTAGTAATCTAGCTAGAATGACTTTAGTTTCCTGAGTTATCGGCTGCTGAACGGGAGCTTTAGGGAGTATCTTATTGAGTAATCGTTTTCCAACGTCGATCGCCTTATCCTTAGCAACACCCCCAATCTCTTTGACAGCTGTGCTCGCAATTTGTTTGGCTGCATTCGATGTCAGTAGCCTCTTGAGAAATCCTGCAATGGAATCGAATATTCCTGCTCCACCGACAACGTGTACTTTTTTATAACTTCTTCTCGCAACGACCAGCATTTCTATATCATCAATTTTTAATTAGATCATCAATTTTTAAATTAGATCATCAATTTTTTATATTCATCTTTGGTTATCACTCCTTGTCTTAGTAACTCGTCACTCATACCTACAATTTCATTCCTTACACCTGTATTTCCCGCTTTGTAGCTATATATTCGCAACTCTAATTGTTTTACTAATTCGTTAGGATCTGAAGGAATGGTAATTATTCCGCTTCCTGTTTTACCTCTTAACTTCATGTAATCGTCCCATATGGGTTTTATTATCTTTGCATATTTTACACTTCTAGACGATTTAGGTTTGTTTGGTTTATTTGGCTGACTCATGGCATTCGTTTTAATTAGAATCTCGGCGTATTCTTCGAGATCACGATTATCATAAATTGAACTGTTTGGACTAGCTAACGTTAACAATTCCCATAATCCTGGAGTTCCTTGATAAGTTGTGGTTCCAACTGTAATATCATTTCCTTGGATTGAGGCTTCGCTGTCACCGATGTAGAATTTTCCATCTCTTGATCTTAATCCGAATGTTGTATCCACAAGTCTTTTATCAGAAGCATATTTTTTAAGGTATTCAACTGCAATATTTCCTAATTCTAACCTTCTAATGTCTTCTACTGGGTCATCGTCATCGTACGCCTCTATAGACGGATACTGGGGAAATTGAATAGTTTTCAACGAATCTGGAAGTGATTTTAGAGCGAGTGATGTTGCTGCAGAGTTATCTTTTATTGTCGACAGCAAAGCGTTTTGTTCTTTTGAAATTGCTGATTGAGAGTCGACTATTGGTTTGTAGATTTTCGTTAATTCTCGTTGAAGTCCAAGATCGTCTATTCTCTCTGAAAGAAAGTTTTGTTTAATATTTTTTTTCGTTTTTAAAAACTCTTCGATAATAAAATCTCTTTTTGCAGGATCGCTAATTTTCAGTAGCGACATTTTTTATTATAAGTATAATGTTTAAAACGTAACGTAAAACGTAGACATAAAACGTAAACATAAAACGTAAACATAAAACGTACACGTTATGCATCGTAGTAATTAACGTAACATATGGAGTCTTTTTCGTTTATAGTAACTGCTGAATCGGAGTTGTTTTGTATTGTAATTATTATATCCTCAGCGTCCTCTAGGACGGTACCATCTTGAAGACTCAGTCTGAGTTGTTTCAACTTCTGCCTGAGAGAGACTAGACACATTCCACTGGTCATTCGGACTCCAAGGCCTACTTCTACTGTAATATTTGTCTTTGGTTCAATCGTTATCGCTTGCTGAGCAAAAATCTCATATCTATCGCCTGCTCGTTGTCTTGCAGGAGCGTGAGTGACCACTTTAGGCAACCAAATTATCGTACTCACACGAGGCTTTCGTTTGGTGATAAATTTGTGTATTGGGTGACCGTATCCAGACATTTATATAAGAGATTGTTTAAAGTAACATTCCAAGAATAGGAATATTTTTAAATGGTGAATTGGGTCCTAAGATAAGACCTTCACCGCTGATATATCCTGCTCCTCTTTTCATAAACAGACCAGAACCCGATATCGAACTACCCTTTTTCCACGGAGATAGAAAAAGACCTTCCCCAGCAGGCTTTATCTTACAGCATATTCCTCCTTTCTTAACGTAGAGCACTCCAGATCCACTTGTCTGATGTGAGATCGAAGATCCACTTATCGAAGATCCACGTATCTGTGAGATCGAAGATCCACTTATTTTATCGACAATTTTGGAACCAGCTGCAGAACCCAATCCTGTTAAGGCTCCTGTGGCTAAACTCGGAAGAACACTAGACAGAAGAAACTTTCCGGCTGTTGCTAAGAACGGTAGAATAGCGCCAATAAATCCGCCTTCGACTCTCGCATTGTCTTCTAATTGCTTTTTACCCATTTTAATTGTCAAACCAGTTCCATTCTGATACGCTTTAGTTAGCTTGTTAATTTGCCTCTGGTTTAGAGCTAATACATGCTCACCAGTTATGTCTCCATGAGAAAGTTTTATACTCACCCCAGTTCCGACTTGAACAGCTCGCTTAATCTTCTCTTTTTGCCCTTCAGAAATATTAACTTTGACCTTAGCGTAAGCGCTCATCTTATATTAAATATAAACTTTAAATTAAACCTCTCTTATGTGAAATCGTATCGACAACTCCTCACCTCTTAAATTAATTAGTTTTCCATTTTGGTCTATTAGTTTTGTTTCCATCGATGAAATAGAATATAGCGTTATTGGAAGATACACGAGATTATGAGGAGATTCGATTATCTTATAACCAGGCCCGACCGATGGAAAGAAAGAATAAATTATGTTCTCCGTAGTTCCGTTGGCATACGATGATCCTATTATATCACTGGTAACACGTAAACTATTCACGCTGTTTATATTGACTATGTGCTCGGATTCGTTATATCCTTCGGAGTATACACGACTCTGAAATCCTAGAACCGTACTAATTGAATTTGGTACTGTAAAATCAACTTTATAGTTCTCATCAATTTCCAAAACAGCCTTCAAAGTATTGTTATTTGGTTGCAACTTTATACATTGTCCATGACCTTCTTCTTTTAGAATTCTCTGTATGTAATCGTTTAAGTCTACGATTTCATAGCAACCGGTTGGAATGTCTAAATCTTTCCACGTTACACCGTTATCTGACGAATATACGAATTTATTATTTGTTTCGTCTATATTGGGATAACTGAAGTAAGTTTCAAGATTAACAAGGGCCATTTCATACGTTTTACTTTTGTCCAGTTCGATTAGTGGATTAAATTTCGTTCGAATTCGTGTGTTCCTTTCGCTCAACAAAATGCAAAAGGATTCTTTAGCTTCTGTGTTGCGTGCAATCGTTTGAGTATTAGATAAAATTTCGTCAAGAAGGGTTTCCATTTTAGATACCTATTTTTAAACCTAGAATATAAAATCTTAAATTTTGTTATCATTTTATTATTGCTTTTATTTAATGTAAAATGTATCTAATCCAGATCTGTACCTGCCCTTATTTGTTTTACTAGTAAGGTCTATAACCACAAAACCATGCGTTTCATCCCACGCAGTTTTGCATAGTTTTCGAAATTCTTCAATAGTCAAATCATCTACACCTATATGATCGCTGTAGATATGATTAATATTTTTGAGGTCTTGAGGGAACAAACATATAAAGTTGGCATTCTCTCGGATAGTTTGTCTAGGCAGTTTGAAATAATTTTGTGCTAGGTAAAAGCAGTCTACATTACTATGCCTACCTCTTATATAATAGGATTCGCATTTATTTTGTCGCTCTAACTGTAAATCATCAAAAATCATGAGATTCTTCTTATCTCGACTTAAGTCTCGTGGATCTGGAACATCTTCAGAGGTTTCAAAGAACTTGCAATCTATATCGGATTTCTTATCCATGTTTTTAGACATCTCCTCAACAACGACGGTCGGTGATACATTTAATTTCATTATCTCATCTCGATTATCAAAAAGTCTTATAATTGCTTCCTTTGGTAATTTCTCTTCGAATGCTTTCTTTAGTATCTTGTATTCTGATTGAAATAAACTTTTGCCGAAGATTTGCAAGTTATCATAGTCTAGCCAACCAGGTCTCAGTAATAAATTAAGTAGTAAAGTTGTTTTACCGCATTGAGACTTACCGACGATCAAACCTCTGATGCTTCTTGGTAGGAGAGGACTGTTAAAGCGTTTACTTGATTCTTCATTCCACGATAGGTCTTGGACTTCCATTTTAATTATATTATATTAAAATGGAGCACAGCTCGTATTGCGTAAAATGTAAACGAAAAACTGACTGTAGAGATATTCAACGAGTTGTCAGTAAGAATGGTAGATCTATGCTTAGATGTGTATGCGTTGAATGTGGCGCTAGAAAAACTCAGTTTACTAAAATGTCCACTACTGTACAAGGAGGTGATTTGGTATCAGCTCTCAATTCTGCTACTTCTAATATTAAACTTCCATGGGCAAAGTACCCGGGTGAAACGCATCTTCCAGGACATTCTTTCACGGGTCCAGGAACTCGATTGGATTTGCGATTGAATAGTGATGGAACACCAAAAGATTGGAGTAAACCAGTAGACAGAGTTGATGCAGCAGCCTATCGTCATGACCTAGCCTATGCTAAACATACTGATACAGCAGGGAGAAACGTCGCTGACAGAGCTATGATAGATGAATTAAATAATATACCTAATCCTTCGTTCCGCGAACGAATTGAAAGATCTATAGTAAAACCAATATTATCGACGAAGACCCATTTTGGAATGGGATTTAAAAAAAAGCTCTGAGATGGACAGACCAACTTGCTGACGAATTGCATAAACCTATAGTCAGGAAGTTCAGGAAGCGAGTTGTTTATGTTCAGGGAGTGGACAAAGTTTGGGCAGCAGACTTGATTGACATGCAGGCTTATGCTAAATTTAATTCTGGTGTGAAATATTTGTTAAGCGTCATTGATATATTCTCCAAGTATGCATTTATTCAGCCGATAAAAGATAAGCGTGGAGAATCTGTGGCAGATGCTTTCGTTAAAATATTTAATACGAGCAAAAGAAGGGGGGAAAAACTTTGGGTCGATAAGGGATCTGAATTCTACAATAAACAAGTAAAATCATTAGGTATGGAGTTGTATTCGACTGAGAACGAAGAGAAATCTTGTATCGTAGAAAGATTTAATAGAACAGTGAAAGAGAAAATGTTCAAATATTTTACAGCAAATTCAACTCAGAGATATATCGATGTTTTAGATAATATGGTTAATTTATACAACAACACAAGACATTCTTCCATTAAAATGACTCCTGTTAAAGCGAGTATCAAAGCAAACGAATGGGTTGTGTGGATGAATTTATACGGCGACGCTGTACCTGAAACTGTTAAACCTAAATTTTCGGTAGGAGATAAAGTAAGAATTTCTAAGAAGAAAAAGACATTTGAGAAAGGTTACACAAATCGTTGGACACAAGAAATTTTTACTATAACACACATTCAATACACAGACCCTATAACCTATAAAATATCAGATTATAATGGAGAACAAATACAAGGAACATTTTATGAAGCCGAGTTACAATCGACAACGCAAGATACATTTAAAATAGAAAAGATTATTAGAACACGTGGAAATCGGTCTTTGGTTAAATGGTTAGGCTATGATGATTCTTTCAATTCATGGATTGACAATAAGGATTTGATATCATTGTGAATTTAACTAATTTATAGCTTCTACAGCCTTAATGATAAAATATCGTCCTTTCACTAGTCTATAACCTTATGAGTCCGAAGGTAAATGAATTATTATACCGCCTACTCTTAGAGGTTTAATCATACTACTACTATGAGCAAATTGAGCTAGCCGACTAAGTTTACTACTACTATTAATAAAATGTTTCTACTACTTTAGTACATCAAAACACCTCTTGTATAATCATTAGTTTTCTATGAATAAGAGCACGCTGTTCTATACAATGGTAGGTATCACGAGTGATACCAAATGTAGGTCATATGAACACGCGCATGCGTGCTGTGCTTTAATGTATGCAGCTGCTGAACCTGCTTCGATGTAGACCGAATCCATTTCCTCTCTGTCCCTGCGTCGCGCTGTCCTATACAATGGTAGGTATCACGAGTGATACCAAATGTAGGTCAAATGAACACGCGCATGCGTGCTGTGATTTAATGGAAGCAGCTGCTGAACCTACTTCGACGTAGGCTGAATCGATTTCTTCTCTGTCCATGCGTCATGCTGTCCTATACAATCTCACGGTATCATTCGTGATACCAAATGTAGGTCAAATGAACACGCAGAAGTATAAACTCCTACATAAGAACATTTTATGACTCTGTGCTAGACGACAATTAGGTTAAGAATCATTCTGCAGCAGCCTTTCTTCGTCTTCGACTTCCAGTGATACACGTAGCTAACAGACAAACCAGAAAGATTACTAATGCTTTGTTAAAGGTTGACTGAAGCGAACACGTCACGTCTAGACGACAGCTAAGACAGCTGTTGCATGACGCTCGAGCGAACAAAGACATCTGCTGAAAAAGAAAAAAATATTGATTTCTTTACGGTATAGCCTACGCCTACAGTCAGCATGTTAGGTTTGCTACAGGTGCTGCTGTTGTGACCTTTGTTGGTCTATCTATCCATGTATCGTCTACCATCTATCTCTCCATCTCTCCATCTCTCCATCTATCCATCCATCCATCCATCCATCCATCCATCCATCCATCCATCCATCCATCCATCCATCCATCCATCTCTTTATCTATCCATCTCTCCATCTATCCATCTATCCATCCATCCATCCATCCATCCATCCATCCATCTATCTATCTATCTATCTATCCATCCATGTATCGTCTACCATCTATCCATCCATCTATCTATCCATCCATATATCCATCTATCCATCCATCCATCCATCCATCTATCTATCTATCTATCTATCTATCTATCCATCCATGTATCGTCTACCATCTATCCATCCATCTATCTATCCATCCATATATCCATCCATCCATCCATCCATCCATCCATCTATCCATCCATCTATCTATCCATCCATCTATCGTCTACCATCTATCCATCCATCTATCTATCCATCCATCTATCCATCTATTTATTTATCTATCTATCTATCTATCTATCTATCCATCCATCTATCTATTTATCTCGTTAAATAACTAAAATGAGCTAGAGGTGGGTGATGTTGAGAGTTGAAATGACGAGGGATGTTAGGAGGAATTAGGAAAATAATAAAATGAGCTGGAGGTGGGTAATGTTGAGAGAGTTAAATGACGAGGGATGTGAGGAAAAGAGGAGGAATCAGGAAATATATATATAATGAGCTGGATGAGAGATGTGAGGAGGAATCAGTAAATAATAAAAGGCGCTAGATGAGAAGAGGAGGAATCAGGAAAATAATAAAATGCGAAAATTAACATCTAGGCTTACTATGATCTGATTAATTAAACGTCAGAACAGTATAGCAACATGTACAATTAAAGAAACTAACCAACTTGATGTTCTTCCGTAACGAAGGTCGCTTTGTATCAATGATGATCCTCGAATCGTTGTTTTTTCGTCAGAATTATTATCAAACACGGTATCTATTTCTAGGTAGATTGTATCGTTTGAAAGCTTAGCCATAGACCTATCCTTAATGAAGTCAGCCATTTTGAACCGATTTAATACAGCAACTAATATTCGCAAAATCAAAAAAAGATACAATCTGCCTAGCAATAGACCGTTGTTAATACTCTAAATTTTCATGTTTCAAGCCTCGCCCTTACAGGTAACAGCACATACGTGTTCGTTCAAGGTGTGTCTCCAGGTGTTTCATGCATGCAGGTGTTTCTTAGTCAGCCAACGGCCTACATGCTTCACCGACCTATCGTTTGGCTCTGGCTTAGCCGTCCAGTGAAGCTTGACTTACAGCGTGACGGAGACACGCCGGCTGAGCTCATGAACAAAGGGTCTGTTCGCTAGCTCAGTCTGCTGTGAATCAATACCGTATTCTGCTGTTGTTTTGCACTTGCGTCGATCACCATTACCGTAGCTCCTGCGCTACCTACCAAGAATGTTAATTGGGTTTAACTGGCTTATTGGCTGATTGTTTCTTCAATATCAGGTTTCTTTAAAATCAGCTAAGTTGTTAATTATACATCAGGAAATAATAAAAGACCCTCAAAGGAGAAGAGGAGGAATCAGGAAGGAAATAATAAAAGACCTCTTGGTTGACAGTCCAGCGCGCTAACCACTGTACTACCGAGCACCTCCCCTCAGGAAATAATAAAAGACCCCCAGAAAATTAAAAAGACTAAGAATTTAACTGGTTTAAACCCTATTTTAACTGGCTTTTTTCTTCAATGAAAAAATCCCAGAAAATCCTTTAGCACCATTTAAACTCATTTATTAGCTAATTGTTTCTTCAATGTAAAACACCCCCAAAGAATTAATTTTACATCTACTCACCTATAATTTTATTAGTATATGGTTTCGAATTATTCTTCTCTGCGTTTTATCATAACCTGTTTCAGAGAGTGTCTCTCTTGTCCTGGTTTTTTACTATCGGCTTGTATGTATGTGAACACAAAGCAAAAAAAGGCTGGTGGGTTTAAATTTAGGATTTCTTTGACGCAGTCATACATACACTGATACCATTCGTAATGCAGTGAAGGAAAGGAAATGAGAAATCAAAGTGATGAAGGGAAAGCGTTTTCTGTCTGCCATGTTTCTCGCAATTCATCAAATCAAATGAATTCAAACACGTAAGTAGGATGCGATTCATGCGAAGGTGAAGGTCGTAATGACGTCGATGGGTGACACTAAGTCCACCAGAAAATGGTTGCAGCATAGACTTATAGAGTATCAGGGGTTATTCTAAGAAATTTTGGAACTGTACAAAACGACCTTTTTAGTCGTCCGGACCAAATGTTTGATCGTTGAAATCCCGTGAAAATATTACCATTTTGAAAATTTCCCGGCCTCCAAAAAACTGATGACCCTTTTTTAGTCCTTCGTTCACTATGACACTATGAGTTCCGCACAAAATCTTATTTTCAACTGCACAAATTTCTTTTCCAACTACACTAGGGTGACCATTTTCTGACCATCAAAAACCGGGACACTTTTTTGGAAACTGATAAATTGCAATTTCTTTGCTATACCGGACTATATGACTATAGGCGCAGGCCCAATACGAAGGCCTAATCGTACGACTTTCGAACACATCGATGCAGGTGTCATCACATTTAAATCTAATGCTGAGTAACCCAATTCTACTTCAGTTTAAAAATACCACCTGTTTTATTCGTCAGTGCACTGAGTGCAGCACTCTTTCACAATTGAGAACTGAGTGTTCTCAATTGTGACTAGATTACACGCTCAGCGTGTAATCTAGTCCATAGGAAGACTTAAGGTTTCTGGCGGCAAACGAACAGGAAAATGAATTTGGGGACGGTAGGCTATGAGCCTCTCAAAATCAGAATTTTCAAAATTTCAACATAGCAATGGCAGCATTTTAAGTTGTCATCTGAAAGAAACTGCTCTACTATGAATTCAGTGCTGAAATGAGTTGCCTAACTCCCATTACAAACCTGACGCAAAATGCCGAAATCGATATGCCTATGCCTAGGTCCCATAGATCTAGTGCCACCACTGAATAAATAAACACTTTCTCGATCGTTACGCCTTGATAATTCTTAAAATCTATTAGGCCTAACTAAACTCATTACCCTAACCTATAATCATACTAAAGATGCAAATAATAATTATTATGCCTATAGGCCTACTCCACATAATTTGACAACTTCTCTATCTTTACAACTTCCTTTTTGGGTTGTAAAATCTGTCATTTACATAAAACTGACGTTTCCAATATCCAAGTTTCCGTCTTGTCAAAAACCGGGACAATTCTGCTCTTTTGCCTAAGTCGTCGGGACACCGGGACGCACTGCAAAAAACCGGGACATGTCCCGGAAAACCGGGACGTATGGTCACCCTAAACTACACACTTTGTGTCCAGCTGCACGTTAAAATAACCCCTGTCATTCTCCAGATTTCATCACGACACGATCATTATGTGTTTAATCTTACGTAAGCTTGTATCATGTTCTGATCTGCTTGACCTGGTGGTTTATTTTAACATCCAGTTCACAATATAATATAATGATCTAGTCTGATCCAATGTGATCGATTCAGAAATGAGAATCCAATGCTTTGAAATGATGTAAATGTAATATATGTTATTTGACGCAAAGTATTCTATTCTCAGACAGCCTGGACTCTATAGATCACCATTCCACCATGCATAGCACCGCTAAAGACTACAATCGAATAAGCAATTAAGCATGCTACTGCTACTGTGTCTGTGTGACGTGTCTGTGTGATGTGCGATGTGTGATGTGTGATGTGCGATGTGTGATGTGTGATGTGCGATGTGCGATGTGCGATGTGTGATGTGCGATGTGCGATGTGTGACGTGTGATGTGTGACGTGTGATGTGTGACGTGGGATGTGTGATGTGTGATGTGCGATGTGTGACGTGTGATGTGTGACGTGTGACGTGTGACGTGTGATGTGTGACGTGTGATGTGCGATGTGTGATGTGCGATGTGTGATGTGTGACGTGTGACGTGTGACGTGTGATGTGTGATGTGTGATGTGCGATGTGCGATGTGTGATGTGTGATGTGTGATGTGCGATGTGTGATGTGCGATGGTGTTGCAGATCCAAAGAGGGTGAATACAACGCTGTGTGCTTTGTCTTCGGTGGCCCGTCTGTCCGTCAGCATGACAATGCTTATGTCATCCGGTGTCTATCGACCTCGTCTTCTTGACGAACGTCTCGTCCTTCCGAAGATGTTCAACCCTCGCACCTCGAAGGACCTCTCACCCGCATCTGCATCTGCATCTGCATCAGGGGCTGCCCCACCTGCGTCCAGACGCAGCGGGGTCCTTCCGCGCATCGAGAGTCTGCCGATCATGAAGAACAGCTACTTGTCTGGAAGTGCATCGAAGAAGCAGCAGAGGAGACATCGTAAGTCTACATCCGGAAAGATCTACCGCAAGAACGACGAGGAGGCAGGAGGAGGAGGAAGAGGAGGAAGAGGAGAAAGAGGATTAGAAGGAGGAAGAGGGTCTAAGGACTTGCCGTCTTCGACGTCCATTGAGGCGACTGAGGATTGCAGTCACGTGACGATCGAATCCACGACATCATCCGGGACATCTGGACCGGAAATGGATCGTGGTCGACTGACGGAAAGTCCAGTGAACAGCTCCGGAGTGCACATCGTCATCGATCGTGGTTCCGACGCTGAGATCAATGTCCTTCCGGTGAGAGAAGCTGAAGAAGACCAGTCATCCAGTCCTCCTCCTCCTCACCATCCTCACATTGCTGGTCGTCGATCCAGAAGCACTGATAAGGGCGCAGATCACAACAGCACAGTCCGGGATAATGACACTGGAAGTGCTGCTAACGGTGTAACACCCGGTTTCAGCCGTGACTTCTCTAAATCTGATCCGTGTATGGAGTCCGAAATGGGATCTGGCAGTGGTGGTGCAACTCCGACCACTAGCCCTCAGATAGAGGCCAGTCATGCATCCACTTTCAGCTCCGATCCTAGCTGCAAGTCAAATCACGTCGATGCACCAGAATCTTGCAAGAGCTCCTGCTCCGACCAGGGTTCTAGCTCCAACTTTGACTCTACACCCGTACCTAGACCTGGCACTAGCAATGGCCCGACACCAAGGCCTAACAGCATCATAATTGAGGGGCTCATCAACAATCCCATGTCAGGGCCCAGCAAAGGCCCCTCATCCCGGTCAGGCAACTCTCCGACACAGGGCCCTAGCAACAGCATCAATGCAGGACCTGGCATCGGTCCGAACCTCCTCGGCGCCAGTCCTGGCTCCGAAATCGACCCTTCAGGGTTCAGCTCAGACCCCGGCCTGTGTCTATCTTCTGACCATGCTCACAAGGAGTTGGTGAGGGGGTCAGACAGCTCCCCCAGCAATAGTCAGTCAGTCCTGCTCAGCGATATCTAATATAGCAATTGATTGTTTTTATGTATCATAATAATATAATTATCATCAGCCCAACAAACAACGATTCAACGATTATTATTGTATCGATATAATTGAGATGCCCCTCCTCCTCCTCCTCCTCCTCCTCCTCCTCCTCCTCTTCCTCCTCCTCCTCCTCCTCCTCCTCCTCCTCCTCCTCCTCCTCCTCCTCCTCCTCCTCCTCCTCCTCCTCCTCCTCCTCCTCCTCCTCCTCCTCCTCCTCCTCCTCCTCCTCCTCCTCCTCCTCCTCCTCCTCCTCCTCCTCCTCCTCCTCCTCCTCCTCCTCCTCCTCCTCACCAGAACCGCTTCGTTGACTCACATCATAATATTATTCTATTAATTTAAGCATGTGCATTGTAAATGCGTTTTTTCGCATTTATTTCATTTCATTTATTTATGCCAGAACGACAAACGCAAGATGAAACATAGGACGCGTATAATAGACAAAATTGAGCATTTAAGTCACTTAAACTGATTAGGCATACATGTACGATTGTACATGTACATGTACGAGCTGGTTTTAGCACGGAAACAATGGTCGACACAAGGAGGGGAATCTCGCTGAGAGGGAACCCGAGAAGTGATTTTCAGTTAGAAGATGGTGGGTAGAATGGGGTAGTGTGGATGGGTAGAATGGGGTAGTGTGGATGGGTAGAATGGGTTAGTGTGGGGTAGAAGATGTGAGTCAACGAATCGGTTTAAAATTCATTGGGTTTAATTAACAATTTGTTTATTGTGTATCAGATGGTGGGTGATCAGACAGACATTGAGTTTCTAACTCGGTAGGCCTATGATCATGCAGAGATAATGGCGCTGTCATATTCTATGAAAGTATGGAAGAATTTACATATGCATACATAGACATAGACATTACAAACGTGTATAAAATGCTTCAGCCTATGTAAATATTCATGCTTAAGCTTGTCGTAGTTACAGGTAGCAGTGCCATATATACTTAATATCGTTATCCTATCTAATCATGCGACCTAGATATTTCAGAATGCATTCTCTGCCATTGACCCACTAGGATGCCATGGACTTCTGGGCATGATGATGATGATGATGATCACTGACGTCACTTCATTCCCGTAATACTGTCAAAAAATAAAGTTTTTATAAATAAGAACTGTAGAATAAAAATGGAAATATCAGACTATTTAAGAATAGGAACAGAACCATACCGAACGAACATTTTTCAGGACATTCCGCTACAGCCCATAGCTCGCCTCTTGTTCTACTATAAAGCAAATATTCTCATCCTTAAGCGATTAAATTTCTTAATCCCTTGTATGAGTGCTTTACCCAAGCATTATGCAAGCTAGTTCTTGACATCACGAATGTTTAGATGAAGACCATTTGCTGATCGACCACTTCGAACAACATTCAAATACGACGTTCAGTTTAGATCCTGATCATTATTCACGTGTGTTTTACGACACGAAATAATTATACGTTCTGAGCTGCATGCCAATAAAATAAATGAGTTCCGTCGTTAAACGCGTGTCTTTCAAGTTCACTGAATCTTCGTTCAGTAGCCTAACACAGTGTACAGATGTCCTTGCCAATTATAATTGCCAAAATGTCCATTCAATTGTTACCTTCGTCAGGGTGATGTATAAGATGTTTTTTGTACCCACGATAGGAATTTCGTCACTGATTCGTACCACCACCACCTGTCTCTCTCCACCATTGCTGCTTCCCACTAGTCTGTTCTTTTCACCCAATGATTGTCAGATGGAGAACCCTGGATTTGAGGCTCGATATCCGGTTAGCCACAGAGGTGTTAATTGCCAATATGTCGCTTATTCGGATGAGTTCCCGCTATTGTCCTTATGGTAAACACTATAAAAATGTTTTTACATTTTTCTTAAACGTTCTTTTCAAGGCAGTGAGTTTAGAGCAAGTAAACCTATATCAATTTCTTATCTTTAGCTTCCGTAGTCAGTATTGTTCAAAATTAGCCTACTTTGCCATCTATAGTCAGTTGTCGTTGTTCTGGTCTGTAGCCGATGTCCCGCCGGCGCACGCCCACCTTGCTCATGTTATCTTGAGAAGAGTTACTGTTTATCGGTGATTGCATGCTGTTAATTATTAAGTCGGTTGTAACTGATGCATTTTCAACGTTAGATCTCGAGGTTGTGACTTTATAAACTTGCTGTGATAACTGTTTTCTAATTTTGTTGTAGTTTTGTCAAAACACGCGTCGAGATCGGCTTACAAACTGTAGATCTTAATTTTCGTAAAACAATAATGCTGTGCTACAATGTAGTCGTTGTTTCGTATGCAAACGAAGGCAGGTATGGGCACCGACAGCTGTTGGAAATCTCTCAGAGGCAGGAGTTAGCAATCTATTTGCTTATTAATTGCTGAAGGGTGCAATCTATTTGCTTATTAATTGTTGAAGGGTGCAATCTATTTGCTTATTAATTGTTGAAGGGTGCAATCTATTTGCTTATTAATTGTTGAAGGGTGCAATCTATTTGCTTATTAATTGTTGAAGGGTGCAATCTATTTGCTTATTAATTGTTGAAGGGTGCAATCTATTTGCTTATTAATTGTTGAAGGGTGCAATCTATTTAAACTATTTGCTTATCAATTGTTGAAGGATGCAATCTATTTGCTTATTAATTGCTGAATGGTGCAGTTTTCTTCGTTTTTCCCTCTCAAGATTTGTGCTGCTCTGCCTGCAGTACAGTTGGCTAGGAGATTGGTAGGATGGTTTTCAATGTCTGCTCTTTCTTTTAAGGTCATGTACATTGTATGCATTCATCATTCGTTTCTGTGGCAACGTTAATAAGTTTTCTAAATGTCGTACACGCTCTTCATATTTTCATTTAAGGCGTCTAAGGGCTATTCGGCGTTCTGTTTCGTCTTCTGTTTTTACCACTTTGGTTCATGATTTCGTTTGCTCCCGAATTGATTACTTTAATTCTCTTTTAATTGGTCTGCCTAAGGTTCGTCTTTCACCTTTACAGTCGGTCCTAAATGCTGCCGCCAGATTAATTGCACGCCTTTCACGTTCTTCGCATATTTTCTACTTTCATGTTTGAACAACTCCATTGGCTTCCTCTAACTGCGCGCATTAAGCTTAAAATTCTCATATTGGTCTCCAAAGCTCAACGGGGCCTTGCCCCGAAAAATCTAGCAAATGAAATTCATCAACCTCTTTCAGCCTCCTCACATCGCCCACTCCGCTCTTCAAATAGATTTGAACGTTTAGTTCCTCCTACTAGAATGACTATGGTTCAGTCCCGATCCTTTGCATCAATTGGCCCCTCTCTTTGGAATACTCTGTCTCCATCTACTCGGTCTCAACTTCTAACTGGTAACCCCTCCTCCTCATTTTCTTTCCCCCAAAACGTATTTCTTCTCTCAGGCCTTGCGCACTGGGAGCGCCTCTGAACGGTTCACCCTAGTAGAGGCGCTTTATAAATGCTTTAATACGATACGATACGAAATGATTTCAATCGTATTTTTGGTTGACATACATCCACATGCATTCTCTTGTTGGGCTGTATTTGCGTAGACCTTTCAAAAGTGCATACGTAGGCTACGTGTAGGCCTACACCGTTGTAATTGAATTGAATCTAATTAATCGAATATGATGTCCATTAACTAAGATCTAGGAGGCCACTCTTTTCGATGTCTGCTGCCGTTAGTCTTAGGGTTCGCAAATTTTGTAGATGTTGGTTTTTGTCGAGCTTTTGTAGAAGAAGTCAATGGCTTCAAAGCAATAAGTTTTCTAAATGTCTTTCTTCGTTTTGTTGTCTTTCTCTGGCCATACACCTGTACGAAATTTTTGCAGAATAGCCAAAGACTTTAGGTGCAAAGTTGTCTTTAAATGTTGGTTTTTCCTAACCTGTCTAAATTAATCTGTAGCCTACGTCTGCAGAATTAGTTCGTGTGTGTGTTTGCCTGAACTGTTTGGCTCTATAGGGATTAACGTTGAAGTTACATTTAATCAATTGTTTTTGCCTGCAGAGAGAGAGAGAGAGAGAGAGAGAGAGAGAGAGAGAGAAAAGAGAGAGAGAGAGAGAGAGAGAGAGAACGTGGTGGCTAAATTCAACCAGTCTAATTCAAGGGTTGTTTAGTGGGGAGTGGGGGGGTCGGGGGTCGGTGCCCATTCGATGCATCTTCACAGATCGCGTAGTCATCATAGATGCTGCCGTCGCCGCTGCAGAAGCTGTTGCCATCAATATAATATTAAAGCCTTTCTTTACAATTTCGTACCAAGAGTTTTGCTTCTTTTTTCATTTCAAAGTAAATAAAAAGATTAGAGTAAAATAACTTTGTCTTGCGCCGCAATGGTCTAGTCACTCCATTGTGGTTGGTTTTACTGGATCATTCGACGAATATTCGGGGTTCAAATCCGAGCAATCAAGGTTGAAAGATGCTTTGAAATAATTCATGCTTCGCTTGAGGTCGCAAGAGAAAGCAATGTCCATCTGGTCTCATGATTAGCCGAGGCTAAGAAACACGAACCGTTAACACATCGTGTACACATGGCTGACTCTGTTTAAATATCTCTTCTTCGTCGTAATCTTCATCATCATCATCATCATCATCATCATCATCATCATCATCATCATCATCATCATCATCATCATCATCATCATCATCATCATCATCATCACTTTTTCGTTTGTAGCTATTACTTCTCTACTTCTTCTTCGTTTCATATAATGTAGACAGACCTTATGCAGTTGATATAGCTTTGCTTTTGTTTGTATGTGCACTTGTTATAGCGCCCCTTCACGATCTATCTACTCAGAGGCGCTCCCGGCTACAGCGCGGACACTGCATCGGAGTTTCACGCCGAAGCGCTGAGCAATTGCGAGTGAAGGACTTGCCCAAGGTCTCTATGTGGCGACTTGAGGTGGATTCGAACCTGAAACCCTCCGGCAGCAAGGCGACGAACATGCCCACCACACCGTGCACCGCGCTCCACAAGGCTTGTGGCTTACTATCGGACTATAGAACGAATGAGACCAGCAATGGCGTTGCTGAGATGATCCCTTCATCTTGACGACTGTCACTTGTCCATATAATGCTGTTCATGCTCGCCAGGCCACTTGTCACCCACAGAAAAAGTGGTTGGTATCTTTGAGGTGCAGACATCCATTCAAAAATCCGAATCAAGTTTCTGAGGGTGGCAAGCAGACCACTGAAATTTCTGTTTTGAATAATTCTACTTAAATGGATTAGACAAAGGGGCAACCGTCTTGCTGTGGCCATCTGGAGAAAAAAAGAGGCAAAAGAAGGTAATGACGTAAGTAAATGACGTAGGAAAGAAATGGAGAGAACAGTGACGTAACCAAGAGAGGTAAGGACGGAAGAGGGTGCAAAAACCAGTAAATGCAGACACAGCTGTGGCGTATCTACGTTTCTCTCTCTCCTTCCCTCCCACCCTCTTTTTCTATGTCAGTCTGTCTGTCTGTCTGTCTGTCTGTCTGTCTGTCTCTCTATCTATCTATCTATCTATCTATCTATCTATCTATCTATCTATCTATCTATCTATCTAACTGTCTGTCCAGGGGCTTCTATCCCTATACATGGCGGGCGCAGCTTGCGCCCAGCGAAAAACAGGGGGGAGCGAAATTTTTTAATTTTTAATTTTTAATACACTTGTTACGTGTTACAACGTCAGAGTCTTCAGTTAAAGTCACACGGCCATAGGTGTAGGGGACATTTCAGATGTGGGAGGGAAACTTTAACTTTTGCCCGAAAATTCTGACGATCTTTTTTTACTCATCCGGCCGAAATCTTCAGAAATTTGCCGCAATTTCCCATTTTTTCAGGTCTCCTTGCCCGAAAAACAGACTTGCCCAAAATTTGGGGGCATTTGCCCCTAGACCAAATATCTCCTACGCCTATGCCAACGACATGCGCACTTTTCGTGTGAGCCTACACAATTGTTTGTTTTGTTTACTGAAAAAGTTTGATTTATGACGCGTGAGAAAACCGGTCATGGAAGACAGTGCTCAATCTAGGCACCTCTATGGAAGTTCACCAGAAATTACTTTCCGCCATAGAACATTTTGACAGAAATGGTAATACTTTTTAGCTATACTATATTATTTTTGCATCACATGAACTGTTATAATATACCATGATAAAGATTACGACTATGTGATTATAATAGTATTACTTGCTATTTTAATAAAATAAATGACACAATCAAAGTTACTATAATGTATTTGATTTAATATTAATACTTGCGCAAATACTATTTTTGCAACTAAATGGCTTCTCTCCAGTGTTATGTTTCAAATTTCAGGCTCAAATTTCAAAATGTTTTGTTTCCTTGAACACTTAGTAAACAGCATCATTATTACGTAAGCCTACATTGTATTTTCATTCTATTGCATTGTATTCTATCCATAAATTTATGTAACGCCTCTCGCAGTGCACATCATGATCAGGAGCGCTAAGCACATGGCTACCCAATTTTGGCATTTTGGTAGTTCCTGCTTGGTTTGTGTACCATTTGTAACAATTTATGCTAATTGTATCTTGGTCAGCAATTCAGACCGTCTTGGGCAATACATTGACTTGCAACAAATAGGTTATAGGCTAAGCCGCTATAGGCCTAAGTTTACTTCAGCAATTATTCATTGTCATTATCCATTACCAGCAGAACTGAGTTGGTGAACTTGATAAAATAAAGAAATTATTGTAATTATAAATACATTTATCGAAATCTCAAACCGCTCTTTTATCAGCTACATTACAATGTAGAAGCTCCCCCAAAATTATCATTGTAAGCATACGCCTATTTATTAAGTACTATGACCACTCTTTTCAGCAATCCCGTCACTGAAATATAGGCCTTTGTGAAAATGACAGCTTAAAGAGCGTGAAGAGGCGCTATACAAAATTTCTGAAATTTCTTAAAGAAACAAAGTGCTGAAATTGCAATGCGGAAATAGAAAAAATTCTTGCCCATCTCAGAAACCTTCATTTCCCAGAGGAATGGGCTAGATAACAAATTGTCGGGCACAGAAAGAGGGGGGAAAGATGGATTGATCCCGGCTGCTTAGGGGGGGGATAGAAGCCCCTGTGTATGTCTGTCTATCTATCTGTCTGTCTGTCTGTCTGTCTCTGCGTGTCCGTCCGTCCATCCATCCATACATCCATCCATCCTGCCTGTCTGCCTGTCTGTCTGTCTATCTGTCTATCTATCTAACTCTCTGTCTCTGTCTGTCCGTCCGTCCGTCCCTCCGTCCCTCCATCCATCCATCCATCCATCCATCCATCCATCCATCCATCCATCCATCCATCCATCCATCCATCCATCCATCCATCCATCCATCCATCCATCCATCCATCCATCCATCCATCCATCCATCCATCCATCCATCCATCCATCCATCCATCCATCCATCCATCCATCCATCCATCCATCCATCCATCCATCCATCCATCCATCCATCCATCCATCCATCCATCCATCCATCCATCCATCCATCCATCCATCCATCCATCCATCCATCCATCCATCCATCCATCCATCCATCCATCCATCCATCCATCCATCCATCCATCCATCCATCCATCCATCCATCCATCCATCCATCCATCCATCCATCCATCCATCCATCCATCCATCCATCCATCCATCCATCCATCCATCCATCCATCCATCCATCCATCTATCTATCTATCTATCTATCTATCTATCTATCTATCTATCTATCTATCTATCTATCTATCTATCTATCTATCTATCTATCTATCTATCTATCTATCTATCTATCTACCCATTTATCTGTCTTTTTTATATCCCTCGCTTCCTGGTTAGGCCTATATCAGATTTCATTCACCTAAAAATACAACTTGACAAAAATAAATATATAAGCCTTTGTTGGTTAATTTCTGTTGGGATTCAGCAGCTGTCATTTGCTGTTAAGTATACATCATGAGTCATACATGTATAGTCACGTGACTACCTCTCGTCAAAGCACTCGCATCCTTATTACTATGCACATCAATCAGAGCCATTTTTGTCTCCTTGTTCTATTTTTGACAGCCTTTTACACTCTGGTCCAAAAACCACAACTAACTTGACCGCCTTTATGCCATGCCATGCAGCCGCAACGTTGCATGTAGCGCTTCCATGGCATGCAGTGGCTTCCTCTCGATCCTTTCAAAATCCGGGATCTCTGAACTTGTCTCAAGGATCCATTCAGTACATACAGCAGAAGTCCTGGTCGCCATCTATCTACATGTATGTGCAATGTTGTGCATGGTTTCAGGTCAGTAGCTGCGGAACTGTGGGCGTGCATTCTGGACAGACAGACATGCATGCATACTGCACAATCTACTTTAACATATAGAAAGCGTTATAAATATAATATAATGGCCACTGCACAGTGTATATCGTATATACGTGCGTCGAAATCAGCTTTACGAAGGTGTCCGTTCATATATTGAATTCACTGACCTGTGTTTCAAATTAACGAACACCATTACACCGTCATATCGGCGACGGGTGCTACCATGCAATACACCAGAGTCGGCGGTGGCGGCGGCGGTGGCGGCGGTGGCGGCGGCGGTGGCGGCGGCGTTGGCGGTGGCGGCGGCGGTGGCGGCGGCGGTGGCGGTGGCGGCGGCGGTGGCGGCGGAGCCCGAGTAATGGACGGAATGGCGGCATTCCTTTAGCGATTCCAGGTGGACCATGCAGAGTGCCGCCGCCGATGCTGCAGCCAACACCAGGCGGCGCTGAATAACGCAAGAGCGCATCCGCGCATGCGCTGCCATATATATATAATGTATATATATGTATATATATGTATATATATGTATATATATGTATATATATGTATATATATGTATATATATAAGACGGAATCGTCGATGCGAGTATGGACAGACATCTCATTTGGAAGGATTGAATATTGGAAGCGATAGAGTTAGACGCCACTCAAGAGGCGAGACGGACCGAAGAGATTCGAAGACTTTATCTATCTAGGCGAACGGAACTCAAGGAATTTCACGGCTGCATGGAGTAGGTCAAGTTCATATTGAGCAAGGAACCCATCAGCTGCTTTGTTCATTCGTTCGTTCTCTAGTGTGTTTAGCCTTCTATGGGCTGCGTCGTTATTTCATCAGATTGTTTGGGAGTCTATGTTGTAGGAACGGAGGGAGGCTTACAAAAGCATGCTAAGCGAATTTTAATGATAACTACTGAATTAGAAAGAATCAATATTTCAATCCTGTGTTTACATGTACATGTACATGTATGTAGACGACGAAGCATTATTGGAAATAAAGTCCACCTGAGTAGTTACAGCAAGTCAAACGCCGTATACTGTTCGGGAGCATAGAAAATATCCATTGTAGATGTAGGTGGACAGCTGGCGCATAGAAGTCACAAGCAGTGAGCGACGATACTCCATAACCTTTAGCTTTCAAGTGACGTCAGGAGTGATGACGTCACTTATATACGTTCTGATGACGCTGGTGGCGCCACTGAGTTCTGCACTTCCGGTCGAAGAGAGGACGTCAAGCGATGCCGTCATGACAACGACGACTGGATTTCGAATGAGTGCCAAGGAGTTGGAGAGGTTGGGAATGACGCAAGAGGATGCTCTGAAGCACATCCAGCTTCTGCTGCAGGGCAACTATGCGTGCAAAGCGACCTCTGCATCCGGGTCAAACGGGGTCAGGAGGGCAGAAAACGACGAAATGCTTCGATATCACATCCGTAACCGTACGGTAACTTGTAACGACGGCAGCCGACCAGGGTAAGCACCTAAGCACATACTTGTATGAGCACCTAAGCACATACATGTATGAGCACCTAAGCACATACATGTATGAGCACCTAAGCACATACATGTATGAGCACCTAAGCACATACATGTATGAGCACCTAAGCACATACATGTATGAGCACCAAAGCACATACATGTATGAGCACCTAAGCACATACATGTATGAGCACCTAAGCACATACATGTATGAGCACCTAAGCACATACATGTATGAGCACCTAAGCACATACATGTATGAGCACCTAAGCACATACATGTATGAGCACCTAAGCACATACATGTATGAGCACCTAAGCACATAATGAGCACCTAAGCACTATAAGCACCTAAGCACTATAATATAATCTTCGTTTAACAACTCAATCTGACAAACCGCAGAATGATTACAGGTACATGTTATACGAAAAACGGCCCACTATAGCACGACACGTACATGTAGGTCGGCTTTACAGCAGTGAGTTCGGTAGCCTAAGTGCTGGATCACTCCTGGTTCGGCCAAGCCAGAAGTGGGAATGGCTGTCTTGTTTTCAGCGGAACCCGAGTCAAGCAACACAACAGAAAGCACCTAAGCATCTATGAGCACCTAAACCCATATGAGCACCTAAGCATCTTGTAAATCTTTACATCATAAGGCGCTGTAGAACTCCTCATCAATAATACCTGCAGTGCATTATATATTATGCGCTTGGAGACATAGAGCATATATACATTGTAGATGCGGCACCATCAAGATGAATGCACTAAAGAAATTGAGCTATCATGCAAATTACTTCACAATTTATTCCTATGGTATACATATAAATCTTGTTTTGTTTGCCCTGCTTTTTTCATCTCTTTCATTGTAATTATTATTCTGTCACACAACGTTTCTTTCATTTTCGTCTAATCTGTTATCCTCTATTCTACTCCAGTCCAGATTGTGTACTAATGTGTACGCCTATATGCATTCGATTCAATATCCTAAATCATACAAACAAATTGTATCTGCATGCTTATACCTGTCTATGTGTGTGTGTGTGTGTGCAGGCCCGCCGACAGAAATTTCGGGCCCCTGGGCAGAGCAGTCACGGGCCCTAAACTATCTTTAGGCTTTATGAGCAACTTTAAATAAAAAAACATATAGAAATAACAAAGGTGCAGGTCGAATGTACAAAAATGTAGCCTATATAGCCTATAATCCCATTATATAATTATGAATTACAATTTATAATTTATGGTAGGCCTAATGGCCCTAATCAATTAAGCAAAGAGCATATTGTCTAGATTTAACTGCAGCAAAATAATTATTGCTTAAAATATCCACGTTGGTCGATTATTTTGGAAGATCATATTTTATTGCAAGCAGTGGCGGCGCCAGGATTTCAGTTTTGGGGCGGAATCCTCGCGGAGAAAATTTTCCATTTTCGTATTTTCATCCGCCAAAGTTTCTGACGATTTTTTTAGTCATTTGGTAAAAAAATCTTTTGGAAATTTTCCATTTTCATCCGCCAAAATTTCTGACTTTTTCAGTCATTAAATTTTGGTCGAAATCTCATGGAAATCTCGCATTTTTAGGGGGAGGGTCTGAACGTGAAAATATTTAATTTTTACATGTAAAAATACGGATAGCCTTCTGGGGGGGGGCTTAGCCACCTAACCCCTCTGGCGCCGCTACTGATTGCAAGAGTTGCAAGACCATTCAGTCTGTCTTGCTTCGTGACAGATCGTTGAATACTTTTAATTTGCTTGAACTTGCTGAAAGATCTTTCAACTTCCGCATTACATTACACTCACAAGCTCTGATGGGTAGAGTGCTAACATCAAAACCAAGCCTTTCTATAATTTCGATAATAATTTCATTTTTGGGCCCGCCGCCACCAGCAATCAACTTATGAAAAATATTGTGCTGGCCGGGCCCGAGAGAATTGAATAGACGTCCGAACTTCATGCGCAAATCATCTTCTTTATCAATCTTCAAGAAAAATCTGAAGACTTGTTTGTTTAAGATCCATTGTGAGCAGACGTAGGCCTACCTGTAACGCGCTTTAGTGCAATTCTGTTTTGCTTGGGCGCGTTATAGCATAAATGACTGTTTAATAATAATAATAGGCCTAATTGGCCTAAAATAATATTAAAATAAAATAATGATAATAATAATATAATAAATAATAATAAATAATAAATATTATTTTTATTTTCGGTGTAGCCCGGGCCCCCTAAAAATCGCCGGGCCCCTGGGCATTTGCCCCCCTGTCCCCCCCTCTCGGCGGGCCTGTGTGTGTGTGTGTGTCTATGCAGGCATAGAATGATAGGCGCATACCCTTTGAAAAGCTAATAGCTACAATTAACTTACAAGTACCAGCATGTATATACTAAGTTATATATTTCGTGGTTATTCACTATTATATATCCAGTCGTCCAATGATCACTTATCCATTAATACGATTAAGATCAATGGAAGTGTGTATATATGTAAGAGAGATCATTCAAATATGCACAGACAGAGATTATACCTTCTTTAATTACTGCACGTTGGCTTTCTCCGCAAATGCAGAATAAGTCTTCATTCGCAAACAGACAAGAGGCGAACGCAGAGGGAGGCTCTTGGCTTTGAGAGGTTGATAGGTTTGACAAGCGCTATATAAGTTAATGTCTGCTGTGTACATAAAGCAACACAAAACGACAGATGCTTCTATATGAAACTCATTTACCATTACCATTTGTAAGTTTACATAGCGCTTCTTCAGATTATCTATATGCTCATGCACGTGAACTTTCGACTAAACCTCTTCTAAAGCCAACAGACATATAGACCTATAATAAATAATATAAAATTATTACATATAATTCGTTTATCAGAACTTATAGCAGCCATTACATGTTGCCAAACCTCAGTTCCGTACATTATAATTAAGTTCTCAAGCTATTTCGATGCACACGCATAATATTATAATAATATCATCATACTATATGCCGTGTTTACCCGGCTTTTTCCAGCTTTTTAGGCATGAGTTTCCACTAATTAATAACAATTAAATATAGTTCAGAAGTATTAGACTGGTCCAAATTCGCATGTAACAAAAAATTTCTTTTGGATTTTTTAGGCATGTTGATACATTTGTTCATTTTGATCTAAACAGTATCTGTGTGAAATTATTTTGCCAAAAATGTAATATTAAAGGGTCACTCACGAGCATCAAAGTTGGGGGTTAGGGGCTATATATTAATAGTACAGGCAATTTGCAGTTTGACCTGGGAAAAATTGTAACACAAGCTTTCTAAACTGTTTCCTTCTCAGAATTTGCTGCTGAATAAAATAGCCAAAATCCGACAAAACCTAACCATGGGGTCTCCCCCCAAATGGGGTTCAAAATACAATGGTTTTTCGTTCATTTTTACATTGAATATCGGGCTGCTGACAACCTTTATGTAGCTGGAAAGTGAATGTTTTCAAGAACAATTTTCATAATTTTGTTGGTTGTCCCTCTCAGAACATTGATAAGTAGGCCTATATTTAAACAGGCCAACCCTTAGAAAACTCGAAGGGAGCATTTATTTAGGGCACGTGCCCCCATGATGTTCTATAAATTGAGCTGGTTTCAACGCAGGACCGCAGCATTATTTTTAACAGGCTTTCTAGTCACATCCTATTTGCAGTCTAATACTGTATGGCCAAAAGTCTATTTCTTAAAGCTCACTTTGGCATGCTAGGGTTGATAGACGGACAATTATAGCGTCAATCTGAGCGATTCCTTCATTCATGAAGTCAAGAAAGAAGATGTCCTCTTAGTTCCATCTGGAATGGTAAGGTAACTGAGGTCTGCTAACAGGAGAAAGAAGAAGGTGCATATCTTATCTTATCTTATCTGACCATTTATAAAGCGCTTCTTGCAGCAAGAGCCTTTCAGAAGCGCTCCCAGTGCGTTCAACCCCGAGTAAAAAAGGCATAGGTTGGCCCAGAGTGAGAATTACTGGGCTTCTCAGCCCCAGTCTTTCTTAGAGCCCCATAGTAAGGTCTGTTTTTACACCCTCAATTCTAAGTGGATCATGGTTCAACCCCCAGTTAGTTTTCCACAAGTTTCACACTGAGTTGACCTTTTGTCGATAATTGTTGATTTCAAGCCCAAATATCAAATTCAGCCAGGATCGGAGAAGCTATTCTCGATCTGAGAAGTGGCTGTTTTCATTGTCCTGATCTAATCCATTACCTGGAGGGTAGTGGCTCCAAGAGCCTGGGTGCTGCTGTGAATGACTTGGCTCTCCTGGATGACCAACACAATGCTGTAAATGAGAAGATCACTAAGGCGGCATTTACTACTTTCAGGCGTCATTTCTGGTATTTAGAAATTGACCTTGCTGGGTTCTTATTTTCCCCCAAGGACCAGTTAATGCACGATAAAAGAGATAACCAAGACACAAGTAAAGAAGAACCTAGAATGCAAGAGGTAGGTTCCTAAGGAAAACAAGGAGAGGAAATAACAGAGAGACGGAGGTTTATGAAATCTCTTAAATGTATTAAGGAGACGTTGTTGGATCTTCCTCCTAAGTAGGCCTACAGACCAAGTCGTGAATGATGGGGCACAGAGATTTATGAGATTAGTTGCAACAATCAGCACCTTCAATGACTCGCTGACGAAGAGCGAAGACACTAAGCATTACTCTAGTCTAGGTGACGGAGCTTCATCCTAATCTTCATTGTCAAATTCGACTTTCTGAACCGACAATGTGATATGCTGACAGCATTCTTAGATAGTTTTTTTTATATTAGACACAGGGCATGGACAGTCAATTAAACACTAATTGCAGCTGCTTTTCATGGTGGCAATTCAATAATATTGCTAACAGTTAAACTGGAAGGCTCAATGCTCGTTGACTGGAGGCCTGCCAGTTATATTGCACCGTTTACAATGTAGTAAGCATGCTAAAACTTTGACAGCATTGAGGGATCTGAAGATAGAGCCACAGTGTTTTAATATTTTGCACTGTGGGTTTCTTGTACCAGATGTACAAAAAAACCAACATGCCTTTCAAATATTTCAATGTTCATTTTTTTGGACCAGTCTAAGAAGTATGTTGCCCGACCCCATAGCCCCATCAAAGTCATCCCTCTTCTTCTCCAACTCCCTTCCTGCTCTCTCCCTTCCCAACCCTCCCTTTATGCCTCCCATATCTGATCTGCGCTTTTCTTCCCCCATGCATTTCCATTCAATTCTGTCCCATTCCACCCTACCCTCCTTTCTCCTTCATAACCTTTCCATTTCACCACTACTTTCGCTTCCACAGCCACTTTGACTTGTCCCTTCCACTAACTGCCTTACTCCTCTCACCCTCTCCTTCTTTCCCTTTTAATAATTTTCGTTTATTCAGCAATCCGGTTGACAGACCGCAACCGGTTACAGTGTACAATTATGCAGTTGAAAGAGTTTACAAGAACTCAGATTACAGAACACACAAATCTTAACTATACTAACTGAACAGACAGCCTGCAATAATTGGCGCTTTACTTATTTAGTAGCCTATACAAAGCACATCCGCCATGTCCGGGCGCGAACTCGTTACCTCTTGCTCTCTATAGTTATACGCCAGCGTGTTATGCATTACTCTACCGCCCCCCCCTACATCCTTCTTCCCTCTATCATTCCCTCTCGTGCACCCTCTTTCCTATATATGCTGCAAGCAAGGCAGTGAGATCTCTCTTCCTCCTCTCCACTCCCGCTACCACCATTCTTTCCCCTCCATACTCCACTCCCGAAGGAATGGTCGACGCAGGATACCCGAGGTGGAACAACAGAGTTCTCGCCTAACCAACGCTGTGCGTATATGACCCATTCCAGACAGCCAACCGGGTCAGCTGGTATAGTCCATCATAGACTCATAGAGAGCACTGCTGTAGTAGGAAGATATATCATATAAAGACATATATGAAAGAGTGGACAAGGGTAGAGTTGGCACCAATATAGTTAGAGAGCGGAGAACCATGCACCCTGAGCTGGCGAAACTGGTCATAACTATCACGACATAATATAATAACAGGTTTATATATGCCAGATAAAAGTTAACTTTTGGTTAATTGGTTAATTCATACTACATAGTGACACCAATTAAAAAGCCCCGCATATTTTTCGTTGGTTTCCAAATACACAGAATGTAGACCTATACAAAACTAATAGCATTTTTCAGAAGTTTTAACCCGTATGCCCCCCCCCCTTAAATACGCCCATGCCTGTTTCTAAGTTGCGTTAATAAAATTGCTTTCAGCTCTAAGCTTATACACTGTGACGTATACATAAAAAAATTATTAAGTTGAAAGGAGCAAAAGTTGTATGAGACTTTCGAAAAGGACCGAGTTCAACAAAGGTCACGTTTTGATGTGAACCGAAGCTATATATATATATGTATATATATATTATATATTATATATATATTATATATATATTATATATATATAATGTTGTTACAAGCCGACAACGTTGTGAATATTAAGTGACAACAATAATAATCAAACCTCGTTTTGTCTCTCTCGCTACTTCTGTGTAAATGCCTTTGGGTTTGCCCGCGGAACTTTACGAGTGACACATTGCATGACACGCAATGGTTTAAAACTATTGACACTCAACGGTAAATATATAGCTACACAACACATACACTTATTATGTAAATATATACATATAAAATATTATATGCTTATAATCAACGACCTAATATGCTTAAAATACACACTCATGCGATCATAGATATTTTAGACAAAGCATTCAACTATATTTAAGAGACGTTGTCATCATTTGACCCTCAGATCAAATCGATTCGTGTGGCATTCAATGGTGTGTATATATACATATACATATACATATACATATACATATATATATATATATATATATAGCAGAGTATACACTATATATATACACACAATATGAGAAAATGAATTATGTGTTTTATATTTTCTTGATGCATAATTGGCTATAGCGTTTCCTCTACAGTGTTTCATTTCAGGCAGTAAAAATGTCACTTTTGCACATAATATATAGACATGGTGTGGAATTGCGCTAAGATAATATGTATTAGATAGCAATACATACAGTATATCTTTGCATGTACTTGCAGTATAGGCTATGTATGTTTGGAGCGGTCCGCGAACCCATGCACGCGGGTGTATACTGTATAATGTATATTAAGACGATGCAAAATAATGATTGCCGAGATTAAACGTTTTCCACATGAATTCCGTAATTATTTCGACCCCCGTCCGGGATCTCTGAGCACAGTGAGCCGGTTCTCGCACGAATGTCAATTGGTGTCGGCCTTTTCCTTTGATCTTGACGGGCGGTACATTACCTGCGGCTGCGGGTCGGTGGCGGCTCCTTTCAGGTCGGCTTTGTAGCGTGCCGATCATTATTATTATTATGCCCACTATGACGGCGGCGGCGGCGCTCAAGGAACCGAATCAGCCTCGTTAGCGAAATCAGAACACGTTACTGATACTGGACCGTATGCCGGAAACGAAGGAAAGGGAATGAGGTATATACCTGGTAGACGAATATAGCGAGGGAGTAGAGGTGAGAGAATAGAGAAAATTGTCCGAACAGAAGGGCGAGGAGATGGTGCACATCTGCCACTTGCAGGAAGAGAACCGGTTAACTCGTATACAAAATTGTGTTCTTCACTTTTGGAGGCTAATTGCCACGCAAAAGGCTTTCTTGAGAGTGTGAAAAGATATTTACTCAGGCCTATCCTCACTCGATGATTCTTTCATAAACGCTCCTCATCAACTACCAATTTGTTTTCTTCGTTATTATCACAATTATCATTTTGACACGATCATATAATTCACTGGCCATCAAATTTGAACTTTTTTCTTGCTACTGGAAAAACTTCAGCTGTTTCTTATAGAATTTGACCTTCTGAATGCAGTGGTGTTGTTTTTCTTTTTTCTTGTAGCACGTCAGGTTTTTGAGAAAACAGAAATATTTAGTTTTAGCATATAATTTGCAATTGCACACCTTTTTTATTCTTCTCCTTCGTGTTCTCTGCCATCAGGCAATGACGCCATTTTTCTCTGTTCTGCGCTTCTCTTTTCTATGTATGTATGTATGTATGTGCACTTGTTATAGCGCCCCTTCAAGCTCTCTACTCAGAGGCGCTCCCGATGCAGAGCGGACACTGCATCGGAGTTTCACGCCGAAGCGCTGAGCAATTGTGAGTGAAGGACTTGCCCAAGGTCCTTACGCGGCTTGAGGGTGGATTCGAACCTCGAACCTTCCGGCTCCAAGGCAACGACGCCACCACTACACCACCGCGCCCATGATTGTAACTATGGACATTTCCAAACAATGGACATTTCAAAACAAAATTGTCACTGCATGATTTAGGTTTGCGTTAATGACAATGTAGGCTATTTACTGTCAAAACAAAAATAAGTAATTAATTATTACAAAATACATGTTTACGAACACTGATCGATGTTTTTCAAATCTCCACTTATAATTAATTAACTAAAACAAATTATTAAGAAATACTCAGGCATTTACTTTTGCGCTTGTAAGACAAATCTGTCTCTCGTTGCAACAACCAGCAGTAGTCTCCCATCATGCTGTGATTTAACTTCCTCTGATATCTGCTTTCCATTACCTTTGATATCTTTCCCCATGCTCATCACTGAGTGGAGGGATTCCATCCGAATACTCTATAGATACCCGGCATATTCTATTCTACGGATGAGCTTTAGGGGTGGGGGGGGCACCGGTGACTTATGATCATCTGATAAACGTACAATTAACTTAATTATTCATTATATTTCATTTGTTGACAAAGAATTCGAATGTTTTTCGGAGGATCGTTGCACAATATAAGATCATGTTGCCTATACATTGCCTGAGCTGTTACAAAACTCTAGTAGACTATATATAACACTTTTATAGGCACATAGTAGGCCTACTGATTCTTATCTAGGCCCTATATCTATGAAGGAGAATGTGTATATGAGTGTATTTGTGTATATTATGTAGGTCTATATGTGCATAATTATGTTTGTGCAGAATGCACGCCCACAGTTTTTCAACTATTTACCTGAAATTTACCATGCAACGCCGGGTACCGCAGAGAGTGGGTATGGGTGGAGATGATGCCCCACCCCACTCCACAAGAAGCGGGGTGGGAATGGGGGAGCGAAAACTGAAATTTCTGGGCGACGACGGGTATATACAGCTGCTAGTAATCGTATAAAATAATCAAAATTATATTGATTCATGATTCATGAAGACGATTGACCATCGAAGTCTCGGATGCATGATCTGTGCGAAGTGTAGGTCCAGTTCCAAGAAGAACGGACGATGTCTAAACGGTGTCTTAACGGTGGGAAGGGGTGGGGTGGGAAGGGTGGGAAGGGGTGGGGTGGAAACCGTGGGTCTATAGAGAAGCAAAGAGGCGCCGCATTAAGGAATTAATCGTCTGAACACATAAACATTTCACTCGCTTTCCAACAAATCCAGTTGAATCTTAAGAGCTCTATGCATCATACACGCATGCGCGCACCTTTACGTCCGGTTTTATTGGCACTAATCGCTGCAGCTGACCCGAGACCATATGGTTCATCGAATGGACCATAGGACCATATGGTTCATCGAATGGACCATAGGACCATATGGTTCATCGAATAGACCATAGGACCATATGGTTCATCGAATGGACCATAGGACCACATGGTTCATCGAATGGACCATATGACCATATGGTTCATCGAATAGACCATAGGACCATATGGTTCATCGAATGGACCATAGGACCATATGGTCCACCTGCACTTGGCACTGTGCTACGTACAGCTCTATACTATCCGACCAGATTTCGTCTTCTGTAGGAATGAAGTCAAGGGTCGGACATTTCAATCCACTTAGACGGCATGCGTGTATAGGCTATATGTATATTATATATACATATATTAAGATTATATATAATATAGTTACATGTGCTAAGATCGTCCATGGGTCCAAGGCCTACATGTTTATGTACATGTTCATGTACATGTAAAATGTATAATATTTGCACATAATTATATACCCATGATCGTCCATGTTTACAGAATGCAACTATACTGGATAGGTACATGTATACACTATACACACATGCATACCTATACTGTATTTAATGATGAAATTATCCATCGTGGTATATGAGGGGGAGACTCACCGGTGATGCACTGGATCTATGGTCTAATCACCAGCCGCTGGGTGGCGCTGCAGTGCGTGATGTGCACTGCAAACATAGACATCATATGTTACTTAGACTGCCGATTCTATGGTAAAAACTTGGTTCAATCATAATATATGTGGTTCAATTTCCTTTTTCCGGAAGTCGCCAGTTAGTTGGCAGAAAGTTGTTGTATTACTGTTATGTACGTCTTACGATAGACGAACACAAAAAAACTTTTATTAGTTTAAACATTTATAATGGTGGCGTCCTGCTGTGCGTATAACTGCACTAATCGATTCTCGAAAGATTCGGAGGTTCGCTTTTACAGGTAAGCAAATTTTTTAAGTATTGTGCTATCACATTCACGTGTTTTGATCTGAGTGTGCTCACATCGTATATAGGTGTACTTGGCGCGCAGATTTATAAATATTGGACGTTGCAGCGTTGATGTTAATTCGTTGTTTCTGTCTTGTTGTTGGAAAATTAAGATTATACTTAATTGCAGTAAACATCTGTTTTTCTGGAATGTTTTATTGATTGACTATGAGCTTATGCTTTCCAGGGGTCTCGCTGGAAACCCGATAGTTAACTTACCTGAATCTCAGAAACTTATATAGCACCGGATCTCCGAATCGATTTTAAAATAGGTGCGACACACGCAGCGTAAGGATTTTAATCAAAAAATATTATGACAAGGATGGCTGCATCCCTGTCCAGATTTACAGTTCTTACCTACGTAGGTTTATGTCACAGCAGTGATGTCTATAAATTGCAACTGAATTGCTAACGGACAGTGAAAAATCGGATAATCGCTTAGAGTCAATGGGTGAGACGGCTGAATGTAGTTTTAAACTATTATTGCATTTTAAAAAGCTAATTTAAATGTTGTATTCCAGTAAAAAATTCACTAAAATTTCTTTTATTTACAACTTTTCACAGAACCCTTGTGCTCATTTCACGGAACTCTTGGGTTCTATGGAACCCACTTTGGGAAACACTGCCCTAGGGATTGGAATAACCTGCCACTCTCTTTGTAGCTCTCATATGCACATTATTTCTTTCAAGCACATGGATATCAAACTGCATCTTCTCCTAGTGGCTGACTATATACACCACCATAGATTTACATTTTCCATGGATTGTGCATGTGCTTTACAGTTTTAATTAATTGACTATAATTAAACATGTTTTTTATTTTCCTGCAGGTTTCCATTAAAGAATGCAACATTAACAAAGAAGTGGCTGGTTGCAATTAGGCGTGAGAAATGGCAGCCAAAATCGACAGATTTCATCTGCTCAGAACATTTTGCACCTTCCAGTTTTCGACACTACAGGTCCCAAGTCAGACTGAAGGAGGATGCAGTTCCGGATATATTCAAATTTCCGCGCCACTTGAAGAAGAAAGAACAAAATCGTCGCATTCTGCAAAGGAGCACTGCGTCACCTTCTACGTCGACAGTATCCACTGTTCAAGAGCAGTCAATCCCCCAATCTTCATCTGCTGTATCGTGTGATTTTGTAGTTAATTTTGGATCTGTGACAGATCACAGTTATGCCATCAGATCAAGTCCCCGTAGCATCAAAAGGAAATATGAGGATCTTCTAGAAAAGGAAAAACGACAAAGGAGCTTGATTACAAAGAAGTTCACTATCACTCGGCGTAAATTGTTTCGCAGAGAAACGAAGCTGCGGACAATGAAAGACGTCATAAAACAGCTCCGATCTAGAAATGACATTAATGCAACATCTGTTGACCTCATTGAGCGCTGTTTTGGAGAAGTTCCATGCGAAATGTTGAAGCGTAAACTGTACGCATCAGCTCAGGAACCATACAATGAAACTCTACGGTCCTTTGCAATGACTCTTCATTTTTACAGTGCGAAGGCTTATGAATTCGTTCGCCGATCCTTCAGCAAATCTCTACCACACCCTTCTACAATTCGGACATGGCACACTGCAGTGGATGGACGTCCGGGGTTTACAGCTGAAGCATTTGAGGTTTGACAATTTTATCTGAAAATACATTGGTTGCGCATTTTGAGATTTCATATAATTTCTTAGAACTTTTGCATTCAAATACATAAATAATCACTATATATTAAATGTTCACGTACATAAAAGTGTATGTACTTCTGATTGTGAACTTTGACCTCTGCACTGTTTGTAGTGTTTCTTCAGTTTTGCGGTCAATCATCTTTGTCGTTAGATAGCATTTACTTGACAAATTTATTTAATGGTTTTTTGACCATCATTTGGGTTAACTCTGTAAGCTTGTCTATTGTTCCACAACTGCCTGAAAATCATTCTGTTCATTCGTGATTTCTTTGTGATTTCTTAGAGTGCTCTAATGAGTCTCTCTTTAAGCAACTCGATATAAATTTGCAGTACTACCATTATTGCCACTTACTTCCAGCTAGCCGTCCATCTATCTGTCTGCCTGACTCTCCGGACTTGGCTTGCTGCCTATCGATTTGGTTTTGATTGAGCGCTTGTGAATAAGCTGGTTCCTGTGACTTCGCTTTTGTGGGCGCTGTAGAAATCTCGAAATTACGATTATGCTTGAGTCTGTTCCGGGGTGCATGCCCCAGCGTCTATAAGTCTGCTTCACACCACTCTGTATGACATTGTAGAGTATTGTGAAGCAGACCTACAAAAGTTGGGGCATGCACCTCAGAACAGGCTCGAGTGGAGAGACATTTTGAAGAAGGCACCGGACACTTATGGGCATTGAGCCCATTGAATGAATGTTGATGATGATTTCAGCTTAGGGTAGTTGCCAAATTAATCAGTTCACAACTTGCAACTTTGCCATTTAAATACCAGTGCGTCAATCAGACACTTTGTGTGGCATGGTGGCAAGATTTGACCTTTGCGAAGTAAGCATAAGGCAATTTCTTCTCAGCATTATTTATCATCATAAAGCGATCAAATGATAAAGTTCAAATGGATTGATTTCAGTGGCAATTTATTTCATTTCAATTTTTACAATAATTATGCATATTCTTTGTTTAGTGCCTTCGCCAACTGAATTCATCATCGAATGGACCACTGCTCTGCAGCCTAATTTTTGATGAAATGTCGATCCGGAAACAGGTCCAGTGGAATGGCAAGGAGAACGTAGGATTCGTTGATTTAGGAACGGGAATTGATGACGACAGTATGCCTGTTGCTACCGAGGTTTTGATGTTTATTGTCGTTGCACTGAATGCTGCTTGGAAGATGCCAGTTGCATACTTCCTTATAGATGGATTAACAGCTGATGTAAAAGCAAACCTTGTTCTTGAAGCCATTAACAGACTTTATGCGATTAATGTTAGAATTGTAGCATTAGTTTGTGATGGACCCACAACCAATTTTGCTGTTGGTTCAAAACTAGGTGCTTCATTCACAGCCGACAATATGAAGCCATATTTCATACATCCTGCAAATTGCTTATGGAGAGTCCATATTATTTTTGATGCTGCTCATATGTTGAAACTGATGCGTAATACACTGGCAGAGAAAGGAATTTTGACAGATCAAAATAAGAAACAAATTAGATGGCAACATATTAAGGATCTCTATGAGATTCAGGATAAGGAAGGTCTGAAAGCTGCCAATAAACTGAAAAGGAGTCATATTGAGTGGTATCAACAGAAAATGAAGGTGAGTTTAGCTGCACAGTGTATGAGCAGATCAGTGGCGAACGCGCTTGAATTCCTAGGGGAAGATCTGAATTTGCCTAAGTTTGCTGATGTTGCACCAACTGTGGCTTTCATTAGAGTGATAGACAGACTTTTTGATGTTTTAAACTCTAAGAATAAATTTGAGAAAGAATTCAAGTCTGTATTGAGATGTGAAAATGAGCAATTTTGGCGACCTTTCATGACACAGACAGTTCTTTATTTGACTAATCTGAAGCTGTTTGGTCTCCCATTACATCAGACCATGAGAAAGACAGCAGTACTTGGGTTTTTAGCCACGATAAATAGTGTTGTTGCGTTGTTTGATGAGTTTGTTGCAACAAAGGTGTTAGCTTATCTGGCTACATATCGATTGAGTCAGGATCACATTGAGCTGCTGTTCAATGTTGTGCGTTCTCGTGGGCGATGGAACAACAATCCCACAGCAGAGCAGTTTCGAACGGCATATAGGCAGCTGCTAATGAAACATAACATAAAACCTAAGAATACTGGTAATGTGATTTCTCAAGACGAAACTGTTCTGTTACCATCAGTTGGACTTATCGATAAACATGAGGCTTCTGTGACAACTGCTGAGATTTTGAGACGTTTTAGTCTGGGCCAGTGTGACAGTAACTCTGATCATGATTATGCTTTAACCGTAGATCGTATTCACATTTCTGAGTTTAGTGCAAACATTGTCACCTATATGGCTGGGTATGTTTCTCGCAAACTTTGCAAAACAATTACTTGCGCAGGTTGCAAATTGTCTTTAATTAGTGAGTCGAAAGTTGTTGAAAACTGTAAACTAATTCACCGCAAAGATGCAGGTGGCTTGCTGTATCCGAGCCAGTCTGTTGTCAACGTATGCACTGTTACTGAACGTTGCATTCGTTTTGTGTGTGGAAGAGCAGGTGAATCTGTTCCAAAGCAACGGAACTTACGCCTTGCTCTTCAAATTGCTGTTTTGGAAAGGATACAACTTTCTAACTTGTTCTCGGAAACAGCAGATCATTCGTGTGTACTCGATGTTTTCGAAAGTCATGTTCTGAATCTTGTGCGGTTAATTGTTAACGCTTATGTGAATATCCGATTTTACTCAGTGGGAAAAATCTTTTCAGATAAATTAAGAGGAAGAAATATTAGATTTAACAGCAACAAAAATGTCTTATTTGCTCACCAATAAGAATGTCTTATCTTGAGATTACATGTATATAATTAAATGTGGATTTCTTGTTCATCTGTTATTTTCTGTACATGGATTTATATCTGATATTGGTTTTACTGTTTGTTGTATGTGCAATATTGTATATGTGTATTGTATTAATTAATATGATTTTTGTTGTTAAGTGATTGAAACAATTATTTCTCACATCTATAGTGAAGTGTAATATTTGCTTAGCCAAAACTCGCAAGCATTTTTGTGGAATAATGCTTTCTTTGCCCTCTCATCAACAGTGCGTATTATTACTTGTTTTCTGCTGTTCTTTTGGGGAGGGTGGGTGTTTTTAGCATTTTCAGTTGTTACACCACCTTTGTTTGAGTTCAAGAACAGTTCAAGAAAAAACATACAGAACATCGAGTACACATGAATGCTCTGCTGTTTCTAAGAACATGTTAGGAAGTTGTATTCTTTCCACATTTTCCATTGTAAACACTAGTTGAAATAATAATATTGCTAACTATTATTATTCAGCAGCTTCCACACCATCGTCGTGATCTAATCTAATGTTCTAAAATTTCACATTGAAATAAGTCTTCAAAATTAAATCAATCCCCCAGTAGTTCTTACATCGTATGTTAGTAAATGCACTGGCTCATGTTTACATTACTTCATTTTGGGGTGTTCAAACATCTAAAACTCCCCTAATTTCGGCTGTGCAATAGCCTCGATCTACAAGTGAATATAATATACAATGTATAAGCTTATATATAATGATGACATGAAAATAATTATTGTCTGATGACTATTCGTTGGTGGAACCTTTGCTTTGGGTTTACCCATTGTCACTGAATAATGTGAACTGTCTGTTTTTTGTTGTATTTTGCTTGAACTCTTTTGGTGAACAATAAAGTTTATTCATTCATACTTTGTTAAATGGCCATTTTCATTACCTCCCACTGCCAGTCACACTAACTTTGTGACTTGCTCCATCTGCTTTCCATCCATTCACACTTTCCACTCTTTTGTTCTTTTCCAGTGGTCATTAATTTCGTTTTTGCACATTTATTTCGAGTCCAAAACTGTTACTGCCTTGCCTGGTGACTGCTATCAAGTCAATATATTAGCAAAATGCAGGTTCTTAAGTATCCCTCGATGTAATGTCACTCCAACTTCAAAAGAATTCATTGCACAACTCATAGCCTCCAGAAGTAGGTGGGGCGCGGTGGTGTAGTGGGTATGTTCGTCGCGTTGCAGCCGAAGGGTTGCAGGTTCGAATCCACCTCAAGTGTCGCAGCGTAGGGACCTTGGGAAAGTCCTTCACTCGCAAATCGCAGTTGCTCAGCGCTTCGGCGTGAAATGCGGATGCAGTGTCCACTCTGTAGTCTGGAGCGCCTCTGAGTAGGAGCTTGAAGAGGTGCTATAACAAGTGCGCATACAAACAAGACATAATATGTAACAACCAAACCTATAGACAATGTTAAAGAAGATCAAGCCTATATACAATGTTAAAGAAGATTAATCGACCATGTAAAAACGCTATATATATAATATATATTATATAGCACATTTCGAAATCTTGTTTAAGGGCACACCTGATGAACAAGATAATAAGTTGAGATGAAGCAAGCAATAGGCCTAATGTCTGTTAACTGACTGCTAATCTGGCCCGAAGTAAGCAAATTTAGTATCTATAGGCCTACCTAAGAACTCGATTGACTCTGTAACATTTATATGTGATAACCCGTATAAATCGTCGGGAAATCTGCTTGCTAAAGCTTAAATTTTCATATATATTGACAGTAAGAGGTTACATGATGAACGGACATCATTAGCGAAGATCGAAGGTAAAGCGAACAAGTCAGCGGCTTTCTACCAACGATTTACCCAGAATTCCGTGAACGCCGCTGGGCCAATTTTGTTTCGGCCGCGCCGTGGCGTTCATTGGTCTAAGTAATATATGATGTCTATGACTGCAAAGCAGACGGCCTCTGCAGCAGACATGCGCCGTCGGGACCATAGATATATCTAAATAAATAGCTGCACAGTCTCTTAGGGCGAAGAGTCGACGAGATAATATATTATGGTCGGTTCGTTGGATTGATTGATGCGAACACTGGATCAGTCAACTATAACAAAGGGAATTAAGGATTCAATCCTTGAAGGGCCGTACAATTCCACGACGGCTTAAGATCTTCCTTGCATTTAAATGCATGCAATGGATGTCTTCAGCGAAATGAACAAAGATCGCTTCTAGTGCTTAGACTATGATACGTATTATTATATAGGCTACGCATTGGCTCTAATTGACTAAAAGTCAAAATGTCTTTCATCACTATACCATGCATGACGTTGAGCCGTTTATACGAAAATTAAGCAGGGAGCTATATAACCTATCAGAATGATCATAATGCGCACTGAAGTACCTTCACTTTATCACGTTGCAACCGCACTTCCTCACAGCTAGCCTTTTTCTTATGGATGGAATGTTGTTCTGTCGGCGCGCATGCGTGTGCCATGCATCCCAAACGCATACAGCAGAATAAATCTCCGGCTACTTAGCTGCAGCAGGAGAGCGAAGGTGATACAGATATATATATGTATATACATATATATGTATATATATATATGTATATACATATATATGTATATATATATGTATATATATATGTAAGAAAACGTCTTAAGTTAGATTAGTCGCAGAGTGCAACAGTTGTAACGAAGGGAGGTTAACGTGCGAAGATGAACATGTCAGCGTCGATAATTGGGACGGTAACATGCGATCAATGTTTGTGTGCATGACGGATGAGGAGGAGGAGGAGGTCCCAGCATAGGCTACATGTATTATACTGCATGGTCCGAATGCAGCAGACCCTTAGGCTGCTGCTGCTGGTGGTGGCTCACGGAATGATGGCGGGACACACACACGACAACACACCTTAGATCAGTCAGTGCGACGACTGACGACCGCGATATCTTCTTCTTCTTCGTTCGGGAAGATGAGATTCGATTTGATGATTGACAACGACGCCATCCATCAGGCGCATGATCACGAAAACGTCCTAACACGAGAGCAGACTCACAAGTCGGACGGATGAAGATGAGATGCACGAGTTGCTGAGGAGGAGGAGGTGGATGAGGAGGAGGAGGAGGAGGAGGAGGATGAGGAGGAGGAGGTGGATGAGGAGGAGGAGAAGGAGAAGGACTAGGAAGAGAAGGAGGAAAAGAAGGAGAAGGAAGACTCCTCGAGGCTTATCATTGACGCTGATTAATTCGATGAGTAGTTTGTTACCGAGCGGGGTGGTCCGAAGGCGGGCCACTGTGGCGGCGTCGGCTCATCGCTGCATCGTGTCTCCCTCTCCCTCTCTCTCTCCCATGAGTCTGTCTAATGCGCTGGGCGGTCTTCTTCTTATTCTTCTCGTCTGCCTATGCTGCAGCTGAAACACTTGGACGCTACTAATCCTCTAATCGCCGGCTGTAGACGTGTGGCCCTCGTTAGGATACATCGACTTTCGCGGCCCGTAAATATCCGCCGCACGAATACTTGAGGCGATCTCTTGTGTGGCGCTTTTTTTTTATCTCGCCTTAGTGCTCCTGTTCCTCCTGCTCCTGTTCCTCCTGCGACGACGACCAACACATGGCTTACGTCATGATAAGAAAACGTTTAGAACAACAGTGCAGAGATTTAAACATTTTAATCTTATCTAATCTTTTTCATTTTCAGTAGTGTAACTAGTGTGTGCACCCCTCCCACAAATTGAATGCTCCTAGTTGCACATTTCTTCTTTCTCGGTTTGGTTTGAAGTTTATAGGATTATAGCCTATTATAGAACCCTGTATCCAACTGGCCTGAAGCCTTGCAAAGTCTTTTATTGTCAATAAAATAATACACCGTGAGGCATAAAAAACAAAGCTACTAGAAAAATTGCTATAATTTTAACAATATTCAAACAATGTCAATGAAATTCAGGAAAATTATAGCCAAATAGCAGTCAATGTAAATACATTCTCAGGTTTTACTCTAACTGCCCGCCTTTTGCTTCTACGCATGCGCGAAGTCGCTTGCGCCATTCACGCACCGCCGAGTCAATAATTCGTTGGTCAAGATCGTTCCAAGCTTGCATTAATCGCTTACGAAGATCTTCAACATTACGGACCTTTGTTTTGTACACCATTTCCTGCATGCATCCTTTTATTTTATGATCGATGAGATTCAGATCTGGGCTGTTAGGGGGGGCCATAGCGTAATAATTATGAAGTCAGGAGCTTCATTCGCCAGAAGTCCATGCACCGTTTCCAGTGTCCGATTTGTCAAAAAAGAAGTGTGGGGGTCGGCTTAATATCCGACTAGGGGGTCTGGGGGAGCGTCGTAAGCTCCCCCAGCGGGGTCCGGGGCGGAGCCCCGGCCGCTATTGATTTGGTGCAATCCAAAGCAAAATCTTCTATTGAAAGTGAATTGAATGAATTGAATAATATCACCTTTTTAAAGATCAGTTAACATGTTATTTATGTTAAAGGGTTTGAAGTTTATAATAGTGGCATAGTGCAACATAAGAACATAAAAGTCTAATTTCAACATAAAAGTTAGCTGTACAAATGCAGTAAAATGCACAGGTGCAGGATATATTGAGGTCACAATTTAAAGCGAATGAAATCAGAAAGTGTAGTAACCAAAAAACTTGAAACTTCTACCGGCAGTCCAGCACACGATCAATACTTCGCAGTTAGCACCAAAATCAATGATCATACTTAGTATATGTACCCTTGGAAAGCCGAGCATACTTGGAAGTTGGCACCAAAATACTTGTTACTTAGTACAACGCAAAGTGAGAATAATACTCAGCAGTCAGCACTCAAAATAATAAAACAATACTAAGGTCCTAGGATGAACGAAGTCACAAGCTGTAACGCATAAACTAAATACTGTTCTTATAACAACTCACAAGAAATAACTTCAAACAAGAAGATATTTGTGTTCCTATTGAGGACTAAAAACAGAAATAATTTCAAATGGCAACAGAAACAAGAATCATCAATAACGAAGTGCAAATTATTTATGATGAACTAGTCATCATGCGAAAATTATTGAAATGAATTTGTCATGTATGATGTATTGATGTAGCCTAATTTGTGATGAACTCTAGCTAAGTGGTAGTGACTAGTCTTTAATCATGGCAAAAAGTTTATATCTTGGTCTAAGCTCATCAACATTCCTTTTCTTCCCTGTTGGTTTGTCGTTGGCACCATGCCTGCCTTTTTTGAACCAAGATAAGACATACTGGTGACACTTGAAAAATTGCACAGCAGGGCCATTAACAGCTATCATCAATAGAGCACTGACAGTTTCAGTTTTTAGTCGGTTTCTTGTGTCTGTGTGCTGCAGATTCATGGAACTGAAACCACGCTCGCAATCTGCACTGGAGATAGGATAAATGGACAGTTTTGTCAGCAATTGTTTTAGATGCATTCCTACTTTCAGATTATCTTTAAAAGTAGCAAAATCTGATAGGATTTCAACACTCACAATAGAACTGAAACAAAGTTGCTTGCAGAGAGCAGCAACCTCTCTGCAACCATAAAGCGTTTTTTCTAAGTCATCTGTTGGCCAGCTTGTTGGATTCAAGACATTTGCAAGCTTCAATGTCTCTGTGCAAGGGAATCGTTCAGTTATATTGTCTAACAGACACTGGTAGAATTGACTTCTGAGACTGGTAAAATTTGCAAAGTCAGTATCGGTCCGCTTAAGCAGAACACCCTTGAACGATCCTGTAGTATCACACATGTCCCACATGTGTTTTAGACTCTTACCGGGGAAGTCTTTCATGGCTAATAACGAGGCTTTCGCTTGGGCAATCTTCATAGTTGCACTGACAAGATTGGCATCATTACTTTGAAAAAACAATGACAATTGCTTCAATGTGCGCAGTGAATCTTTTAGCATGCACAATTGGCTGACAAAGGTCCAACTAGACATTTTGTTGGCTAAACCTTTGCACTTGCTTGCTTCCTTAGTCGATCTATCACCATTTTCAGACAACCGCAAAAGATGAGCATGTAATGCACAGTAATCGCGTAGTAGCGCTTTCATGGAAAGAAACGATGAAAAGGCCCATCTCACTTCAAAAATTTTGTTAATTTTGAGCAACACAGTATTGGTGTCTGCAGCTATTGAAGCGAGTTCCCTCTGGTTTTTGGGTGACAGGCTGTAGAATTTGTACAAACTGTCTATGAAAATTTTGAAATGAGACACACCATTCACTGAATCAACCGCATTTTTGATAGCTAATTCCAAACGGTGTGCCATGCAATGGAAGCTCTGAACACGTGGAAATTTTTCCTTCAACAGCGTAGCAACACCTCTATAATTGCCTATCATGGTGCTCGCACCGTCACTGCAAAAGCCTACAAGCTGCTTTGAACATATCGCATCAGTTAAACCAACCGATTCCAAATAATTCATCAACAAAATATGCAGATCTATCGCAGTACCTGAACTGATTGGTACCAAACCGAGAAAAAATGAGTGGACCTCTCCTTCCAGTTCGGTTCTTATGTAAATGATCATAGACTGCTTATCTCCAACAGATGTACTTTCGTCTATCATGACAGAAAATAGAAGATCATTTGCAACAATATGATGTATCAACTCACTCCGCATTTCGCTCGCAATGTGCTCAACAATATTTATGCATGAATGATCAGACACAAGCATTTCACCGGTATTTAATCCATTAACTGACTGCAGTGTCATTAGGCGGGAATATTCTGCAAATGACAAATTGGATTTCGCACACTCGTATGCGGTTCTAAATGCAATCTCGGTTTTCTCAATGTTTGCTTTGTGTTGTAGCTCAAATAATGCCTGGGCCTTGTCCACGGCTTTGGGCAATGCATGAGCTGCAGCAGATTGTACTACATCAGCAGAATGTATATGCAGCTTAGACTCACGATGCCTGTCAATTTTTTTTAACAATGTTTTGGCTGATTTAGCATCTACTTTACCAGTTATGAAGGCACCTTCTTCACGTTGACCCTGAAACCCGTACGTTTTGACACCACCCATCTTCTTGGCTTTAATGCAAATCGAACAACGAACCGCACCACTTTCACAGTATAACCAATCCCTCGACTTGGTCCATGCACTGAATTGATCTTTATTTCGGCAAACTTTCGGACAAGTATTATCTGCGGTAGTGACAGAATCTTCATCGTCATCATCACTAGTGGACCTAGTAGTGGTGCAGACCGTGCTGTGTTCTGTAAAAATAAAAGAAACATTTTAAATTACTAAGTTGGTAAAACGATGAAAAGAAGCATCCTTATCATGGCTAAAATCGCAATCACCTGGCTTATAACTTATAAATGAGTGGCTGAGAGCTAGTCTCGGCTATACGGTACCTATATTTCAGAGTCTGAGATAATTCGATTTTACTGTTTTTCTAAAATAGTGCTCGAAGTGTATTTCTTACAAAACCAAAACCGACTAATTACTAGTACAACTATAATTAAATTGGTCGACCGATTGCTTCTCATTATTCTATCTTAGTCTATCTAGAGAAATAATGCAGTACCCTCCTCTAAAGTAGTAGAAAGTATATTATTTTATATTTATTTAATTTGAACCCAACAAAACACTGAGAATATTTAGGATATAAGCTGCATAATAAGCAAAACAAGATAAAGTGTTGTCAATTTGATTCTAGAATTGTGTATGTGGCAATACCCATTTGACGTTTCACCGGAATGCAGTGATCGTGTTTTACGGTACCTCAGTCTATAGTCTTGATTACTTTATAACATCCGTTGTAAAAGCAACGGTTAAACTTGCAACCATGGCTTCAAACTTATAAATCTTGATATATATGGGCGTAGATCCATCAGGGACAAAGGGGACGCGTTCCTCCAATAATTTTCTTGGGGGACGGGATCAGCAATGTTCCCCCCAAATAATCAGGGCCTCGTCCTTCCCCCCCCCCTATAATAAGTTTTCTCCGAAAAAGGTCAGCGACTTAAAAATACATAAAATTTGTGGCTCTCCGAAATTTTTTGTGACCCCCCGTCCCCCAATATTTAACTTGGAGGACGCCAAAGCAAATGCCCCCCCCCAATAAATCAACTTTAGAAATTACCGTACCTGTTAGAAATGACCGTACCGGTTAGAAATGACCGTACCTGTAGTTGCAGAAGCCGATTCCAATGGACACTGAACCACAGATGGAACAACTGACGTTGTTGGTGTTACAGGCACCGTGACGTAATCGGTAGATTGTGATACAGGCAGCTGGCTTAATGTGGAAGTTTCGCCGACAGAGCTTTGTGGTGTACTTAGTATCTTTACAGTCTCGGACATGGATGAATGAGTCGCTGTTGTCTGAGAAACCGACTCCATGCAAGATGTTGAGGGAATCGAATGAGATGAATTCGTTTGTGCAGTAGTAGGAGTACTGCAAGCTTCTGTGTAAGGAACTGCTGTGCGTGGTTTTTTAAACATGGTGCGTATCGACATTTGCACCACACTGCGTTTGACAGCTGATGGCGTGCTGACGCTGCTGACCATGCTGTTCTTTCCAGACTTTCCACCAGGGTTCCTGTTCTGATGCTTCAATACATCTTCAGCTGCTAGCAAAGCATCAAAATGTAGTGGCTTGCCAGGGACCTCTTCACTACCTGAGCGCAGCAGACATATTGTCTTTGGTACTGCTACTCCTGGCTGCGATTCTGGGCGACGGCTTGGCTCGTGCCGAAATCGAAGGATGCGGCCATCGAGTTCCTGATATATTTCGATCTTGGTGCCGATCGCATTTGCTAGTGCACTCACACAAACATCACCGATATCACTATTATATATTCCCTTTTTCAGATAGCGGTCCAGTTCCTTTGTTACATCATAATCTGCTACAAGGAACTTCTCATAGGCGGAACGATGTTGAGCAAGTTCTGAGTTGAGACGTTCAACTATATGTTCCTTAGACACGTTCAGCGCTTCTGCGCATGCAAGGATTAGACATAGTCCATCTTTGGGCATCTGACAAATTGCTAGATGATTTTGTCTCAGCAGCTCATCTACAGTCATCTTAAGTGTTTCACACATAATATCTGGTGTAGCCATTCTAATGCTAAACAGAACACACACACAAACAACAGGTATTACAAAACAGCATTAATATTATTATAAAAACAATGATATGCGATAGTGCACAGCATATATTTTCTGAAATAAAATCAATGTTTTCACTTTAAACAGCTATAACTGTACCAAAATTCAATTTTTTCCTAAAAGAATTTTTGGACGTCTACATGTAGATATTTCTGACCATACTGGCCTAAAATTATCAAAATCGAAAGAAATTTGCCGAAATGGGTCAAAGTAACACTTTGGGAGCAATTTTTGTACAGTGCTAATGGCCGCGAATGTTGAAAAATCTGGGAAAATTAATCATAAACTAAATACATTACATAATAAACCATTAGGTAAAATCATATTTTAGCGTTATAAATTATTTGTGTATACTAATTTACTAAATCTAATGTTTTAACGTTTTTAAAAGCCATTCTAACCCTAATATCAACCCCTACTGACTGAAAGTATAACCCTACTGACCCTAAATATAACCATACTAACACAATTCATGATCATAGGCTAATCCTAACCCTATTGACCCTAATCCTAACCTTACTGACCAATGTGACCAACTGACCATGCATGAATTTAAAACGCTAAACCTTTATTATCGCTCAATAGTAATCAACATAAAAGTTTACAATTTGAACTCAAATTACAGATTCCCTGTACGTCCCCCAAACTGTTTCTCGGCTGACATTGTTTCAGGACACTCTCTCAAACTTAAAAAGTTATATGTGTAATTCGCTTCCGGAAGTTAAACGTTCCTAATCCGATAAACCTGTACTATCTCTCAATCAAAGCAACACAAAAGTTAATACTTTAAGTTCAAACTTCGGAATCCCTGCACGTCTCACGAACGGTTTCTCGCCGAACATTGTTTCAGGACACTCACCCGAACTTAAAAAAGTTATATGTATACTACGCTTCCGGAAGTGAAATATTCCTAATGCTTTTTGACGCTAAGATCCTGCACTATTAATTTGTGTATGCATTGTTTATACATTGTTTACTACTCAAAGACCTCTTATATCGCTCAAGCATAAACCATAGAGATGTATGATTATCCTACGCTAGAGGGAATATCACGCCGCCATATTGGTGTCGCTGTCTAATAATAGTGTCGACCAATCAAATTACGTTAATTGTGCCGACCAATCACTGTCACGGGAGTCGACGGGACCGGACAACGTCACAACAGTACAACTTGAAACTTTGTGTCAACTGTCAACTGTTGAACGAATGAGGAAATGAAACGAATAAGTCCTACTAACTGCTTGCAGTGGTCCAATTTCGACCCCCTCTTGTGGCACTGGCCGCACTGCCAAAAGAGGGGGTCGAAATTGGACCCCCACACCTTTTTTGGAGGTCGAAGTGTGGGGGTCGGGCCATAGCAAAGAGGGGGTCCGACCCCCCCAACCCCCCCGGCAAATCGCACCCTGACCGTTTCTCGAGCTCCGTGCGCTAGAGCACTAGGCTACCTTGCTGGAAAATGCAAAATTCAGAGTTCTCGAATTTCAGGTAGAAGGCATTCCATCAGTAAAACATCTCTGTAGTATTGGCCGTTGATTTTTACCCCCGGTTCAACAAAGTGAATTGACGTGCGCCTCAGAGAAGAAACTGGCTCCATCAGGGATTTGCTAAACGTCGGACGTGTGCGTAAAATGCGGTCGGCTGCAATATTTCTCGTTCCAGCAACATGGCCCCTAACAGCCAAGATCTGAATCCCGTCGATTATAAAATATGGGGATGCATGCAGGAAATGGTGTACAGAACAAAGGTCTGTGATATTGAGGATCTTCGTAAGCGAATAATGCAAACTTAGAACGATTTTGACCAGCGAATTGACTCGGCGGTGCGTGAATGGCGCAATGGACTTCGCGCATGCGTAGAAGCAAAAGGCGGGCAGTTAGAGTAAAAACTGTAAATGTATTTACATTGACTGCTATTTGGCTATAATTTTCCGGAATTTCATTGACATTGTTTGAATATTGTTAAAATTATAGCAATTTTTCTAGTAGCTTTGTTTTTTATGCCTCACGGTGTATATCTGCCTGTTTACAGTTACAAATTGGATGCACGTGCATATTTGCAATCGAGAATATGGAATAGCGATTTCTAAGTGAAACTGAATTTCTAACTATTCAAAGACGATAGGCCTATTCGTCTATTCGATCTTATTGCTACGCCACTGGTATTTTGCATGAGAAAGATACGAAAACGTGAATTATTTCACGTCAATTAGATCGATAATAAATATTATAAGAAATATGAGACTCTCCTTAGGCCTGGGCTACATTATGCACAGCCCTATCACAAATCTCGTCTAGGCTAACCTTTCTGCCCACACAACACAAGCTTACAAAAGATTGGTTTGGCATTAAGGCTGTAAAACATTAGTTTCATTGCATAAAGCTGATTACTCAATAATTACATGCGATTATTGGCATATTTGCAAAAACTTAGCAAGCAGGTAACCCCAACGACAGACTGGGACCATAGAGTGTCATATGTTTTTGCTATCGCATGGCTATGCCCCAATGGCCCCATCCAATGCTGGCTTGCTTCTAACAGTGCCTTAAATTTCTTAATAGAAAACTGTCTCCATAGCTAGTCTCTTATAACTGTTTCAGCTTCTACATAAGAAAATCGCAACATGGAAGCACGCGTTGGCTCATTTTTCTAGAAGGTAACAAACATTGGCTATGATTGCATAATTACATTGATGACTAATTTATCTGTAGCCTATTAATAACTGCGAAAGAACTATTTAACTGTTAATTGACCTATTGACTGACTGGCGTAATCAGTCTTAACTCTTAAGTCGAAATGTGTCATACTTTAAAAGTATAATAATTATTATGATTAATATGCCAATAGAATCCATTCAATTTAGACCAATGTAATTGTAATTGTAACATGAGATAACTTATATAGCGCCACTTTCAGTAGATACACATCAGTGGCGCTTCTTATTCGAACCAGTGAAATCCCTGAATCGCCTGACATAGACACCAACTGCAGGCAATAATATTATTGTTAAACTGAAATCGATCTGTAGCTCTCGTGTTTTAATATGATGCTTTCATGAACTACTAAGAGATTAATTCATACGCGTACATGCGAACAATATTTGCAATTCATTATTTCTCTGTTCAATAGTTCAAGCACTGTTCAAGCATGAACTTACCAGTGCACGTGCCTTTATTCTCCAGGTGGATGGTTTTGCTTTGATAGCAGAAGTTGTCAAGGTCGTTGGGTCAATTCTCCGCATCTCATGAGCTCCAATTATTGGCCAGTCACACGTAAAGGTATTTAGAATATTCATGTACGCTGATTCATCGGGTGGTGTGCTATACAGTGCACAGGACTGAATAAAATCGACCTATTTAAACCAGACGACTAATAGTTGTACTTGGAGCGCCAGTGCATGGTGCCTGCTTATACTCAGAGAAATTCATTCGTTTTCCCACTCATGCATGTGGCATGGAATATCCGAAACGATCATTTATGTCGCTCAATGTTTAGTATATACATGTAGGCTATAGCCAAAACCTATATACTGTATATAACCCCCCAGAACCTGGAAGAGACCGGTTGGACGACCAAGACACACATGGACCCGGACGGTCGACGCAGACCTGAGACCGCTGGGCCTTGGACTAAACGCAGCTTGGAGATGTGCGCAGGACCGTAGTGGTTGGCGGAGAATTGTGGAGAGGGCTACGCTCCGGAGTGGGGCTCGCCCTTGATGATGATGATATAGCCATCGATTATGTTTTCATTGAAATTGCTTTACAAACTTAGCCTGTAGTTCAAGCAAAAAACTTCCCTAATGACGTGAGTTAAAAAATAGACCTAAAAACGTGAATGTGGAAAGTCTTAAGTTTGACATTTAGCACAGCCTCCATTCACCTATTACCTTGTCACCTTGTGCCGCCGATTCTTTGAACCTTAGCAAACGCCATGATCAACCTTCTCCACGTATCACGATCTTCTGTCGCATCTCTCAGTTCCTCCAAGTTCATCTTCGTTCTATCGTGTATTTCTTCCATCCACCTCCTTCTTGGGCGTCCTCTCCTCCTCCCTCCCTCTCCACAGGCCAGCATCATCTCCTTTTCCAAGCCGTTTGCTCGCATCACATGTCCAAAGAACGCCATCTTCTGCCTTGCCGCTCTCTGTCCCACTGACATATTCCCTCTTGCTTGTCCTATCTCTTGTAATACGGATACATTTGTTCTTTTCTCGATCCATGGGTTCTCAATAACTTCCTCCATATCCACATTTTGCAAGCATCGATTTTCCTTTCTAAGGCCTTTGTTTTATCCACGTTTCACATCTATACAGTACAACTTAATTACACGATTATACAATTGAAACGACATATTTTCCCCATAGCATCAATGTAAGCAAATGCAATACATTTTGCCATTCTAGCATAATGTAGGCCTATTGCATTTACTTACATTGACGCCATAGAATAATATGTCGTTTCAATTGTAATCGTAATCGTAAGCGTAGTGCGTTCTTATGATTAGTCTTCTAGTCTATGATCACTATCGTTCTTATCATCAGAGCCGCCGTTGCCTTTTTTAGCATTTATTTTTGGGATCATTCTTAGTTATCTCAATCATTTTCTTTTGCCCAATCAAAGTTTATCCATCGCATTTTTCCGATGCTCTTGTTCTTTTCTTTCTTGTTCCCTATTTCCTTTGTTTCTACTACTTTGTGTCTATTATTATTTTTCTTGTTTCTCTTCTTATTCTTATCATGAGTATTTCCTGTGTTCTTCCTTGTCTTAATCTTTACTACTTTGCACTCACTTTGACTTTTTCTCTTTTACGAGAAATCAGCAATCGCTATAGTTAAATGTCTCGAGTTATTTTTTTATTCAATTCAACAGGATATGGAATTCTATCGTGGAATCAAGAAGAAAATCCATTCATTTACAATGGAAATCTAGTGTGAGTGCCGCACTTTAGATTGCAAATGCGATGGAGCATCGCACTTTGCACGAAACTTTTTGTGCAGTTATGTCAAACGAAAGAGATAATTAGGTAGGCCTATTGATAGACTCCGCTGGATTAATAATTCAACTGTATGATGTGAAATGAATGAAATCTTATACAGATCGAAACATCCAGAGTCTGACAACTCCAGTTTATATCTAATCCTTTGTAAGAAAATGCTGGAAAAGACACAGATTTGTTCCAACATGTATATTGTATAGGACTGCACGCGATTTACAGAGCATAGACTATATATATACTAAAGAATCTTTTTTGTTTCTAGACAATCAGACAATCAATGCACAAATTATCATATAAAGTCTTCTGCACGTTGCTCCGTTGTTCTCAACGTCCTTACATGCATATAAACCTGAATTAATTGTTGCCTTGCTTGTTTTATTAATTGCAGCTACGTTCCATATTGTTCCAGTGATTCGTGGAGTGGAACAAGTCGGTCAAAGCAGAAAGGTAGCCATGCGCTCCCTCATATGATTTAAAAAAAGACCTAATCAATTGCAATGGCCTCTGCTGCGCCATAATGCAGATACATCTGTCGTTTATCATATCAGGTGACTATAAAATAGTAACAGAAGAATCATCGTCCAATCAAAATCCGTTGGGACGCTTCGTTAAAATCGTTTGGATATGGAAGAATCAGAAGTCAAGTGTATACGCTGCATAGTTAGAGAACCCACAGAATTGACAGACTGGGTTGCAGTCAATTCTAGAGCTCTGTCTTTGCAACCTTGGCGTCCATGTCGTCCTTAGTAGACCTTTATTTTCTATTATAGATTTCCTTCCGTAATGAGTCATTCTGACCTATAGATTGTAAAATATGATCGACGTCCTTATAATAATGCTTGGTGTCTTTTAGGAGATTTTTCCTTCATGGGCGCTCTTATACTGGACGAAGTCATCAAAGAATTGTTTCATCTGCATGGGCTGACCACTGCCACCAAAGTCTACCTGGCAGGTAGCAGGTAATAATATTCAACTCATTCAAATTGTTTGTCAGTTTCCTCCTCTGCAAATATATTGACCTTTGAGAGAATGAGAGAGCGGTTTAACATGACCATAATACCGTTTTTGCTTTATTTATTCAATATAGGCCACTCTCTGAAGCGTATCTTTCTGTCTATAGCAAGAGCTAGCTGTCATTTCTTCACCCTTAACAACCTAACTTGAATCGTAACCTATGTAAGAAATACCGACTCATAATGTTATTTAATCTCTCTTCCCTTTCTTGGAATCTTGAAATTTCCTTCTCATCTGAAGTAGTCTGGAGAACATATTTGTTCTTGAAAGTAAAGCTGAGTGGCAGAAATCAACTTCTATTACAACAGCGTATTTATACTGACAATAAATTCTGCAGTAAGCATTTAACGACTTACATCACAATTCAAGGCAGGAGAACACATTGCCGATGTTCGCTTAAGCGCGCGACTCAATGTGAGGCGTAATATTATTAACCATTGTTAATATCGTATTACATAATTATACAGTAAAACTGTTTGCATAAATTTCGTTTGTTTACTTATAATTGGTTACTTAACGATAGTGCTGGAGGAACAGGAGTTTTGCTAAACCTCGACAGAGTGGCGAGGATGGTGTCGTTCTTGGCTCCAGGAGTCGAGACCCGAGGAATCGCCGACTCCGGTTGGTTTCTTGATAACAAGCAGTTCCGAGAAGTGCCATGCACTGATTCGCATTCCTGCGCTCCAGCGGAAAGTGTACGAAGAGGAGTGCAGTAGGTTTACTTCCGATCATAAATGAAAACCTCTGCATTGACTGACTGTCGCCTTTTATCTCTCTCTACTTATGTCTCTGTCTGTCTCTGTCTGTCTCTGTCTGTCTCTGCCTGTCTGTCTGTCTGTCTGTATTTTCTGTTCCTGTTTGATTGTCTGTCACAGTTTCGTTTTAATCGCCAATCGTTTTGTGACGACTAAAGAAAGCTGAGGCTGTTGGTTTCGTTCTGTTTCCGCCACACAATAATATTGTCCGCTTTCTACATTGAAACCGATATCAGAAGCAACAGATAGGAGGAACTTCAGCAAGTGAAGACAAGGTAGTTGCGAGAAGGTCATAGATAGTTGACTGATTAATTAGAGCAGATTGGAGAGAGCGACACACAGACAGAAACAGTGAGAGAAATCACAACATAAACTATATGTCCGTCTTAGATTCAAGGAATACTGACTTCATTTTTTTTATCTCACCGTATGATGCAGTCAGTGTAGCCAGTCCTTACATTTGTCCATTTACAGATAATTAATGGTCATTGCACTTATTTTTATTGCTCAGTTGGTTAAGTGCAGTAAGTAAGTGACGCAGGTTGAGGAGAATTCTCAACACAAAATAATTAATTTCTGCCTTCTCGGTGATTTGAACCATCGAACTCTCGGATTAGAGTCCAACACGTTAACCAGAGAACTATATGGTGCGCACAAAAAACAACCGAAGAAGTTAAAGTGGCGACTTTGGGAGAGCGAAAAAGTCGAGAAGAAATGACTGAATAAGCAGTTGGTCTAAAAACATTTTTCAATGGAAATGGTAGAAACGTCAGAAGTGCATGCACGCAAATGGCCAGAGTATTTAAATCGACCAGGTAACTTACAGGATGCGGACGTTTTCGTTAAAATGTCGAAATTCAGACAGATTTCAATATTTTCCTATACTACCAGTTGGTAATAATTATTTCATGCTATACAACGTTGCAATTGTTGCGTTGATAGGTTGTGGCAGGGTATGGTACCGGAATCATGTCGACATCGATTTCCTGATGAACAATGGAAATGCTACTTTGGACAAAACCTCTACAGTTCACTACAAAGTGAGTTAAGCTTATGCTTCTGAATAATTCTCGTATATTATTCTGACGAGGCAATCATCGCCGATTTCTAGTTTCAAACATTTATGGCATGCAATGGCAAACGAGACGAAGACCTACGCGTAACCTATGATTTTCTTCTTTAGGTTCTCTGCCAAGCGGCAGGTCCAAACGTATGATGTAGCGTATACCTCTAAATAAATATCTTTGTGAATTCTCATTTAAAAAACATTCAGACTTGAATAGCAATTGCCTTCTTTTTCAGATATCTTTTGGTTGATTTTAACTTCATAACCTGCAGAATATATCATTGGCCTAAATAGCAACTTTCGATGCTCCGAATGTCGGTGTTTATTATATGTTCTAATCTACATCTTCCGGAATGTGAATGCATATATGCCTACCTATATAGGCAACTTTAGGGGAATTAGATTTGCAAGGTCGGAGTGGGGTACGTTTTGTCAACTGTTATAAGTTTAGCTAGACTGTGTTATTCTGCAGCCTAACACTGATTCAAAAATTATAATTATAATTATTACGTCGCAGTGAACTCTTAATGCTTACAAGAAAATATCAATTAGGCTATGTTGAGGTGCTTTGTTATTTTCAGCCGTTGTCTTCGTAATACAATATCAGTTCGACGAGGCTCAGTTGACGGCGGACAACGTTGGTCCTCCAATTACGAAGCGTCAATGGGAATACATTCACAGCATCGGACAGGACCTCAAACGCACCCTCGCCAATGTTACGTACGTACTCACACTTGCTTTCAACGCAGACTGAGCATTACTACTGTGCATTATCTGGATTCACAAAAACAATAGCAATGACGCCAGGTTGCATTTAAGCAGTTCAAAACATGCAAAGAGTTTGTGCTGCAGCACAGTGCTCAACTGAAAACAAAAACTAATATCTAAATCAATTACTGAATCTGCTCTACGCTGCTTTAGGCGTAGCCTATACTTGTATTTGCGCATCTTACAAGTCTCTTATATTGAGCTCTACAACTTATTATCAAATAATATCATGTATTAACAATAGGATAATGAAATGTTGTAAATTCTCTCTCTGCAGTGCGTTGTTTGCTCCGGCTTGTCTTTCTCACACGATGTTGACAAGAAGGTATGTTGATTTTCTATGTTATTAGCCTATGCCAGTTTCTCTCACTAAGTTTTCACTTATTGTATAGTTGGTGGATTTTGATGCAGTAATTCTGACACTTAATGATGGATCACATGTGAAGTCGGTTTTTTGAAAATGCAATGTTAATAACAGTAGCCTAATCTTCGTTTGATTTCAAACTGACACAACGCACAATGATTATAATTACAAGTATGACGAATGATCACAAGTTATCTCAGAGGTTGAATTTAACTGTTGGCAGCCAAAAGGGCACCAATCATGTCCTGCTACTCATTTTTTCAACACCATCTGCCGATTGGAAGGTTGAGTGGACATTTGGGAGTGTGGCGGGATGCGATTCCTCGTCCGTGTGCTCATCATGCCATAATGATTTTAATCATTGCCCAAACCCTCCTCAGTATTTGAAAAATGACAGGAACATATTTCCAGAGCCATTGTGCAATATTTGTAGCTTTCTGAAAGGTCAATATAATCCCATCTACACTAACTTTATGCTGATTTTGTCATGTCTTCATTTGCTTTGTCTGCTCATCTATTTCTGTCGACACCATTTGATGAAGTGGAATCATATACTAACTACAGATGTAATCCTACACTAACTACAGATGTAGCCTAGTCCCTATTCGTTGTTCCATATGCTGATGTCTTGTAGTGTCAGATAAAATTCTCGCTGCCTGCTTTCCTTTTCCTATTGCCGATTAGAGAAGTTGCATATAGGCCTAAACATAAATATATTTTTTCAATGTATTTGCAAACGTACTTTCAAAACTGACAACAACATTATTTGGTCATTGCTGTGGTTTATCTTCGATCTGCCATGCATGGCGTCTTTCTCTGCGCTGCCCATCTAAAGCAATCGCTTTCCTGCAGTTTTCGCAAATTCTCAATACATCATCATATGAAATGTTTATCGTCAACAAATCTCAATTTGCTTCTGCACGAATGAATCCCGAGACGCAGATAAATATAACATTGATCGCAGCAGCTCAACCATGAAAAACAAAAGACTGAAACGCCTTTATATTCGATCAGATCCAATTATAGATAATGAAACAATGCATTCATCATGCTCATGAAACAATGCATTCATCATGCTCATGAAACAATGCATTCATCATGCTCATGAAACAATGCATTCATGCTCATGCTCATGAAATCTGACAAAGGGTTTGAGTGATGACGTTGACAGTCGATTTGTCAGATGCTCTATTTATATTGTATGCTTTCTCATTATTTGCATGATATATAGCCATTATATATCTCATATTATTGTAAGTTTTCTCATGCATATTAATTGTAGGGTTTCTCATATTTTGTATACGTTTTATCATATTGTAGGGTCTTTCATATTAATGGTCGTGTTTTCATTAGGCACAGTACAATGAGTACATAGACACTGGCAACATAAAATTTCATTTACGTATAATATACTTGACATAATGTTGTTTTGGGCAGCAGTAAACTCATCTCTAATCTCAGTACCACTTACAAGACCGTTGTGCATTACAACAGCGCTGTAGAAATTATCAAACATATTTAGCTAACTAAGTTAGACTTAGTAACGCAATCAGCAATTAATTCTGATTTCAGCCAGATTGAGCCTTTTAAATTATCATGCCCTATATTAAACTACCTATAATATTGTGATAAGTCGGAATCTGTTTCTTATGAAGCATGTGTCGTCATTTATGACGTCATCACTCAAGAAGCAGCTGCTCCATCAAAAGTAAATTCGATATTTTACCTCGTCATATAAAAATGAAATAATTATGTTCTTTCTGTTGGTCTTTTTTCCAGCGAATGGAAGCGTTCCGTCATCGACGGAGTCTCACTTCCGGATGCGTTGTCATGCTGGGAGTCGGGAAAGTTCGAGACGAATCGCTATGCCTCCTCCTCGTCGTATCAGTCGTCGAAGAGACGGGGACCATATGTCGGCGGTGGCGGGGGGAAGGCAATAACCGCAGCTGCACTTCGGTAAGTCCATTAGAACCACATATCTGTTCACACTTTGTTAAATCATTGCAGCCCTTTGTAATCCGACTGCATAGCATAGAGTCATAGACCTATACATAGGCTACTGGATAAATGATCAATTGGTCTGCACCAGCTTAGTATAGTATACAGTCAGCTTTTCTAAAATCAAGTAAACATAATACATGTATGTAAGACCTGCCTGCATAATATAGAATGAGCGAATAAAAGGTTTCGTACATGATGATAACAACAAGTAATTAATATTATTTCATTGAGTTGCGCCAGAGATCTTACGCAATTGTTGCACGAGACTCATAGTCCAACGCGTCCAAACTTCCGTGAGGATTCTGATCTCCAAGTGCGGAGGATGAGGAGATGAGGACGTCAGGTGAACGTACTCTCAACACTTTACACTCATATCACTTAGATCTATTCCATAATCGAAGCCATTGATGATCGATTACTCATATCGGCACGTGACACAAACATACCAAAACGATAGGATTTTGTTCATCGACGCTCAGGTCATGACAAAATTCGCTAATATAATGAGTGTTTAAAGACGATGGCTTAATCTTAATGCACAGATGATCTAACCAAGCATTACAAATGCTTCTTCATAAGCGTCTTGAAACGCGTTAACAATTATTAAGTCCATTTTGATTTGTATTTACAGAGGAAATAATTACAGACGAACAGCGGACAGAATCTTAGCAGACGATCCATTTAAACTGGCGCCAAAAGACACCATCTACCGAAAGAGATTAAGATCAAACAAACTACCTGGGAAGAAAAGTAAGTATGCGCCTTCCATTAGTGTTTTTCGTTCTTAGGCCTATATACTATTTACTGCAATCGTAGTCAGGACCCAGAGGGCCAATCCGGCCATGACCCCCATTTTGCATTTACATAAAATGAATGTGTCGATGTGAATAATGAATGTAGCAAATTGAGGACCGCCGGGACCGGAATTGATAAGTTGTTTGTGAAAATTTGGTAGAAAGGATGAAAAAGTCACCAGACATTAAAATACCGCGGTTGGAACGTTTTTCTGAAATTTTCGCAGAAAGGCTAAAAAAACTCGTCATAGAAATGACTGGCCGAAAGGTGTCGTTGGTGTCTCAGTTGTTCCCTTAACTTTTCTAATATTCGTCACGTCACTGACAGTTACTGCAGTCTTACCAGCGCAGTCGAAAAACCATTCAGACCAAGAAAACCAACGCTTGACCATTGCTAATACAAATTGTATTGTCGTTCCTTACTTGATTTTTAAAATAATTTTCGATATTTAAATTGTGCTCAACAATCCTTGCCTGTGCCCCTTCTTGACTCATAAAGTAATCAGCAACTTTATTATAGGCCTACACAATAATTACACAATTACACATCGTCGGTAAATCACGCATCACAAGAATTCGTTGGTCTTCTCGCAGCGGTTTGCTCTTGCGAAGTGCGTTACTTTTCCATCTAATCACTTGAGTCATAGACAACGCTTCTTGAAAATTTCATTCATGTGTTGATCAGTAGTAAACATATTTATGACACATGTATATAATTTGGTCACACAATCAATTCTATAAATCTCACCAGTGAATTGGTTACCACGGTCCTATATAGTCCCCTCAAGAACTATGTCGATTAGGCAGTTGAGAGGTGGACAAGTTTTGGACATAAAATGGACAAAGGCATCTGGCACGATTGGGACATGAAACGTGATGTCATTCGCGTTTAGAAGCTTCAGGTAAGAAAACAACCATTACAGTAACTATCACTACCAATACGCCCACGCGACCACGCCTACAGACGTGCAACTACAAAGCTACTACTAGGCCTACTACTACTACTAGGCCTACTACTACTACTACTACTACTACTACTACTACTACTACTACTACTACTACTACTATACTACGATCTTCATTTTCTTACCAATCGTTTTTAATGGAGTCTATTATAATTATCAGAATAGCTTCAGAATTGAGCGTAATTGAGACGAAATGCAGCTAATCTCCTCTTTCTTGTCGTTTAGGAAAGAAGCCGAGCAAGAAGGAACGCCGCAACCAGCGCCGTCGAGCGGGGAACCAGTCTTCGGTTGCTATGGCAACTCCGCCGAAGATCACCGTCAACCGATCGTCGCGTCAGAAGCGTTCGTCGTCGTCGGGAGGGGTCTTCTTTGATCCGCACGACATGCACCACATACGTCACCATGGCAACCAGTGTTCGCACCGTCGCCTTGACGACTGCGCCTGGCCGCAGTGCAACGCCTCTTGCCCGCGCATGCGCAATCCATTCACCGGGGAAGACATGAACTACGTCGATCTACTCATGCAATTCGGTCTTGACCTGTCAGCAGTCGCTGGCACAATCGGGGTTGACCTAACAACCCTGGAAAACATGGACCACGGACAGCTGCTCCACATCCTCATACAATCCAGTCGATAGGACTGACAGCAACTTCCTCCTCCTCCCCCTCTTCATGTCCAACCGGCATTTCATTACTAACTGCCGCTTTGTAAGCTCCGATCGTCAATGTTTATTTATTATTGTCAATCAGGTTTACCATCGTAGACGCCTACAATGTGTTATAAATATCGACCTCATCGACGATTTGAGTTTCTGCAAGAAAGGAAAACTTTTCCAATGTTTAATCTCGTTTTGACAAAGGCTGCAGAAACGCGCTTCATAGCTTAATTTAACTTGAGTCTGTGTACATTGATATTATACGATTGGTTGAAGCGACGGATGTTTTACTTCCTGCAGAAGACTCGTGACAATTTCTGTTGCAATCGATTTGAGTCAAGTGTTAGATGTACATGTACTGCATAGTTTTCTTAATTAATCTTTGTTGTCATCTGTACGTCACTCATTGCGTCTGAGATGTATTATAGGCCTACTGTCATCATCCGTTTCTCTTCCGATGTCGCGCGAATCATTCTCAGCAGCCAATGAAAGCGATTGGCTGCTCCGTTTGAGGTCACAGCGCATGCGCCTTGGACCGATTGATATAAAAATGATCAGCAATAATTTGTGTTGTTGAATGAGACGATGACGATATTCCGATTGGCTTATACTTTGTTGAGAAGATCGTTCATCTCATGTAACGTACTCCACATTATTATCATTAATATTAACTCATTGGGACGAAGTACAAGCTGCTCTCGACTGCTCAACACAATGGTTTCAATCGTTTGAACAAGTTCCCTTGACGGGTATTTGCCTTATTAGGCTCCTGAATTGTGTTTATATAATTATTTGTGCAATTGATATAATACGATACAAGATATTTAATTGTGTAGAACATGCAGAGCTTTTTTGTACAAAGTTCATATACATGTAGGTAGATAAAGCTCATAGTTTATTATGTGAAATATTATGCAACACTTGTATTTCATATGACCTATTTGAAAGACTATTCTGTTGCAAATGATGTATGCAATATATTTCGTTAAAAAGTGTCTGAATAAATAATTTAGTTGACAAAGAGGCCACCGTCCGCAATTCATGACGAACAAATAGTTAAATAGAGAATCGTATCGCATTCGTGAGAACAGAGATCATGAGAGATGATGTCACTGATGACTGAAACGACCCACAATTTATAAGTTTATACGTTCCGATAAGAATATTTTGTCTCGTTGTAGAACACCAAGGATGTTGAAGTTGCGGATAGATCGTGGGCTGTCTCGTCTTCTCCGTCAATGTTCCCTCCCCGAGGCTCGCGAATAAGCTGGTGCCCTATGCTTAGCTTTTAAGCGGTGCTTAAAGTGTGGAAAAATAAGTGCCTGGACGCCCCTTACTTATCCAAAAGAAGTGTCTGAAGTGCATGCATGTTTCTTACATTTTTGCATCTTATAACTTCGTTGACCAATCAGTAATTCAGATCATGCCATGGCTTTAAGATGTGTTCATGATGACGCCCATACACACACAGGCGGCTGATTATGCTATAGGTGTATACCTTAAGAAAATACAACTATAGGCTATGCCGCGTGTCTTAAAAGAATCGCGTTTGTGTTAATCTGCGTCTTCCAATAGTCCTGTAAATCTAAGTCAATTTATAACGGATATAGCTAAACTTGAGTAGATTAGTAGGCTGGACTTAAAGTGTGGCAGGATGGTCATGGACGGCGTCCTGGCACTTATTTTCAAATCTCTGTGCCGTCCTGCCACTTAGGCTATTTGGCCAGCACACCTGAAAATGTATGGGGCGTCCTGGCACTTCTTTTGGAAAGGTAAGGGTCTTCCAGACACTTATTTTTTTACACTTTTAGCACTGTTAGCAGGGTATAGTGTTAATTTGGATCTACTTAGTCTCTTTGTTTCTTGAATAAATAAAATGCTACGCATGCCATACAGTTCAAGGTGGCATCAAAAGTATTTGATTCGGCTGAAATAAATGAAAAACACCGACTTATTATGCGACTGCTTTGGAGCGACAGATAAGATAAGCAAACTAATCATCTAATCATCTGATCATCTAATCATTTAATTATATAGCCATCTAATTACACAATCATCTAATCTATCTACTCCAATAGAAATAAACTTTTAAAGCGCCATTATCGCTTCCAAAGCTCGAGGGTACGCGTACCCTAAAATAGAATACGTTAAAATACGTACGTACCTTTCAAAAAATAGAATACGCGTATAATACGTACGTACCTTTAAAAAAAATAGAATACGCGTATAGGCCTAATACGTACGGTACCATACACACAAATTTTATTCATGGTTTACTCGGTGACCCATAGCCTACGTATAATCTGACGTCATCTGTAGGCCTATGCGTCATTGAAACCGGTACTTCCGGTGGCGTAGCAGTAAATTTAATTCGTTAAATTCTTCGGTTATAATTAATTTAATGCAAATTGCACTGTCTTACTAATGATAGCTAAGTACACGTCACTGGTTTGCAAATTGCTGTAACTCGAAAGTTGCAGCACGTCTATATCTTATAATAGCCCACGCATCAGTCAGCGATTCAACGATGACCAGAGAACATGGGAAGGAATGGACGCACGTGAAAGTTTTGAAAAATGCGAAAATAATTATTTAATTGAATGCAATTTTTTGAGAAACAGTTCTGGTTTGGATCAGGCAATCGCATAAGAACACACCTTTGAAGTGCTGCAGCAGAACTGAGCCGACTGAGTGCATTCAGTTCAATGCATGCAGGATAAACATAGACCTACAATATAGCATTGCAGCAATTTACTACGCCATATACTGAGTTGTGATTGTTTGCTTAAATTTAATTGTAGCCTACATTCTTATAATGAGCAATGAAATGGTTAACGTATTTTATTTATTGTTACGTACCCTAAAATAGGGTACGTTAAAATACGTACGTACCTTTCAAAAAATAGAATACGTATGGTACGTACCCTCGAGCTTTGATCGCTTCAAATAAGGAAATCAAGCGATGGTCTTTTCTAAGCGAAATCAATTTTTACAATCGCAATCTATTGAGCATGCAGACGTTGCAGAATCTGTCGATATTTTTATAGTTCATGAGTGCACGAGATGGAAAGGTAACTCATTCGGGATTTAGAGGTCTAAAGAACAAGACCGTTAGCTGGCAAATCGAGACATGCTGTTCAAAGTGCATGATGTCTTCTTTCTGATGTGCTTGAACAGGATTGATGGAATCAAATATCACACCATATTAACGTGATGATAGCCGCAGGAAAGATAAGAATAATTCTGCCATTGGTCTGGATATGATCATTATGTAGACTACGTACAACGTCGTACATGTATGTATAGGCTCATAAGTTTAAGGAGAGCGTCATCTAACACAGGTGATACGTTGCTAATAATTTTATAATAGCGCAAAAGAAAGGTGGTGCATACCTCGTGTTGAAAGGGTATGGCTGTCAGAAAAGACCCTAAACGAGAAGATAATGCGCATAAGCATTAGAAACTGCGTCATTATATTTGTGGATAATCGTATATCCATGCAAGAGTGCACGATGCAGGTGCTAGGACAAAATGTCCCCGGACAAAATGTCCCGGACAAAATGTCCCGGACAAAATGTCCCTGGACAAAAAGTCCCCGGACAAAATGTCCCCGGACAAAAAGTCCCCGGACAAAATGTCCCTGGACAAAAAGGCCCCGGATAAAATGTCCCCGGACAAAAAGTCCCCGGACAAAATGTTCCTGGACAAAAAGTCCCCGGATAATATGTCCCTGGACAAAAAGTCCCCGGACAAAAAGTCCCCAGATAAAGATGTTCCCGGACAAAATGTCCCTTGACAAATAGTCCCTTTAAAGAACATAAAATCGCGCGTTCTTTCACGAGTCCCTCTGTATTTTGACAACAGTTATTTGTGCTAGAAAGAAAGACTTATTGCCAGTATTATTAGATCTATAAACCTTCTATTTAGGCCCTGTGCTTTTCTAAATGTTTTAATGTAAAGAAATTCCGATTAAACAAATGGCATGATTGGAAACTTGCAAAAATAGTGAATACATAATAAAATAAAATAAATGTCAAAATATAGCCTATACAATAATAAGGATTATAAAACGTAAAAAATTAACCACTTTAGTACAACCAAGCAAACATTTGTAGGCAACTGAAAAGAAGCTTAGTAATTCTTTGCAAAGTGTCAGGGCTCCCAAGGCTGTGAACACGGTAATCCTGGGTGATAATGTAGCTTCCACGGCCGGGACGCTACTTGTTCACGGGTCGGAATGGACGCCAGCCCACTTTTCCGTCTGAAGCCACCCGAGTCACGGCTCTGTCTACCTTCAGACTTCAGTGCACAACGGTTGTTCACCGTACCCATAATCGCAGTCCCTGTCTAGAAAAGGCAGAGGTCAATCGCTTCTGCAAGAAAGAAAACACTATTGAACTCGTTGTCGGAGTCCGACTCTGTCTCTTTCGTGCATGGTGATCGAGTGGGCAGAGCGTGACAACAAGTCTATTCTTTCTGGGATAAGGGAAAAGTGTGACAAAACGCTAAGGGCGGTAGGTCGTGTGTTGAGCAGCGGCAAAGATGCCAGTGACTTGTTGGCGATCTAGCTCCACACATCGGTTTATGGCAGTAGAACCAAATCCCACGTAAGCTCCTGGGTGTCCGATGGATCTGCACTACTGCGGTCCACATGAGCATAAAGGCTGCTGTTATTCTAGACTTGATGTCATTGACTGAGTGGCTAATGTCTATCCCGGGGCGTCGTGTGTCTTTGATCGGCTTTCGTGAATTGATGAGGGGGTTCTCCACCATGGATCACTTTTCCGGGGACATTTTGTCCGAGACATTTTATCCGGGGACTTTTTGTCCAGGGACATTTTATCCGGGGACTTTTTGTCCAGGGACATTTTATCCGGGGACTTTTTGTCCGGGGACATTTTATCCGGGGACATTTTGTCCGGGGACATTTTGTCCGGGGACTTTTTGTCCGGGGACATTTTGTCCGGGGACATTTTATCCGGGGACATTTTGTCCGGGGACTTTTTGTCCAGGGACATTTTGTCCGGGACATTTTGTCCGGGACATTTTGTCCGGGGACATTTTGTCCGTCCACGACGATGGTGATCAGATTTCACCTATCGAGATCTACTCTTCATTTCAAGGCATGTCTCGTCTTTGATATGCAATTGCTAAATAATTATGTCGTGTCTACCTCGTCGTTGTCTTCTCCTTCTTCTTCTTTCGTATCTTGATGCTGTAACCAGTGTAACGAGATCTCGCGAGACCTTATGATCTAGAAGCTGAAGGCATTATACAAGAGAAGGCAAAATGAAATTCTATAAGATATCAACAGCAGTCCTTGGAGAAGTGATCAGACAGACAGAGATCATGCTGCTATTGATTATGTTTCTTTGAAAGGTATGCCATGTTCATCAGGCGCTGCAACGAAAGGGATTCGACGCCGTGTAAAACTTTTCTTATGAGAATTCGCTTTTACTATTTGCAGGCCTGGCTTATTTTGTTGCCTGCATGGTCAAAACTGTTGGACCTAGATTTAAGCCACTGACATAGTCTATAGGCCTGTTTGTGACAGGGCTGTTTTTAAGGAATTTTTAGAACTGCACAACTCTTTCTTTGCTTTCCCAACGGGCCAACATCCATGATAAATTACTCCCAATCGGAGGAAAATGACCTTTTTCAACTAGTTTTAGCTGCAAAGAAGAACTTCTACAACTGCACAAATCCATTTAGAACTGCACATTTTGTGTACAACTGCACGTTAAAAAGCCCTAGTTTGTGACATGATTATGTACCGTAGTTCACGAAGTACAAATCAAAGAAAAATATTAGAAAATGTCGAAAAAAGAAACTAGTTGAATTGCTTTTAATTGAAATTAATAAAGCCATGTTCTGATCATAGAAGGATCAGTAACTATAGTTCAGTGTTCATATTCGCCAGATTTCCAATACCATCTGATACGAAGAAGACATGGTATAGTGATGTAAAGTTATGTAGAATTTGATGGACATTTCCAATACCATCTGATACGAAGAAGACATGGTATAGTGATGTAAAGTTATGTAGAATTTGATGGACATTTCCAATACCATCTGATACGAAGAAGACACGGTATAAAGACATGCAGAATTTGATGGCGGTGCATATCACTCTGCAGTCTCCGTCGTCTGCTGTTTTTCAGTCTCACATTTCGCATATATAAGTACATATAATTTTATATATAGACTCTATATAATTTATTTTATATATAATATATACAAATTATACATATATATGCAGACATCTTGACGAGGTCAGCAGTGATTACCAATAAACTGTTCAGTTTCATGAATTTGGATTTTTAAAAATTATGTGTGCGGTGAGTACACGGTGAAGGAAGGACAGAGGTTCTTGGGCATATAATATTATAGTCCGCAGAATCATAGGTCTGCTAGTTCTACGTGAATCGCGTTACAGAAGAGTGACGAGTCCCTATTGAAATAGTAGAAATAGAAATCATTCGACACAAAAGCTATAGCAGCTGTATTTTTATTAGAATGATTACTCAAACGAAACTCAACTCCACTGCAGTCTACATGTATGGTCTAATGGTCTATGATTTATGAAGAAATGTTCTTGGAAATGATTGTCATAAACAGCAGCAACTACTGTTCAACCGTCGACATCAGACGAAAGGTAATAATGCTAAAAATCATCTCTAGTCTCCTAAGTTATTATAATGACACCATCGGAATATGTGGCTCCATGCGGCGGTGTATTGTGAGCCCTCCCAGAAATGAACAACTGTCGAATGACTATATACGCATCCATCCGTACTGCAGGAGGCTGCAGCAGATGACCAACTGACCGACCGTCCGACCCATCGACCGACCGACCGACCGACCGACCGACCGATGGTCGGACCTCTGCAGAGCGCTGCTGCTGGCGGAGGGGCATCGAGGGAGAACGATGCAGTTGTCATGAGGCGCTGAAGCAACATCAGTGACCGTAAATTTGTGATTAATCGACCGAAAATTTCAATAGAAATCCAATTAATTTGCTGTTGCTGGACAGCAAATGAACCAACCGGATAACACAGAGTATTGTGCAAATATTCTGAATTTAGATTCTACACGTAGACCTATCACACAGAGCAGTTTCTTACTGCTGCTATGATAACTATTATGTATAATAAATTAATAATGCATATAAAATAATTAAACATATTATATATTATAGTATTGGCATACTTAGTCTGTGTTATAATATTGTGCATAGGCCTATGTGCGCATGTTCACGTGTTTGTAAGTGTGCTGGTGCGTGTTAGGATTAGCTAGTGTGTATTAGTGTTATTGAAAGTGATAGTCTGTGTATATTTATGTGCGCACGTGTGTCTCCGCGTGTGTGTGTTTGTGTGTGTGTTTGTGTGTGTATGTTTGTGTGTTGATGTTTGTGTGTGCGTGTATGTATGTGTAGTCTATGTGTTAATGCCAGCGCGATGACAAATCGGTCAATTAGATTTGGTGAGGCGGAGACGACGAGGCAATGTTTTAGAGCCGCTGTCGTGGGATCCGCAGCCGCCCCCTTGTCCCTGCAGTCGTCTGCCGTGAATTCCCGAGTGTTGCTCAAGCCTCAGATCTCTTCTCCCCTCAATGTCGCCAATCAACCAACACCACATCCTACCAGCTGGACATACTAAGCAGTTTGTCTGCATGTATGTATGTATGTATGTATGTATGTATGTATGTATGTATGTATGTATGTATGTATGTATGTATGTATGTATGTATGTATGTATGTATGGCTGGCTGTCCGTTTAGCTATCAACGATTCTAACAGTTCCCAAATACGTCATTATATTATTTTTTGGGCCCCGAGGTATTTAGGATCCCTCAGGGACTTATTGCTAACTACAGTATAAAAACCAGTCCAGAATGACCCTATATACTCTTCGTTATCTTGATCATCGAATGTGCCTCGAAATGCAATCGCATAATAATAGTAATTATTGTTATTGTTGTTGTTGTTGTTGTTGCTGTTGCTGTTGCTGTTGTTGTTGAATTTTTATATAGCGCACCTTCAAGGTAAACTACTCAGAAGCGCTCCCAGTTCAACAAATAAAGAAAAATAGTGATGTGACTTCTATATAAGCACAAGGCGGTGTGCAACAGGGAACCCATTCCAGGTTCTCGGGTGAGCCACTGAAAAAAGTGCCGCTGCATTATCTATAGCAGTCCGTGAGTGAGGGACCAAAAGTTCAGTTTGATCAGCCGATCGAAGGTCAGATCGCCGCTCCATGGACTCCAATGCATATACCAATGGAGGGTGCTAGGACAAAATGTCCCTGGACAAAATGTCCCGGACAAAATGTCCCGGACAAAAAGTCCCCGGACAAAAAGTCCCCGGACAAAAAGTCCCCGGATAAAATGTCCCCGGACAAAAAGTTCCCGGACAAAATGTCCCTGGACAAAAAGTCCCCGGATAAAATGTCCCCGGATAAAATGTCCCAGGACAAAAAGTCCCCGGACAAAAAGTCCCCGGATAAGGGTGTTTCCGGACAAAAAGTCCCCGAACAAATAGTCCCTTTAAAGAACATAAAATCGCCGTTCTTTCACGATTCCCTCTGCATTTTGACAGCAGTTACTTATGCAAAAAACATCTATTGTCAGTGTTATTAGATCTATAAACCTTCTAATTAGGCCCTTTGCTTTTCTTAGTGTTTAATCTAAAGTAAATCCGATCAAACAAATTGCACGATTGGAAATTAGCAAAAATACGACTACATGATAAAAGACAATAAATGTCAAAATATATTACAATATTTAATTAATTATGATTATTTAACGTAACAGATTAGCCACTTTAGCACAACCAAGCAAACATAATTATGTAGGCAACTGAAAAGAAGCGTACCGTAGTAAGCCAGCTAGGCCTATGTCTTTACAAAGTGCCAGGACTCCCAGGGCTGTGAACACGGTAATCCTGTTTGATAATGTGACTTCCACGACCCCATTATTATTGGTTCACGGGTCGGAATGGACGCCAGCCCACTTCTTCGTATGAAGTCGCCGCCCTGTCTACATTCACTGCACAATGGTTGCTAACCGTAGGCTACCCATGATTGCGGTCCCTGTCTAGAAAAGCCCCGAGTCGATCGCTTCTGTAAGAGAGAATACACTAGCCCAGGTAGCTACATCGGTAAGAGAGCTGGCGGCCGCGCGTCTGTGGAATAGAGCGTGCGGGCCGCGGTTCGATTCCTCAAGGTTACTATTTCAGATATTCAAGATTTCGGGCTAGCACGGTCTGTCCTCGGGGACCTAAATGTCGTGGCGTCCATTCAAACGGGCTAGCGGTGGTAAAGGATCTCACCCTCAGGGTCGAGGCCATAAGACGGCCGCTATATATAAAACCCGATTAATACATTTACATTTTTACATTTGCATTGTGCTCTGTGTCGGAGTCCGACTCAAAGGACTGCCAGGCAGGGAAGCAGTACATCCACAAATTCTTGAAGAAGGAACGTCGGCAGGTGGTCGAGTTCGCCCCGCACGTGAAACAAACGCCAAGCTGCAGACAGCAGCTCCAAGCGTGACAAGATGCGGGCAACTGAGGAGCATGAAAAAACTTATCGTAAAATATCGATCTCTCATTGTTAGAGCAGCAATGCCAGTGTCAAGTAGCAAGTTCTCGATTGATCTCGAGATTGGTCACTTTTCAGCTGTGCCCAGAAACTAAAGACATGTTTTGCACGGCATGCTCCCACCCTTGTATAGGCATAATCTAAATCCTCGCGCTAACGATAGAAAAATAAGTTCTCGGCTGAACGACTGTCTCACCAGAAAAACACTTATGATTATTGGAAAAGCCACTTTTCTGCCAGACAGACTCTTCTTGTCAATATAGGCTACCTGTTGGTATAGGCACCCCAAGCGCTGTGTTCTAGGTAGCCCTACCATTTTACTAGGGACATTTTATCCGAGGACTTTTTGTCCGGGGACTTTTTATCCGGGGACTTTTTGTCCGGGGACATTTTATCCGGGAACATTTTGTCCGGGGACATTTTATCCGGGGACATTTTGTCCGGGGACATTTTATCCGGGGACATTTTATCCGGGGACTTTTTGTCCAGGGACATTTTGTCCGGGGACATTTTGTCCGGGGACTTTTTGTCCGGGGACTTTTTGTCCAGGGACATTTTGTCCGGGACATTTTGTCCGGGACATTTTGTCCGGGGACATTTTGTCCGTCCACGCAATGGAGTGACTCCATTGGTATATGCATTAACTCAATATTTCTATGCATTCTTATCCTTCAGCCTTCCTAAAGTTTATATATTTATATAAACTTAATTTCAGCTTCTTCCTTCAAAAAGCAACTCAAAACTCACTATTTCTCTTTGGCTTTAATTCAAGCACATGGATCTCTTACTGTATCTTCCTCTGGCGACTGACTATCCTTGCCTCAGATTCACATTTCGGCGTGACCTTGCGCGCTTACAAATTTATTTAATAATAATAATAATAATAATAATAATAATAATAATAATAATAATAATAATAATAATAATAATAATAATAATAATAATAATAATAATAAACTAATTGATGTGGACGAAGCCCAGCTACTCGGCGCTCCACTCTCATCGGGAAAAGCGCTGCAGCAATGTCTTGAGAGTAGAACCAAAGAACTTGAGGAGAGTCTGAACAAATTAGCTCTCATAGCCAGGCAGGACGCACTCCTTATTTTGAGAAGTTCGCTCGGTACGCCTAAAATGATTTACACTCTTCGATGCCATCCAAGCGACAAACATCCCGAACTGGAGATCTACGACACCAAACTACGCCAAGGTTTAGAAAAGATATTGAACATTTCTCTAAACGATGATCAATGGACACAAGCCTCATTGCCCATAAAGATGGGTGGTCTGGGGATTCGGAGAGCGTCTTCGCTAGCACTTCCAGCCTTTCTGGCTTCAGCTGCAAGCACTCTCCCTCTCCAGACTCTCATTCTCAGTTCTATTAATCTCGAACAGGACTCACACTTTCAATCAATGACGACCGAGTGGTGTTCCAAGACAGAATTTGATGAAGCAGAAATCATGCCAACAAATCAACAAGCATCATGGGACAAACCATTGTTGGAGAAAACTGCGAAGTCACTGCTTGAAAACACAGTGGATGTATATAACATCGCACGACTAAAAGCAGTCTCATCGCCTCACGCTAGTGATTGGCTCCATGCGTTACCGATAACCGCATGTGGACTACGACTGGATAACGAGGATGTTCGAGTGGCCGTCGGTTTGCGACTTGGGGCCGCAATATGTGAACCACACACTTGCGCCTGCGGAGCTCAAATCGACGCCAGAGGCAGCCACGGCCTGTCTTGCTCTCTCGGTTTCGGTCGAATAGCTCGACACAGCACGATCAACGACATTATACACCGCTCTCTTTCAAAAGCAGGAATCCCGTCCATTAAAGAGCCACCAGGACTACTTCGAACAGATGGTAGACGACCAGACGGCCTTACCATGATTCCATGGCGTGCGGGTCGTCATCTTGTGTGGGATGCGACAGTGGTAGACACTCTTGCACTATATCCAGGCCACGGCTTCGACGGCGGGCGCGGCTGCCGAGATTGCAACGGAGAGGAAAAATACTAAATACGCCGCTCTTGCAAACACTCACTTTTTTGTCCCTCTTGCCCTTGAGACTCTAGGTCCCATTTGTACTATTGGTCTCGACTTTTTATCAGATTTAGGCCGCATTCTATCACTGTCTTCCGGTGATCTGAGAGAGACCTGCTTTTTGCTGCAACGCCTCTCTATTACTGTCCAGCGCTTCAACTCGGTGGCCTTTCGAGGCACTTTGGCTGAGCCGAGGCCGGAAGACGTGTGACTGTAGCTGTAGCTTTTCTGTTTTTTGTGTGTGTTTCCTGTTGTTGATGTGTTTTCTTGAAGATATTAAAATATTATTATAATATAAAAAAAAAATAATATTATTAATATAATTTTTACTATTATTATTTTTTCACAAAGTAATAAATTGTTCATAATAATAATAATAATAATAATATTTGAAGAGTAGGGTCATTCTGGACTGGTTGTTATGCTGTAGTTGGCAGCGAAGTCCCTGAGGGATCCTAAATAAACCTCGGGGCAAAAACGTATTTAAAATATTAATAATAATAATAATAATAATAATAATAATAATAATAATAATAATAATAATAATAATAATAATAATAATAATAATAGTAATAATAATAATAATAATAATAATAATAATAATAATAATAGTATTAATAATGTCAGCATCATTCCATCTATCCATCCAACGTATATTCGTCAATCCATTTATCCATCCATCCTTCATCCACGTTTCAGTATATAGGGTGGTCCTTGGTGGAGAAAAGTTAGTTGCTAGAATTTGACAACTGGACCAAAATAATATCGAGAACTCTTACGGTAGAGGATCATGTCAACTCAGAAGAGACTGTAAACAAGTCTGTTTGTTTCTTGCTTTACGATGTTGTACACATTGTATCTGCCTCTCCATCATAATAAAACTACTTATGTAGCGACATTATGTATGTTGTTGACAAACATTCCGTCTGTATATTGGTCTGACTGAATTAAGCTTTATGTATGGTCCTCTTTCTTTATACTTCTTTGCCGATCTGGCAACGGCTGAGATGAATTATATTTTATAAGCGATATTATCATATATATATATATATATATATATATATATATATATAGAGAGAGAGAGAGAGAGAGACACACATAATAGCTGGCAACAAACTGTGATGATGTGTTGGAGAGAAATGCGGCGGCCGTGTCTTTTTTATATACACATAGGCCTATATATATAGAGAGAGATCTATATAAATTATATATGTATATAGCCTATTCTGCATTTAATGCATCATTTGTATTTGTGGTTTTCGGCAGTACCTAAGCTTACCTATAGTCTTATTACTCGATATTTTCTTCTAGAGAGGGAGAGAAAGGAGGTTGGAAGAGAGAGACTCTGAAAAGAGATGTATAATAGTATCATAGATAGAGAATAAAAGACAAACTGAGAGTGAGAATGTGAGAGAATAAGAGACAAACTGAGAGTGAGAATGTGAGAGAATAAGAGACAAACTGAGAGTGAGAATGTAAGAGAATAAGAGACAAACTGAGAGTGAGAATGTGAGAGAATAAGAGAAAGAAGGTAGGAAGAGAGAGACTCTGAAAAGAGATGTATAATAGTATCATAGATAGAGAATAAAAGACAAACTGAGAGTGAGAATGTGAGAGAATAAGAGACAAACTGAGAGTGAGAATGTGAGAGAATAAGAGATAAACTGAGAGTGAGAATGTGAGAGAATAAGAGACAAACTGAGAGTGAGAATGCGAGCGAATGAGAGAGAATGAGTCGGTGTTTCATTTTACTTTTCTTACAGGCATGCAAATGCATTCGTCAATAGATCTGTTGTGAAGAACTTTGTCAGTTGTCTGCTGTCGCTCACATCTAAGAAACCTACGCATTGTATATAATAGTATACATGTATAGACAGAATTTGTGATGAAATGACTGAGTATATTATCATTAAATCAATTTGTAACACGCGCAAGGTCACACCGAAATGTGAATCCTATACAGCGAAATGTGAATCCTATACAGCGGAATGTGAATCCTATACACCGAAATGTGAATCCTATACAGCGGAATGTGAATCCTATACAGCGGAGGCCACTGCAACTGATGCTGCTGTTTCGACTGCTATAGATCTATCATGGTTCTTTGGTCTACCGTTCTATCATGGTTCTTTGCTCTACCGTTCTATCATGGTTCTTTGGTCTACCGTGCACATCCCTCTCATCAATCAATGCCATTGAAATGAATCATTGAAATGAATCATTGAAATGAATCATTGAAATGAATCATTGAAATGAATCATTGAAATGAATCATTGAAATGAATCATTGAAATGAGTTCATTGAAATGAATCATTGAAATGAGTTCATTGAAATGAATCATTGAAATGAATTCATTATCTCTTTTCCAACCTCTCCAGTCTTTCCCGTCGTCTGCCTGTATACATTTATCTTCCGTCATTCAACTCTTAGGGTCATTCCCCAGTTTCCTTATCTCCTCCCATGTTCCTTCCTCTCTTGCAGTTACTCGTCAAGATTCTGTTCGATCCCTTCCTCTCATTTGCCTTCGTCTATAGCGTTATATTCGTCTCCTTATCTCTGATTAAATTCATAGCAAACTAGTTTTGGCCTATATACAGGGTGGGCCAAAAAAGTAATCCCATACGGGTTTTAGCACATATCTTGGCCAAACATACGAATTTCGAAATGAAATTTTACAGTCTTATAGACAATTCATATTTACACATGATGGCCAGATTTCATCACAATATTTCAAGCAGAACAAAAATTATATTACTTTTAGTGAGGCCACCCACCGTTTTTTGACGATTCAAAAACCCGACGCAACAAAAAGTAACAAAAATCAACTCAATTATTCTGGAAAATATCTTGACCAGAAGTAAGAATATCAAAATGAAATTTTACACGCTTTAAGGCAATTCATATCCACACATGATGGCCAGATTTGATCAAAATATTTCAAACAGAACAAAAGTTATACCATTTTTAGTGAGGCCACCCCCCATTTTTTGACGTTTTAAAGACGTAACGCAGCAAAAAGTAGCAAAAACACGATTTTTAAAGTCTCATCCCAAATAATTGTTATCAAATAGCCTTCATATTGCCAGGTGATCATTATTATTACTATTTAAAAAAAGAAACAAGGTACCAGCGTAGCTGTACGTCACTAAGAAGTCACTTAGCAAGATGACAATCGAATTGGTAAATAAGGAATCTGTCCGATTAATCAACAGGCCCATCAAGAACTTTGCAAAGAGACTCAAAAGAAGTTTTGACACTGGTGGTGGGCACATTGAACACAAATTGTGAAGCACTACCAAGTTCATTTACAACAGTTACTTGAGATGAGACTTAATAAAATCGTGTTTTTGTTACTTTTTGCTGTGTTTCATTTTTAAATCGTCAAAAAAGGTGGGTGGCCTCACTTAAAGTGGTATAACTTGTGTTGTGTTTGAGATATTTTGATGACATCTGGCCTTCATGTGTAAAAATGAATTTTATTCAAGGCTGTAAAATTTCATTTTGAAATTCTTATTTCTGGCCATGATATTAGCAAAAAACCGAATTTTTATGCGTTTCGTTTTTGAATCGTCAAAAAACGGAGGGTGGCCTCATTAGAAGTGATATAACTTTTGTTCTGTTTCACATATGGCAATGAAATTTGGCTATTGTACGTAGATATGAATAGCCTTCAAGCTCGTGAAACTGGATTTGAAAATTTTCTATTTTTGGCCAAGATATTGACCAAAAACCGTAGGGGATTACTTTTTTTGGCCCACCCTGTACATGATGCTTTATAGCCAACTGTCCAATTAAACGAGCATCATCTACTGCCTCCCCCACGCCGCCCCGTAACCCCTCAATGCGTGTAGTGTGTCAGAACAAGCGATAACTCAAAATTCTGGTCTGCCTTTTCCTGTTGGATATTTTCATAATTTTTTTCTGATGTATACCGACTTTTCCGATTTGGTTTCTTTAATATGGCGATGTATTTATAACCCCCGACAAATAATACCAGTAACTTCAGTAGCACATATAAGCCGATGACTGAAGTAATAATATGTGGCACTTGTGACAGTCTGAGATTTGATGGACAGACAACCCATCGAACGTGTTTCATATTCGTTAAATTGCGACGCGATGATAGTGACACGCATGCAGCGCTGCTCGCGCTCTTCCGCCCCCACATGACGACAGCTTCAAAGCCTTCAATAGACTTAGATCTACAAAGTGCGACTTTTTACATTGTAAATAAATTACAGAAACCTGTCGAGCAGACTGCAAATTTCATTTGTCACACCGCAGGCCTTTGAGTTAATTCACTTCTTCCTCAATTATATGCGTCAAATGACGGTTGCCATTGGCTCGGCAATTCAGCAATGGGCGCCTACATCGTATGTCTACTGTAGCATTTGGTGTAATGCAGGGATCACTCATTGGGTCACTCTTTAAATCTGGGTACATCAATATTATGTCGACTGTGCCACTATTCTGCTGTAATGGAGTGTGCGAGAAAAGTCAGGTAATCGTCGAGTAAGCGCCGACCCGTAGGCCTATATGTTCTGCAAACAGGGAAACTGAATTCATATTATGGCTGAGCATGCACGGAATAGTCACACTACGCTCAATGATTGACAGAGCTGATTGAAGCGACATTTCTAACTGAAGGGTATACACTATGCAACGTGGTGTCCGGGACATAATATATGAGTGTTTCTGGATGCCGACCTGTCAATATACACCGTGATTCAATAAAAACTAAGCCAAATTGTTTTGCATATATCTCTAATACCTGATGCCATATCAAGCTAATATTTTCCAAATATCTAGAAAAGTGGACCAAGAATATTATCCCAAAATGTCATGAGAAAAAGTTTAACGGGTAAAAAGATATGAATATTTAAACTTCAGATACCGAAATTGCAGTTTACAAGCAATTTTCTGTCAGATTCAATAAAATGTTTCCTTATTATCTCTAATGCCTGACAATTAATCGTTCTAAAAATTTCCAGACATGTAGAGAATTGAAGTAACAATATGACCCCAACAGCTTGGTTTCATTATTTAATTTAAAAACATGCTCAAAATGTCCTCCTCCTGCTTGCACGCAAACCTGCAGGCGCTGGCGCCATGCATTGGGAAACGGCATCGTCGATTATCCTCGGGTCCAGGGCCCCAAGCCATCTCACACTTCCAACAAGCGTTGCTTCATATCGTTTATATCATGGATTGTTGCCTGCCAGACTCGGTCTTACGTCATGCACGCTCCACACTTTTAGTCGACAGGATTCAAATCTGGGCTGTTTGGAGGCCATAATGAGGGAGAAATGAAGTCTGGCGTCTCTCTTGTCAGCATTTCGATGGTTTTCTTGGCTCTGTGGGCTGGCGCTATTCTGTTGAAAAAGAAAACAGCCTGCTGGGGCTATATATTTCTGATAACAGGTGGAAGATGTTGTGACAGCAGAACATTGCGATAATATACTCCGTTAATTTTACCCAGGATCCATGAAGACCAAAATTGGGAACTATCAAGCATCGAAACCGCAATGAGCACCATAACAGACTTGCTGAAAACTGAAATTTCTGGACATGACGTTTAAATATTCATATCTTTCTATTCCTTCAAATATACGACATGATATTTTGGAATCCTATTCTTGGTTCAATTCTCTAAATATCTGGAAAATTTTAGCATAATTAATTATTAGGCATTGAAGATATAAGAAAAACAGTGTAGCTTGCTTTTTTATTGAATCTGACAGAAAATTGCTTGTAAACTGCAATTTCTACACATGAAGTTTAAATATTCATATCTTTTTTACCCGTTCAACTTTTTCTCATGAAATTTTGGAATCATATTCTTGGTCCACTTCCCTAAATAGTGGGAAAATGTTAGCATGATATATTATCAGGCATTAGAGATATATGAAAAACAATTTGGCTTAGTTTTTATTGAATCACGGTGTATAATATTCCTCTGCAGGTCTATGGCTCGAATAAACAATGCTGTAACTATAGATCTATAGATCTATAATTATACTGGAAGGAAAACGAGGATTGCTGTTGTCTTCCTGTTTTAAAGGCGAGCCATGATCAGAGTTCACTGGATAATTGTATACAAAGACACTGAAACGTAGTTAACATCATCGCCGAATGACGATTTATCAGCATATAGTGTCATACGGTGTAATCTGTGCTTTGACGCCGTTATGACTACCGTCAATTCTTTTGTGCTGACGCGCTTGGACTACTGCAACGCTGTCCATGAGAGTGTTGCAATGTTTTGGATACGACAGCTTCAGAACATTCTCGTCGTTAAACCACCAACATGTTCGCATATTTTGATCTGTTATGCGATACACGGTGCTATGCTGGGTCCCTGTTGAGAACAGGATGACTTTCAACATATCGATAGTCGGTCCGACACCATTTTGCACCAAGGAGATGTGTGGTCTTGTCTCCAGTCAGTCAGGTCGTCGATCCTTATATCTGCCGCTCGTGTGAACTTGATGATCCCACGCTCTCTCACTTCGATGCCCTGTACCTTCTCATAAATTGGACCAGAAAACAACCTTCCATTGACAATAATTATTCGTCACTTGGCGCCAAATAAGTCTAAATTTCTTACGTCGCATCTGTGAATAGTTCCTTTGAATTGCTATGTTTAGTCATGTCGTGACGTTTTGTAAAGTACTATATGCCATATAGCCTACATGCATAGATATACATCCACATGCATACATACATACACGCATGCATGCATAGTACATATACACATACATATCTAATATCTATTATATACGTACAACGTCGTACATACAATACATACATACATAAATATATTCGATTTATACATACATACAGAGCACACAACTACCCATACACACAGAGCACATAGCAGCACCCATAAAAATGACGACGACGTGTGTAGCTATAGATGAGCTGCAGAAATTATTGACGAACATTTCCTGCCGTGCGTCGCAAATTATTCGTTGTCGACAAAACGCCTGAAGCTGGTATAGCGAGGAAAGAGATGCATGATTGGAAAACATTTAGATGACCTTTCGAAAAGCCGAGAAACAATAAAGGATGCTGAATTGAGCTGCGGCTGTTGGAGTATGTTTGCAGACCAACATACATACACACATACATACATACATGCATGCATACATACATACATATTACATACATACACATACATACGTATGTACGTATGTACGTACCTACGTACGTACATACATACATAAATACATACATATAAGCATAGTTTTCATACAAGCATACATAAATTACATAGGTCTACATACATACAATGTCATACATACATGCATACATACATACATACATACATACATACATACATACATACATACATACATACAATCCATACATTGCAGTATACGTAAAAATATGACCTGGGGGTGTTTTACAATTACAGCAGCAGATTGTAATATTGATCTCGAAACACAGTTGCTCTTGTCTTGGGTCGTCATCGTCGTCGTCGTCGTCGTCGTCGTCGTCGTCGTCGTCGTCGTCGTCGTCGTTGTCGTCGTCTAATCGCAATTATTCTTTTAGCCATCGTAACGAACAGCTGCTGAATCTGGTCCCAGCGATGACCGTCTCAGCCAACAGACGTATGAAAATGACCATTGATTATAAATACTCTGCTTTCTTCATTGAATCATTGAATCTATGGAATTGGTTGAATAGATAGATTATAGCTGATTCAGATAACTATGCTATTCCTTCGCCTATTCCCTGCCTTTGTCTATGTACTTTTCTGCCTCAGATATAGGCCTACATAATAGACTAATTAATTTAACCAATCTTTATAAACCTGGTCATTAACTGCTTCTCCGAATGTATGGAGATGACAGAAACAGAAGACTTTAGCTCGGAACCCTAATCTTCTGTAAATCTGAGACTAAACCTAACGCACCGTATAATTCTACGCACAGAGTATGCGCATGGTAGACACGAGAATTCTGCGTCAAGTAAGTTCTAAACTCTAAAGCAATAGACAGCGTGCGGAAGACTGACGTGATGAAGAACTACTGTCACAGTAGAGCAGACTACAATCGCTAGTCTATGGTTATATTCATTGTGTGACCCCCGTCGTCATCAGTGACAGTCTTGGTGAACATTAGAAAGACCTCGAGAATAACAAAGATGATTATTGATGACTCGATCCAAACAATTAGCTATCATGTGAACAGTAATACTGTTATTCTCATCAGAGTAGGTCTACGTATAAATCTACAGATACAACATGATTATGATTATTACATAATAATCATAATAATCATAAAAATCATTATAATATTAAAAGTTTTGCTCAACTGCGTCTTCGGTTGATTTGTGTGATAAAATTATGTTGTTGTTGTTGTTGTGGGAGGTTCGACCGTCCCACAATTCCCTTTCTTTCTTCTCTTCCTTCGATCGTCCCACAATTCCCTTTCTTCCTTCTCTTCCTTCGATCGTCCCACAATTCTCTTTCTTTCTTCTCTTCCTTCGACCGTCCCACAATTCTCTTTCTTTCTTCTCTTCCTTCGATCGTCCCACAATTCTCTTTCTTTCTTCTCTTCCTTCGACCGTCCCACAATTCCCTTTCTTCCTTCTCTTCCTTCGACCGTCCCACAATTCCCTTTCTTCCTTCTCTTCCTTCGACCGTCCCACAATTCCCTTTCTTCCTTCTCTTCCTTCGATCGTCCCACAATTCTCTTTCTTTCTTCTCTTCCTTCGACCGTCCCACAATTCCCTTTCTTCCTTCTCTTCCTTCGACCGTCCCACAATTCCCTTTCTTCCTTCTCTTCCTTCGACCGTCCCACAATTCCCTTTCTTCCTTCTCTTCCTTCGATCGTCCCACAATTCTCTTTCTTTCTTCTCTTCCTTCGACCGTCCCACAATTCCCTTTCTTCCTTCTCTTCCTTCGACCGTCCCACAATTCCCTTTCTTCCTTCTCTTCCTTCGATCGTCCCACAATTCCCTTTCTTCCTTCTCTTCCTTCGATCGTCCCACAATTCTCTTTCTTTCTTCTCTTCCTTCTATCGTCCCACAATTCCCTTTCTTCCTTCTCTTCCTTCGATCGTCCTAATTGCAATCCACAGACTTCTTAAACGAACGCTCTTCCGGGCGGGCGTCGGCGCATGCGCCCTGAACGTGTGTCTAGCGCCATCTGTTGACGGCGGCGCCATCGCTAGTGGCGCCTCTATTGACCGGCGGTTGAGTAGAGGATAGGTCGGATGCTCAAACCATTTGCTCTTCTAGACAGACAGGAACAGCGGTGGTGGCTGTGGCTTCTGTAGCGCCCTCATGTCGAGTGGTTGGTTGGTCGCCGTCAAATGTAGTTGCGTTCATGTGGCTGGCGCTATATAACTCGTCAGATCAAACAAGACTACAAACGGCCATCCACTGAAGTCGAGGTGTTGAAGACATTCTACCAAACAGGTAACAACGTAATACTTGCTCTCCTATTTATTATGCTCTTTCCCACAATGCCGCTCAACTTTCGGCTCTGTTTGTATGCCTATGTCTACTTCTGCATCATTTAAGCAAAGCTCTGTAAATTTATGGATATAATATACAATACATCGAAATTTGCTCATTTCCTCAGTTACATCAACGTTCTGTTTCTTTATCTATTGATGATGACCTCTGGAGCAGAGGGAGTGAAAGAGGGGTGGATAAGTGGAAGGTGGTAAGATATCTGTATGCATGTCTGTCTGTCTGTATGAATGTCTCTCTCTCTCTCTTTCTTTCTCTCTGGCTTGTTCTTGCCTTCCTCAATTCTGCGTTGATTGATTCTTCTCATTCCTTCTTTTGTCAAGCAGATTAAATCATAATTTTGCTTCCATTGCGTTTTTCCATTTCTGCTCTTCATCAGTTATGCCATGCAAGCGATTCTCATCGACTGCAGACATTGTTCGGTGGCTGATATATTACGCGAATCTCCTCTCATTTTTGCCTCTTCCCATCTTACTGCTGCCCACTTATCCACCCCTCTTTCCCTTTCTCCCTTCCCTCCCTCTCTTTCTCTCTATCCTGTCTGTGTGCCTGTATGTCTTTCCCTCAACGACTCGAACCTGTCACAAAGACCGAACAGAATCCATAGCATACCGACCAACAAAGAACCACAGAGATCCCGGATAATAATAATAATTTCTTTCTTTAATGAAACGCTTGCAAACGCACTGCACTATAATACATGCAGAAGTTATGCAAAAATCTTAATTGGCATGTAAATCTTAACTACTAACAGAGCAGACAGCCTGCAATGCACGGATGCAGACTATCTAATGCTCTTAAAAATAACGGCGGAGGAATGCATTTGATGCAATTGCGTATTTTGGACGATCCTCATAATAAGGAAAAATCCTTCACTGAAAATCATATCCAAGATTCGCCATTACAGATTATAGATGAATAGTTTAGCTTTTAAGCAGATCAGCGCAACTCTCTCCGAAGAGGATAAGCTTACTCTATTTATGGCGGATAAACGGATGGATGGGTGGATGGATGAATAGATGAACTAGATGGATGAATGCATGGATGCATGGGCGTAGGTGACATTTCAGCAGTGGGGGAAATATTTTATTTCTGCCAGAAAAATAAATCCTGAATAATTGACGTCCTGCATTTGTAAGCAATGCTTACAACATAATACTTCATTAACACAGTTAATTGAAAGTAGACTATATTAAGCTTACTCATTATCAATCAATCAATCAATCAATCTTTTTTTATTGAGACCTTTGCCAAAACAACAATTATGATAATGATATCATAATATGATAGTAAATAATATCACATGATATGTCAACAGCAACTCACGACTATTGCAATTTGTTGTAAGCTATGGGCAATATTTCCAAGCGGTGCCTATGTTTGGTCTTCTTAAAGAAACGTTTAGGAAGCGAGTCTATTCATCACACGTGCCTTTGAAAGAAAGCTTGCTAGTGAGTGCGGCCGTAAAAGTCGCAGCTCTGTGGCTTTCACAATGTAATTTAGAAGCGAGGCACGGTGCAGCATTGCAAGGTGGCGAGTGCGTCTCATTCCATATCGCGATAAATAATTAAAGAGTTTGTTCGAAAATCGTAGAAAGACACAATGTAGCGTTTGTAGCCTAGGCTCAATACGACTCGTCTGATGATTAGAATGTATTGCGTTCAATACGAAATAGGACGAGAACTCACATAAAAATAGCATGACCAGATGGGGTATAGATGTTGAGGTAGATATGTATGCAGGCGGGCATGATAGCAGAAATAGGCAGATTTACTCAGATCCAAAGCAGAAAGGAGACGTTACAATCGGACCACATATTTACATATCGCAGAATTGCAGGCAAAAAACTGACTTACTATGGTAGGCCTGACAGTGGAGAATAGTGACGGGTGGTGATATTATGGTGTTGAACTGGGGTGGACCTCAACAGATGTAAAAGCCCTGTCAATTGACATTGAGCGCACGACTGACTTTAATGTTTAAGGATAATGGGAAAAGGCGCTATACTAATAACAGTGAATGATAGGACTGGTGTCGCTGCGGTAGAAAACAGTTAACGAAGAGCCGAGACATGTTGAATGGTTGATTAAGACGATTTGGAATGAAACGGAAAATAAAGTGCTAAACATTGCATTTTAAGTGTTGAACATTACAACCAACTGTGTTTCGGTTTTGTCTTTTGTCTGTCGGTCTATGTTCTGTCTTTGACATAGGCTTACTCGTCACACCTCTGACGATGTCCGTTCTCTTATTATCTCTCTGACTTCTTTGCGGTCCATCATCACAAATTGCACCGTGCTTCGTACACTACACAATCAACTTCTTCAGTTACAGAAATTCAGTTTCGCTGGCGCAATCATTAACAAATTTCCATGTATTTAAATGGCACGATGAGTGGTTTAGTTTCCTTTCCTTATAAGAACTTGGATGCAGACAATCCTAAAAGCTTCCCAAGAATTCGTTTTTATCTAAAATTGACTGAGTGCATATAGCCTAAATAAGACTGCGTGCAGTTGCAAACATGTCCCCTTTTGCAATGAACATTTTGTATTATTTAAAAAGTCAGAAATCCGGTTGGATATTACTCATTCATTTATTCCGATAATTTATATAGCGCCTCTTCAAGAGACTTCTCGGAAGCATTTCCAACGTGGCCCAGCCGTGCATTTCACACTGACCATGTCTTTATGCCAGGCAGCTGAGTACATTGGAGTTCTCACATCGCTAGCATCAGTTCTTTTTTTGCCTATCAACACATTTATCTTTTTAAAAATGCTTAGTAAGGCTCGCCTAATCTATCTAGACCAGCGATTGTCAAGCATGTTACAAGTTGCTTGTCACAATCCCTTATTACGTTGCGTGTCTTTGTAGCTCATGAGCTTACTGGTTATCGTCTATATAATATATATATATGCTTATATAGAGTAGGCTATATAATAGCCTACTCTATATAAGCATACTAGCTGGGGTACCCGGCGTTGCCCGGAAAATTTAGGATTAGACCCGCTCAGGCCACAACCAAACCACACCCCACCTCCACCCAACCCCGTACACCACCCCTTCCATCCGTTCCCGCTTCACCCCTCCACCCCATCCTCACCACACCCCCACCTCCACCCCAAAAACCCCCACCCCACCCCGTACACCCACACCTCCACCCGCCCCCGCTTCACACCTCCACCCCTCCACCTCACCCACCCCCACCCTCACCACACCCCGTTCACCCGCCCCATGCCACTCATTTCACCCACCCACACCACACCTCCACCCCACCTCGTACACCCCACCCCCTTCCATCCGCCCCGCTTCACCCCTCCACGCCACCTCCACCCCATCCTCACCACACCCCCACCTCCACCCCAAAGCACCCCACCTCACCCACACCCTGCACCCGCCCCGCTTCACACCTCCACCCCTCCACCTCACCCCACTCCCCACCCTCACCACACCCCGTTCACCCGCCCCATGCCAATCTTTTCACCCACCCACACCACACCTCCACCCCACCTCCACCCCACCCCGTACACCCTACCCCCTTCCATCCGTCCCCGCTTCACTTCTCCACGCCACCTCCACCCCATCCTCACCACACCCCCACCTCCACCCCAAAGCCCCCACCCCACCCCACCCACTCCTCCACCCGCCCCGCTTCACACCTCCACCCCTCCACCTCACCCCACCCTCACCACACCCCCACCTTCACCCCACCTCCACTCCTCCACCCCACCTCCACCCCACACTCTCACCACATTCCCACCTCAACCCCCGAACCCCACCCCACCCCGTCCACCCCACTTCGTTCACCCGCCCCATCCCACCCCTTCCGCCCTCCACCTACCACCTCCACCCATCCTACACTCACCCCTACCCTCCACCCCACCACCCGAACCCCCAGCCCAAGCCAGCTCCCACCCCACCCCACACCCTCCACCAACACACCCCAAACTCACCCACCCGACAACACCCCACCACACTCTGACCTCTCCACCTGTACGCCACCCGTGAAATTAGGGTTTTCTGGGACGAAGAGGGTGGGGAGGGAGCGTAGGGGAGCGATGGACGTGGGAGGGGAGGGGGAGGGGTAGGGGGTTGGGAGGGGTTGGGGGAGGGGTTGGAGAGGGAGGGGAGGGAGAGGGTAGGGGAGGGAGAGGGAAGGAGAGGGGAGGGGCAGGCGAAGGGGGAGGGTTGGCAGAGGGAAGGGGAGGGGTGGGTGAGGGGTTGGGGAGTGGGAGGTAGGGAGGGATGGTTGAATGCTCTTTTCAGCCACAGCAACGCGTGGCCGGGTTCAGCTAGTTGACTATAATTATAGTAAAACTTTACATCCAAGCGGATTGGAAGATCATTTACATCAGCTGCGTTTATATAATGACCATGCAAGCGTTTTAAAAGGTGTTTAATAAACTTAGGGATTTCGCCCCCACCGTGGCCCCCATGGTGGGGGAGATTCGCCAACAACTCCACTGGGTGGTTCCGATGGCCCTCTGTCTAGGTGCAAAGTTTGAAATCAATAGCTGCGTTTTATTGAAAAAAAATTGGGGGGTTTCGCCCCCCACCCTGGCCCCCATGGTTATAGAGAATCGCCAACCCCTCCACTGGGTGTCCGACGCCGAGACGGAGAGAGTAGTGAAGGTTTGGAGTGAAAAAGTCAAAAACTGTCGAAATGCATTCCGGTCAAACACACAGACAGACACACAGACAGACAGACAGACAGACAGACAGACAGACAGAATCCTCTCTTTATATAAGCACTAGAAGGGGTACCCGGCGTTGCCCGGGAAATTTAGGATACGACCCGCTCCGGCCACAATCCAACCACAATACACCCCAACCTCCACCTCCACCCCGTATATCCCACCCACCCACTCCGCCCCCACCACACCCCCACCTCCACCCCAAACCCCCACACCCCGTCCACCCGCCTCCACCCTACCCCTCCACCGTCCACCCCCACCTCAAGCCCCACCCCACGCCGTACACCACACACCCTCCACCTGGCAACAGCCCAACCAAACCACACACCCCACCTTCTCCCCCACCTCCACCCGTCACGCCCCACCCCTCCACCCCCACCTTCACCACACCTTCAACCTTCACCCCAAACTCCATATGACGTAGTTAACGGTACCATTTTCGCGCGATTTGTGTACTCCTCTACTGCAGTTTATGAATCACAAAACTCCTTGCGTCCATGTTCACACAACTTTGTAATTCCACGTTCTGACTTTCTCATTCATCACTAGAATGCTTTACACTTATAAGCATTTAATTTACGTTACTTTTCATGTGTTACTACTATGCTTTATTATTACTTCTATAATTATGCTATATTGCATTATTTGTCGATGTACCAGTGTGCGTTTACAAATGGAGTAATAAAGGTTATACTTACTTGCTTGCTTGCATCGTTTTTGTTCTCATCGCTTTTAAGAGTATGACAAAATAACTGATCGCTTCCTTCCGACGTACTTGCCTTAATGGCCTTCTCTATCCTAAATGACTTTCGGTGTCATGCCCCATAGTAGGCTACCCGAAAGGATTTGATAGACGGACATATGGGGAATCTAAGATACACATTAAAACCGTCCGGTCATCATATATAGTTATATAATATGTTCCGGGTATTATGCCTCGCAGCCGTTTACGTCTCTTCTGATCCATTCACGTGCACCGTGCACATGTGCATTAATTCTTCCTTTTATGGTGTCTAGAAATGAACGAAAGTGAGCAGAGAGCCATTGAAATCAACTGATTCTAAAGAACGTGATGCGAAGACGAAGAGACAGAGGAAAACAGACACAGCATGAACAGAGAAGGAGGTTGCTTCCTATACATGTAGCTATAGATTCTTCATCAACGCAGAGAAGGTCATGAATATACAAGCACACAGTGCAGAGTGCAATTTAATAGACCTAGTTACATAGCACATATAGCTTACATATAACTCATCCAGTCTATATTAAAATATATTTTTTCCTTACGTTCAGATTAAAAATTTCATGCGTCGTTTCCTATTCTGGCCTTTGTGCGAGTGCACGATAGCCACATGTACAACTATTGTACATGTACATGTACGACGTTTGTATACGCTACACAATAATTAATGCTTAATCGTGTTTAACCTTCCTCATGACCATACTTCAATACTTGTACTATGTAGCCTACATGGATGCAGCCAATGCATAAGTTATAGCATTATTGAGATAAGATGTTATTTCTTTCTTCAGTATTGTTATAGGGCTACTATAGTCTAATTATTGTGTTATTGTATCAGAATCATGCACTGCTGTTACAGTGCTGTAAGTGCTATGAACAATGGATGTCTTGCCAGGAGAGACACACGATAAGCGACGACGATGCACTCTGCACGGTGTTATAAGCAGAGCTCCATCGTCCATCGGTGTACAACTGTACATGTACATGTACATGCATGCATGAAGAAGTGCGTTCAATTGGTTATTTATGGAAACATAACCAAGCAACCCACAGGCAAGTTATAGCAGAATGTTGATTAGAAATAGATATGCTCTCGCCAAAGCATCTCATACATGACAGTTAATGAACAACAGCCGCTAAGCTATCAGCTTGTCTATGCCACGTGATGCATTTATCAATCAGTTCATCTAATGAAAACACAATAATTGAGGTTGGTCGTGGAAGAGTGGTGCATTCCAAGCATCATTATTATTGCTACGATGACAGTTGACTCGGTGCAATTTTCACGAAGTTTGTTTATTGTTTCCGGTGAGTTTGCATATGTAGAGAATCACAACACGGACTAAATTTTAATTTTTAATCAAGCAAAAGAAACTTTCCTCGCTCCACTCTGCATGCGCAGCAAAACGGTCTCTATCATTGGTTTCTACTTACACAACTTACGCTCGACAGTTTTTCCAAATACACCGAATACTGAACACAGAATTGCAAATGCAGATATACTGGTGACAGACGAAAACTTTCACATTCTCTATGTCTACTATATTGCCTAGCCTACTAACTGTGTATAACATCATGCAATAAAAGCAGATTATATTATGTTTTAATATTATATATAATATCTACCCGTCTATAATTAATCTCTTTATATATAGAGAGAGATTTATTTTTCATTTGACAGCATACGACTGCTATGAATTCGGAAGCTTTAGATCTATGTAGCCTATAATGCCAGGTTTTATTAGGACAAATCATAGATGTAGTCTAGATCTACGACAGAGAAAAGGATTAACGCCTTACTACTCTGCGATTGATCTGCAATCTTTTGAACAGATGCATGAATTATGTTCCTTGGAGTTATTCAATGGCTTAGCTTCAGTCACCTGTTTCTCGTTTCTAAAATCATCATTGTTTTTGCTGGGTAGTTGGAGAAGAACTATGCAGACATTGCGCCATGTATGATGTATGTCTATGTCTTGCATAAATCTCGAACCTTTTAACTGAAACATGCATATTCCGCAGGAATCGCGGCTCCATCTTCTTCCTCAATTGTCGTCTTCCCATTTCAGAAGCTCCTGGAGGCTGTCTTTTTTTTAGTGACTTGGACCTGAAGCAGCTCTGCATACCTGAGTGGCCCCTCACAAATGTTCATTTGCAATTACAAGTAGGTTGTTGTTGGCTCGGAATGCATCCGAGTTGATACGCAATTTGCTGTGCTATGCACGTGCATGCAAATTGCATCAACCTGGATATATTTGTCAGCGTGTGTGCACTGTGCATGCATGCACATGTATGCATGCATAGGCTACATGTATGGTTCGCTATCCTTCTTCTGGAAAATATTTTTTGGTCCGGAAAAGACTTTGAGCGAGAAAGCTTCAACATCTGTTCTATAGAAGCTGCGTAATGCGTATGAAGGCATTGTGAAACTCGTGTTGGTCGACTTATAATAATAGGACGGATCTTGTCTGAGTGGATATGAATCCGTTCTTCTCTCAGTCGACGTCGAAGACAATGAACTCATCAAAACAATGCATGCATCAAAGACAATGCATGTATCAAAGACAATGCATGTATCAAAACAATGCATGCATCAAAGACAATGCATGTATCAAAGACAATGCATGTATCAAAGACAATGCATGTATCAAAGACAATGCATGTATCAAAGACAATGCATGTATCAAAGACAATGCATGTATCAAAGACAATGCATGTATCAAAGACAATGCATGTATCAAAGACAATGCATGTATCAAAGACAATGCATGTATCAAAGACAGTGCATGTATCAAAGACAATGCATGTATCAAAGACAATGCATGTATCAAAGACAATGCATGTATCAAAGACAATGCATGTATCAAAGACAATGCATGCATCAAAGAAAATGCATGCATCAAAGACAAGTGTAAGAACCAACTAGGCCTACAGATGATTGGTTACAGCAGAGAATAGATGAAGTAAAAAGAGAAGAGAAGAGATGAGATGAAAAGAGAAGAGAAGACGATGGAACGACAGGAAACAAAAGAGTATACGAAGGATGGAGGGAAAGCGAATCTAAAGGAAATGAAAGGTGACAGACAAACTGATGACTTTGACCAGAGATGAATAGAGAAAATGCGACGATGAAGAGAATGAGACTTAGCACTTTAATAACAACAGCGTACTAACAGCGACAGAAGAAACAATGCTTTCGTTTTTAGAGTGCTGCTAAAGCATCGTATACTGCGGACACAGACAGAATCAAAGCATAGAGATCGGCACTGCATGTAGTAAGAGTAGTAAGGCGTTAATTCTTTGCGTGTATTGAATGTGTATTGAATTGGTCTCTGACACAGACATCGACAATTATTAGCATTGAAGCAAATATTAAAATGGTAAACAAGAGAAGAAAGTTTTGGAGTTCGTTTTCAGCAGACAGACTTCATGGTCGAGACGAGCAGCTGTCGGTCCATTGCTCTCGGTCCTTAATTCTCATTAGCCCGACCAGACGAAGGTCATCGAAGGTCATCGAAGGTCATCGATGGAGACGACGCCTGCTTCTTCTTCTTCTTCTTCTTCTTCTTCTTCTTCTCCTCCTTCTCCTCCTTTAAAACTCTTGGAGTCGGTTGGTCTTTAACGATATATGATCTCATGGCGACCAGTTGAGCAGGCAATGCTTCGCATCATCATCCATTTGATCCAAGAGACTGCAGTCACTTGACCAGAACCAACCATTGAATTAATGGACTGGGGACAAACAAAATCATGGTAGCCTACTAAGACAGTGTGCAGTGTGCACTGCTGTTCGATGAAGCATACACCAACTGACACGAATGGATAATTATCTCTGACAAGTCAATGTTTTCCGACTTCTGCTTTGCACTTGAAGCCTTCCAATCATTGCTACATGTACATACACTCACTCATCATCTTCTCCTGCTTACGTGAGAAGATCTTTTGAAATAAACGATTAAAGTTTGAGCAGCACAATAATAATAATTATTCCAAATCTCATTCTGTTAATTTCTGTCTATTATACGTAGTTATCACTGCCATGCTATTCTTCGCCGTAAATCTATGACAGCCTAGCCTATACATTAGGCTATGAGACACTGAGACAGTGGGAAACTCACATTATAGTCTAAACATAAAGTGCAGGAGGCAAACAAGAAAGATTTTCAATTAGGCCTATTCATAGCATTCTTTAAGGCACCTGACGGTGCGTGTAACTTCTACTAGCATCAGCCAACAATAAAGATCCTGACATTCAGCGGTGAGTCTTCTGTACCATCGTCAGTATTGTACCATCGTCAGTATCTATAACTTACGATGGAGATGCAGAAAGCTTTCTAAGTATACTTTGTTAATTCTTAAATACTACCATTGACAAAGTCACAAAACAAAATGCAAGCTATATTAGTAGGCCTACTCTTACAAATTTGTCTATTTCATTGGAAGTATGAAATCATTTATAGAATCTTGATTTTGAAACATTGATTAAATAAATAATACATAGTTTTGCAAACTATATGGATCCTCATATCCTGTGATGCCTCAAAGTCTATATTAAAAAACGACAAAGAAGAACTTCAAATAATGCACATAAATAAAACATTATTGATGGCTGACGGCTGACAGGTTGAACCTGAGAGGCCTACATGGGCCTAAACATGAGTGCAACTGTCAGATATAGTGAAGACTCAGTAGGTCAAGAGACTAAAAAGCATGTATCCATGGGCGTCCGCAGGAATTTTTCTAGGGGGGCGCAGACTTTTATATAATTGTTACGGGGCTAATTAGGCCTAGGTTGTCAAAACAACCGATCACTCCACCTTCGACGCTTACTCCTTTTGCGCTGGTTCCCTCTCGATCCGCTGTCACGGAACCCATTCAACCCAGCATGCGCAAAAATCATATAGCCTAGCCTAGACATTAATTGTCAAAACTGTTATGATAGGCCTAGCCTAGTTAAATTGTATGTGACTGAAATCTGACCTTACTCTTGAAATAACAATTGCAATCGTCTGGGTTATTATATCCAAACTGATTTATCGCTTCATGAATTCGCTTTAATTTGCTGACGGAAACTGTTTCCGAAGTACGATCTATCGTACATGTACAATGTATGCCTATAACATACATGTAGTTAAACGTTAAGTTTGGTAGCCAGTTTGGGTTTCAGGATTAAGGCATCGTTTTGTAGGGCACTCACTTTATGCAGTGGCGTAACAATAGGGTAAACTGGGTACACAAAGTATAGGGGCCCCCGAGTGTAGAGGCCCCAGAGGGGCCCCCGAGTTTGCAAGACTCCGAAAAAATCATATTTTTTCGGAGTCTTGCAAACTCGGGGGCCCCTCATTATAATTACTATGTTAAATAGATATTGTAATAGACTAAGTAGACGGTATCGTAGCCGTGTCAGACTCTCAGTAGTCAGTACGGTTACCCGAGAACCCGTCAAGTTCCGTCAACCCGACACGACGCGACGAGTTGGACTCGGAGACGCCCAGCTCCAGCAGTGCACAGCCCTAGTGTTTAATTAGTGATAACTTTTCGGTCCCGGAAATGACGTAATTGCATTTGCATGGTGTTGACATTATTTTAGAGAAACTTATTTCCGTGAAATAAATTGCGCATCTCATTGGAAAAAAGAGTTCTGGGTTTTGACTGAATGACTTCACACTATAGCAAAGGACTTCAACCAAACCTTACATAGGCCATTAAGGCCAGCCTACTTAACTTCAGTCGCACATGTCGTAGGCTAATTGTCATTTCAGCCTTGTTAGGAACTTACAGTTTACGGTAATTTGTACTTGTATCTTGTTCATATACATCAGCATCTCAGTAAATTAATAAGTAATAGGCCTAATACATTTCAATAAGTACCGTAGGGAGAGGGCCCCACCTTCATATTTTGTGTAGGGGCCCCCGAGTTCCTAGTTACGCCACTGACTTTATGCCTGTTAAGTTGTCAACTGCGTAATATTATAGGCCTATAATAAGAAGGGTCCGTTCACTCAATTCACTCATACTAGTGTAAAGAATGGCCAGCATACGTTTGCAAATAAATAAAAAATAAAAAATAGATAAATAAAATAAAATATGAATTTTCTATGATTGGGTGTTTGCATTTACAGTTCAAGACTGTTAGTTGGAGGATTGCATGGTAGGTCTACGTTTGGCAAAAGTGCAATTATTCATCTTTTTCCAGATGCACAAAATCGGTGAAGAGGAGGAGCTTACCATTTTGTCTATGCTCTATAAGCTGCCTCGCGGCACCAGCTTGCCGTGCACCAGAGTATACATTGGATGAAATAAATCTTAACGCTGATCAAAAGGATGAGAACAGAATCATTGAGACCATGTTTTTATCATAATAAAAACATGGTCTCAACACCCAATCCACACCACACAACAGTAGCAACACCCAATCCACACAACGTAACAGTAGCAACACCCAATCCACACCACACAACAGTAGCAACACCCAATCCACACAACGTAACAGTTGCAACACCCAATCCACACCACACAACAGTGGTAACACCCAATCCACACCACACAACAGTGGCAACACCCATTCCACACAACGTAACAGTTGCAACACCCAATCCACACCACACAACAGTGGCAACACCCAATCCACACCACACAACAGCTGCAACACCCAATCCACACAACGTAACAGTAGCAACACCCAATCTACACCACACAACAGTGGCAACACCCAATCCACACCACACAACAGTAGCAACACCTAATCCACACCACACAACAGTAGCAACACCCAATCCACACCACACAACAGTAGCAACACCCAATCCACACCACACAACAGTAGCAACACCCAATCCACACCACACAACAGTAGCAACACCCAATCCACACAAAGTAACAGTAGCAACACCCAATCCACACCACACAACAGTAGCAACACCCAATCCACACCACACAACAGTAGCAACACCCAATCCACACAACGTAACAGTTGCAACACCCAATCCACACCACACAACAGTAGCAACACCCAATCCACACCACACAACAGTAGCAACACCCAATCCACACAACGTAACAGTTGCAACACCCAATCCACACCACACAACAGTGGTAACACCCAATCCACACGACACAACAGTAGCAACACCCAATCCACACCACACAACAGTAGCAACACCCAATCCACACCACACAACAGTGGCAACACCCAATCCACACAACGTAACAGTAGCAACACCCAATCCACACCACACAACAGTAGCAACACCCAATTCACACCACACAACAGTTGCAACACCCAATCCACACCACACATCAGTAGCAACACCCAATCCACACAACGTAACAGTAGCAACACCCAATCCACACCACACAACAATAGCAACACCCAATCCACACAACGTAACAGTTGCAACACCCAATCCACACCACACAACAGTGGCAACACCCAATCCACACCACACAACAGCTGCAACACCCAATCCACACCACACAACAGTAGCAACACCCAATCCACACAACGTAACAGTAGCAACACCCAATCCACACCACACAACAGTGGCAACACCCAACCCACACCACACAACAGTGGCAACACCCAATCCACACCACACAACAGTAGCAACACCCAATCCACACCACACAACAGTGGCAACACCCAATCCACACAACGTAACATTTGCAACACCCAATCCACACCACACAACAGTAGCAACACCCAATCCACAACACACAACAGTAGCAACACCCAATCCACACAACGTAACAGTAGCAACACCCAATCCACACCACACAACAGTAGCAACACCCAATCCACACCACACAACAGTAGCAACACCCAATCCACACAACGTAACAGTAGCAACACCCAATCCACACAACGTAACAGTAGCAACACCCAATCCACACCACACAACAGTGGCAACACCCAATCCACACCACACAACAGTGGCAACACCCAATCCACACCACACAACAGTTGCAACACCCAATCCACACCACACAACAGTGGTAACACCCAATCCACACCACACAACAGTAGCAACACCCAATCCACACAACGTAACAGTAGCAACACCCAATCCACACCACACAACAGTTGCAACACCCAATCCACACCACACAACAGTAGCAACACCCAATCCACAACGCACAACAGTAGCAACACCCAATCCACACCACACAACAGTAGCAACACCCAATCCACACCACACAACAGTGGCAACACCCAATCCACACAACGTAGCAGTAGCAACACCCAATCCACACCACACAACAGTTGCAACACCCAATCCACACCACACAACAGTAGCAACACCCAATCCACACCGCACAACAGTAGCAACACCCAATCCACACCACACAACAGTAGCAACACTTAATCCACACCACACAACAGTAGCAACACCCAATCCACACAACACAACAGTAGCAACACCCAATCCACACAACGTAACAGTAGCAACACCCAATCCACACCACACAACAGTAGCAACACCCAATCCACACCACACAACAGTAGCAACACCCAATCCACACAACGTAACAGTAGCAACACCCAATCCACACAACGTAACAATAGCAACACCCAATCCACACCACACAACAGTGGCAACACCCAATCCACACCACACAACAGTGGCAACACCCAATCCACACAACGTAACAGTAGCAACACCCAATCCACACCACACAACAGTAGCAACACCCAATCCACACAACGTAACAGTAGCAACACCCAATCCACACCACACAACAGCTGCAACACCCAATCCACACCACACAACAGTAGCAACACCCAATCCACACCACACAACAGCTGCAACACCCAATCCACACCACACAACAGTAGCAACACCCAATCCACACCACACAACAGTAGCAACACCCAATCCACACAACGTAACAGTAGCAACACCCAATCCACACCACACAACAGCTGCAACACCCAATCCACACCACACAACAGTAGCAACACCCAATCCACACCACACAACAGTGGTAACACCCAATCCACACCACACAACAGTAGCAACACCCAATCCACACAACGTAACAGTTGCAACACCCAATCCACACCACACAACAGTAGCAACACCCAATCCACACCACACAACAGTAGCAACACCCAATCCACACCACACAACAGTGGCAACACCCAATCCACACCATCGCCATGATCGTCTCAACAATCAGTCTACAAATACTTACCATTAATTTCAAGCTTCAGACCATGCATGCCTGTGTTTCAAATTTTCAACGTATATTGCCATCTAGTCTTCGTTTAGTGGGAAGCAAATTGGAATAAATAATGGCATGATAAGAATATTCTGATCGAGTGATATAAATACATACACGTACATTTGGGTCATTCTCATCTTCCTGCTATTACTTCGATTCAGAGAGCATTCCATTTTTAGGCTCGATGCGTGTATTGCCTATAGTTGTCTCACTCATAGATGTAAAAAACGATGAAAATAAAATAAAAAACCGTTAAAAACGACGTTTTTTCAAAAAAATAAATAACGACAAAAAAACGATAAAAAACGGAAACGGAAAATAATTTGACTTTGCTACAGCTAAAACCGCATTTTACCCTTGAAAACCTTGATGAGGAACCTATACTACACGCAGGCTATCTCTTAAATGATGATGTTAAACGATGAAAATAATAATGACTTTAGTTAGCTGAATCCTTGAGAGTTGGCGGAAAACATAAGGAATATCAGAAAAAATTAAAATTAAGTGAAATAATAACAGAACGTAGATGAATAAATAAAGATAAAGAAATAATAAAAAACGATAAAAAAACGATGGGAAAAATAAAAAAAGAAAAAAACGACGTTTTTTGGGAGAGAATAAAAAACGGAAAAAAACGTTTTTTACAACTATGGTCTCACTTATTCAATGCTGATTATAGATTCATCACTGATTTTCAAGTTAATCCATTTACAGAATTACCAGTCACAGAAGAGAAAGGCTTGCCAGTAATCAGGTTATACAGTGTATGTATGCGCACTTGTTATAGCGACCCTTGTTAACCGGCTGCAAGGCAGCAAACATACTACGTCACCTCGCCCCACTTATGAGATTCTATGGTAAAAATGTCAATGAATGATGTATCGTTTAAAATTATCAATGTCCTGCGACCTCTCCATTAGCTTTCAAAATGTTAGGCATTGAATAACATCACTCTTTTGTAGATTCTTAACCTTTAGAGCTTTGTTCTTTCAAAATTCAACCAACTTTAAAACTGTTCTCTAGAGAACGGCAGTCAATGAAAAGCCTGACCCCATTTGACCTGACCTTAATTTGGTTTAACAGAACAATCTTCGCTTGTTACTGTTGTGTACTTCTCTGGGAACCTAGGATCAAGTAGGTCACGTAGAGAAGGCAAGACTGCGTCGGACGCACAGGCAATCTCTTCATCTCTCAGTCCTGAGCGATCTATTTCTCGCGTCAATCTGTTCCGCGTTTCGGAATATAGTAGTAGGCTGTATACTGTATAGTGTATACATATAACAAGAGGGTCAACCGATGGTGGAATCAAAGCTGACACAGACATTAATAGGATCACCGATAGTGCCTGCGTTTCCCCAGAGGAATCATCTCTGTTATGCACATGTGCAGTTGTGCACACACAATGCACACACACACACACACACACACACACGCACACATTCTGTTGCCATCTCATGTATAGATCTATTTATATGCACTATACGTATACGTATACTCGTGATAATCGTATGCAGGTTATCTGAAACGATCAGAGCACAGCGGCGAGGATTTATTATACACAGGATGCGAGATATAAGTCGTGAAGTGACTTAAAGGAAAAATGAAGCAATCGAAAAAGAAAACAGACGAGGAACAATTGTTGTACCTAAAAGCTATATACATGTATATTACTATCGGACATAAGGATAAAACGTCATGTAACTTGAATATTTATTGTGTCACATAGACTAAAAGCATTTTCAAAGAAACTATCGAATAGATTAGTAGCCGGAAAATTTAGTTGCGTGCACGTAGAATTTTGTTATCTGACTGATGATACCACTGCGCATCGATGCCGTTTGTTTTGTTAAACACTGTAGAGTGTAGACAGATAAAAACATTATGATTATACACGTGACATATTGTAGCATATGACATATAGTAACATGTGACATATAGTGACATGTGACATGGGGTGAGGCATTAGATTCAGCACAGTTCATATATATATATAGATCTATATATCCGGAAAAAAAGGGACCCATTTTGTAAATATGAAAATAAATAGTAAACATTCACCGATTTTTACAATTCAAACAGCATTTTAATCCTGACATATTTGTCTAATATTGGTGAAAATATAAAAGTTCCAGTCACAATGATGACGTCACAATGACGTCATTTCCATAAAAGTTCATTTAGCCGGCCAGTCATGCGTGGTTTAGACTCTCAGTAAGACGGAAATTCATTTAATAGAACCAGGAGTGAAAATAACTGCAGCTCATAACAGGAACTGTCTGCTCTACAAAAAATTGGTGCCTGATATACGGGAATACTAGGATTAATGAACATTTCAACAAGATGGCGCTCCAGCTAACTGAGCTCGTTAAACCGTTGAACTGTTGACTATAGGAGACTCCGAATTTCATTCCTCGTATGATCTTTGGCCGAGGAACGGCCCGAGCTTAAAACCAGTTGATTTATACAATTTGGAGACTATTGCAGGAGATGGTGTACAAGACTAGGAAAAGAGACATTGAAGAACGTGAGCGAATTGTTAATGCCTGGGAGGATTTTGATAAGCTGGTTATCGATGCTGCTGCTGTTGGCTATTTGCGCGACCGTTTTGAAGCTTGCGTTGGGTTCGAAGGTGAACACTTTGAGCACAAATTGCAGTCTGACATAATTCTGATATAAAAATAAAATTGAACTAACATTTATTATTGATAAATAACATCTTAAAACATCTTTAAAATATTGAAATTTGAGATAATTTTGTGCACTTATCGCTTAAATTTGAATTTTTTTGCAAATGACGTCACTATGACGTCATCATTGGAACTAGAACTTATATATTTTCACAATTGTTAGACAAATATGTTAGGATAAAAACGGTGTTTGAATTGTAAAAATCGATGAATATTTACTATTTATTTTGATATTTACAAAATGGGTCCCTTTTTTTCCGGACACAGTGTATATCGGTGGGATTGAGAGCTGGTTGAATAGTAAGCAGCTTGCACGAAGATGAGAGTGAGACGGACGTGGGTTCGATACCAGTTAACCCCAGAAGGTAAGATTGCAATGAACATAAGGACATAATTTCATATGGAATTTTTCAGAATAGCATACAGCTTAATTTTACTTCTGTTCACTTGTTATCTTTTGTTGCAACCATATCATGCACAGTATGAGAATTGTGGAAAAATAACTGGGGGGGTTGGCCTATGATAAACTTGAAATTGGGGTATGAAAAACATACTTTAACATGGGGCTCTAAAAAAGACTGGGGGGGTTGAACCCCCCAACCCCCCCGGCAATTCTCACCCTGATCATGCAATCTTATTGCATTTTTGATTGATAAACAATTATTTTTAAAATTTAATTTATTATTATTAATCTGTTATTATCATAGGCCTATTTAGAAAAAAATTGCTATAAGGAGCACGAAATTTGTCTGCAGGAGCAAGACTAGTCTATGGGTTTAATCGGATTGATGTTATTATATTATTATTATTATTATTATTATTATTATTATAACCATCATTTATTTCTGTAACAAACTGTGCAACGCCAACTGGCTGTGCTTGCTGAACAGTGAACACCTGACAAAACGCAATCATAATGTACTAACAGCATACTAAAAACTCATGTATAGTGCATTTAATTATTATTATTATAAAAGATTATTATACTATTATTCTGATCATAATTACTCTTATAATTTTTTCTGAGGCAAAAAAATACCACAGGATAAAAATGTTAGGAATAAGAAGTTATTCTTCTAGAAATTAGGCCTCGTTCCAGGTTTCACAGCCATGGCGAAATGTGCGTCTGGATGAAAATGGCATTGTGACGCAATGAGATACTGTACGCAGCAGGTGGAAAGACTTTGGAAGAGGAAATTAGTTTCACGTTGATCTCCAGAAACAGCTGAAATAAGGCGTCCCAGCTTAGTTGACATTACTGTTAATATTATTATTATTATTATTATTATTATTATTATTATTATTATTATTATTATTATTATTATTATTATTATTATCATAACAGAATCATTTATTAAATCATTTATTAAAAGACCAATCAAGCTTAAAACCAAATGGAAAACAGAAAAGTGTTCAAGCATAAAGTGCATTGTTCTCGTCCCCGGGCAGTGGTGGAAAAGTGCCTCTAAAAGCAACAGCACTAAAACGTTGTGTGCAGATAGGAAGTCTCTGGAAGAGGTAGACTATTTCCCATGGATCGCCTATAATTATTATTATTAATAATAATAATAATAATAATAATATTATTATTATTATTATTATTGTTACTGCTATAATTATTACTACGATCATTATTATTTTATTTTTATTTTATTTTTACTACTGCTACTACTGCTACTACTACTGCTACTGTGGCGGACCTACCCGTCTCGTCACAAGCGGCACAAGCCCCCTCGCCGCCGGCGCATCGCCCGACGCACGAGGGGTCGCGAGCTGGGCCTCTCGACTCGGGCCTCGCTCCCTTGCTTCAAATTGATCGGAGCCGCCCGAGTCGCTCTCTCGCCGGTGTCTACTCTCTGTGTAACGGGCTGCCAAGGCCTCGTCACTCCCTTCACTATCCGGCCAAGACGGCTCTGAAACGGTCGCTCGTGAGAGAGTATAGAGCTCGGAGGCGTTGGAGTCCGACTCTGCCCCGTCCGCGGCCACCGGGTGGGTAGCAACCTGAGCGCCAGGATGGCCGCCTGTGCTCAAATCAGGGTTCGCTCCTCTCCGGGCAGTCGACCCTCGCTTGGAGCTCCCCTTCACGGCCACGGGCTTCTTCGTTCGCTTGCCCGACCGTCCAGACCTCCGTCGTATCATATTGCACGCCACAGCTCGTGTACTGGTGCCACCGACGGGCATCACTGAAGACTGTCTTTCCTCCGCAGGCCAAAACGCCCGAAACCACGGCCATTCGAGGGGTCCGAGCCCCAAGCCGCGCCAAAACGACATTATCAACTTCGAAACCAGGGAATGGAAAACACGGACAATATACTAGGTCGCTGCGTCGATTCGCAAACGGCAACCTAACCAGCTGGTACCAGGATCAATTTTACAACGCCCAGTGCGACCAGGTCGTTGTGTCGATCGATCGGCGGCCGGAGATCCGGACGACCGCCGTCAATTTGTTACACGTACGGAAGCGAAGACGGCCTTCAAAGAAAAGACGGACCGCTTGCTCTCTCCCTTCGATCACTGTCTCTTACGCCCGTAGGCAATGCACTGTGTGCGGCTTCGCGCCGACTTCGAGAATGACCAGAAACCGATAGCCCGTAGGCGATCCACTTCACGCGGCCAAACCGCCGACTCCGAGGGTGTCCACAAATTCCCTCCTTCAACTCACTGTCCGCTTGCCCGTAGCAAGCCCGCTTCACGCGGTCGAACTGTCGCCACCGAGAGGGGCCTTCAAATTCGCTCTCCCTCTTCGCTCACTGGCTCGCTCGCCCGTAGGCGTTGACCGTATGCGGCTTCGCGCCGACTTCAAACTTCGCCCTGAAAACACTCTGACTCCCGCTCGACGTCGCTCAGAACAGCATCGGTCAAAAACTGGCGCGCTTAAAAGGCCTGGGAGCTAGCAATGCAATTAGCTAACGCCTAGGACCTAGGGTATCAAATTAGCGGCTGGTAACTGACATTAAGGGACGTGACCGTAAACTACCCCGATCGGTTGGCTGCGACCGATACGTCCGTCGCCGGCCTGTTATCTGAGGCGGCCCGGCGACGAACCTTACAGGGCCTGTGAAATATTTCCCCTCTTTACCTCCCTGCTCGTTGACGGGAGAAAAGATGCGGCACGGAACAGGTAACACGGCAGCGCCGACCGCTTGTCGATACGACACTCCGTTCGAAAGTTATCACCTCGCCAAGTTCTCAGCCCGTCAAGACCCGGGGCACGCGGCGTGAAGGCTGCGGGCACACAATCGCCTACGCCGAAGAAACCAACACTCACCAAGGCACACACACAACGGATTTCAAGGCAGAAACCGCCCAGGTAACACACTGACAAATTTCACGTTGATCGGAGCGCCGATGGCAACTCGTTCCCTTCGATCGATCAAGATTTGCGGCTAGCGCGCGCGTCCTCCGAGGAAGACCGGCGCTGTCGCTTCAAGAGTTTCTACTAATGAAACCGCTAGAGCAACGGTCAATCAACTCGGGGGACTCCCGAACAGTTTTCCACGCTGAGTAATTCAACACTACGATCATGCAGATCGGATCACAGACGACAAAGATACAGAAGAGCGGTGAGTTCCCCGCGCGGTCGATTCATTGGTCAAACCGACATTCGCGGGTAGCCCCCGAACCAGGTATCGTAACGATTTCTTTCAACGGCCAAGGCCGGTAACCAAGTACTATCACACACGGTAGCTGATCGAGCAGGGAGGGAGCCCAAACCCTTGCCCTACCGATATTTTAGCATGCACCACGGAACGGGTCTTCCGACGGTCGGGGACCGCGGACAATCGAACCGGTATCAATTTGCCCTCGAACTCGTAACCGAAACAGCTATGACGCAGAAGAGCCGGGTTAGCAGCTATCTATACGCCACTGGATACGTTTGGCCGGTAAACGACGTCGAATACACAGGGTATTGAGTGGTCGTCAGCGCGCCGTATATGTCGTGATAAATGCAGAATCATACACAGAGTGTTGTCTTGCTACACCTATCCGATACTTAAGCAGCGCAGCGTGTGGCAGGCTTTATTCCACCGGGTCTTAACGTTATATCTTTTGATCGGAGAGAGCTAGCTCTTAGCTCTCAACAGCAATTCGATAACCCGCAATTTTATCGTTCGAACGGTGTATTCAGAAATTCGATACCATTATCCGCGGAAATTTTATGTGCCCAAATCAGAAATTTGCTGTGTTTTAACGTTAAATTATAGATGTAGCTCTCTATATCGCATCATTTGCCGATACATGCAAATTCGACCGTAATTCGAATAAAATTCATATCTTTCGATCGGATACAGTTATCGCTTAGCTCTCAACGGCAAACTTGTAGCCAAACGACTTACCGATCGAACCGCACATACCGCGAACTTCCATCGGCCATAGCTCCGGCGCTACAAGGAATCCCGCGACCCCACCCCGGCCGCCCATGTATTGTCAGTTACCAGCCTATGTTTCACATTCGAAAATTCATCCTGTGGCATTTCCGCCACACTACTACTACTACTACTACTACTACTACTACTACTACTACTACTACTACTACTACTACTACTACTACTACTACTACTACTACTACTACTACTACTACTACTACTACTACTACTACTACTACTACTACTACTATTGCTACTGTGGCGGACCTACCCGTCTCGTCACAAGCGGCACAAGCCCCCTCGCCGCCGGCGCATCGACCGACGCACGAGGGGTCGCGAGCTAGGCCTCTCGACTCGGGCGCAACTCCCTTGCTTCAAATTGATCGGAGCCGCCCGAGTCGCTCTCTCGCCGGTGTCTACTATCAGTATAACGGATTTGCGGCAAGATCTGTCAGGGCTGTGTCTTGTCATCGATCGCTGAGGTTCGAGCTGCTGAGGCTGCGTGACAGCTCAGGGAAGAATACAGTATTCGTGATACGCCTAGCGGGCGATCGCAGTATTCTGTGAAGGTTCCGTTGACTGTTGGTTACAGTCTAAGTTACGTGTTCCTTGTGTGTCGTTGTTTCTGTAGAGTTGAGGCGGGTCTCCTCTTTGAAGAACACGACGGTTGTATCCTTGTTGGTGGTACCGGGTGTGAGTTTGGTGTAACTTTTGTATTGCAGGTCCTTGGTGGTGGATAATCGACTGTCTGCCAACCGACATTGGACGCTGTAATCGGTGTTACTGTTACCGGGTGTTTCTTGCGGAGTTTAGATTGTCTGTCAGCCGACATTGGACTCTCGCTGTGTTGAGAACGATCTTGGTGATCGGTTGTTTAGATTCTCCGTGTGACTCGTCACTTTCTAGAATCTGTTGCTCACCGTTGAGTAGGGAGTAAGTGGTGGACCAAGAGTCCAGGCAAGCTGAGGGCTTTGCAAGGTAGTCTTCTTTACGTTACAGTGCTAGATAAGACCAAGTGTTTTGTCAGGGGCTTACCACTGAGGTCAGTAACTGTTGAGAGTAAGGGCGATAAGCGCCATTAGAAAACCTATAAAACATTAGTCTAATTTGTAGACACGGGTTTTCCGTTTACCTGTTCCCCAGGCCTCCCGGCCTTTTATTTTTACCTCGGATCTACCGGCGCAGAACAGCAACGCACCACGACGCTCTTGTGAGTTTCCGGCTAAGTGCCAACGGGAAAGTTACCGGCAGCGACAGTGTTTGGGCTGCGCGACTCGGAGTCGGGAGAGCGCGTGAGACAAGGGCTGTTTGGAGCCGCGCGTCAGCCCCGGTCGTCCCAAGTGGTTCACCGGTGGTCCCACTGTTGGTTCCTGCGGTCTTCTGCCAAGTCGGCGACCCGCGTTTGTCTGTTGGTCTTGGTGTCGGTGGTGAGTGTTCGTTTCGGGAGAGCGGGTGAGGCGAGCACCCGGGGCAAGCGCCGCGCATCAGCGCGGGCGTCTTTGCTAGTTTCGTGTCGGGTGAGTTCCGCGCACGGTGACGGAGGGCGACCGTCGTTGGCTTCAGTTCCATCGGGCCTACGGACCGCCTCCGCCCGTCGGAGTGTCTGTGTGTAAATCATCACTTGGGTGATTGTGATCGACAAGATGAGTCGGGCATTTGCCCTGAGAGACTGGCCCTGGTTTCAAGCGACATGGTCAGCGGGGATAAGAGAATCGGCAGTATTCCCCAGTGGTGGTGTTGGTTCGGTGGCGGCCCGGTGCCGCGTGATAACCAAAGGTAGCGATAAGTCGGGTAAGAAGACGGAGACCGCCGTCGCGAGAAGCGGCGCCCGGCGAGGCCGCTCTGCCTGCGGGAACAAGAACCCTGTGTTGAGCGTCGGTCATCCTTGTGCTCAGGACGTTGCCTACTCGGCGACCGCGGATGAGGCAGAGAGCGGGTCTGATATAGCCGGGCGGGCCAGCCGATCGCGGGCGTCGGTTTCACGGTCGTCTTCCCCCGGGAGTGAAGTCGCTGGCGAGGACCACGCAGCGCACAGCGACCCGGGAGATTCACGGCGTCCTGGTAAGACCGAGTATCTCCCGGACGCTGAAACGGCACCGCCAAGTGATGCCATCGAACCTGAGGGCGATGGGTCGCAGCGGGGCGATAGGCGAGGTAAGGCGCCCGTAGTGTCTGTTGACTCACCCCCTGGTACGCCACACCCCGACGGATCGGTTGGCTGCGACCGATGCGTTCGTTGCCGGCCTTGTACCGAGGCGCACCGGCAACGAACCTTACAGGGCCTGTGACAATATTTCCCCTCTTCGCCTCCCTGCTCGTTAAGGGGAGGAAAGATGCGGCACGATACAAGGAACACGGTAGTGCCGACCGCTTGTTGATACGACACTCCGTTCGAAAGTTATCACCTTGCAAAGATCTCAGCCCGTCAAGACCCGGGCACGCGGCGTGAAGGCTGCGGGCACTCAATCGAGCCTACACCGAAGAAACCAACACTCACAAAGGCACACACACGATGGATTTCAAGGCAGAACACGCCCAGGTAACACACTGACAAGTTTCACGTTGATCGGAGCGTCGATGGCAACTCTGTGGCGGACCTACCCGTCTCGTCACAAGCGGCACAAGCCCCCTCGCCGCCGGCGCATCGACCGACGCACGAGGGGTCGCGAGCTGGGCCTCTCGACTCGAGCGCAACTCCCTTGCCTCAAATTGATCGGAGCCGCCCGAGTCGCTCTCTCGCCGGTGTCTACTATCAGTGTAACGGGCCGCCAAGGCGCCGTCGCTCCCTTCACTATCCGGCCAAGACGGCTCTGAAACGGTCGCTCGTGAGAGGGTATAGAGCTCGGAGGCGTTGGAGTCCGACTCTGCCCCGTCCGCGGCCACCGGGTGGGTAGCAACCTGAGCGCCAGGATGGCCGCCTGTGCTCAAATCAGGGTTCGCTCCTCTCCGGGCAGACGACCCTCGCTTGGAGCTCCCCTTCACGGCCACGGGCTTCTTCGTTCGCTTGCCCGACCGTCCAGACCTCCGTCTTATCATATTACACGCCACAGCTCGTGTACTGGTGCCACCGACGGGCATCACTGAAGATTGTCTTTTCTCCGCAGGCCAAAACGCCCGAAACCACGGCCATTCGAGGGGTCCGAGCCCCAAGCCGCGCCAAAACGCCATTATCAGCTTCGAAACCAGGGAATGGAAAACACGGACAATATACTAGGTCGCTGCGTCGATTCGCAAACGGCAACCTAACCAGCTGGTACCAGGATCAATTTTACAACGCCCAGTGCGACCAGGCAGCTGTATCGATCGATCGGCGGCCGGAGATCCGGACGACCGCCGTCAATTTGTTTCGCTGAGGTAACTGAGACGCCGAGTCGGTCTTCAAAGAAAAGACGGACCGCTCGCTCTCCTCGCGTTCCCCGTCCCTTTCGCCCGTAGGCAACTGCACTGAGTGCGGCCTCGCGCCGACTCCGAGGGTGTCCAGAAATTCCCTCCTTCACTCACTGTCTTCTTTTCCGTAACCAACCCGCTTTACGCGGCCGAACTGTCGCCACCGAGAGGGGCCTTCAAATTCACCGGGGAGACCGAGGCGGTTCTCCCTGCGTTCACTGACCGTACTCGCCCGGAGGCGTCGAACGGTATGCGGCTTCGCGCCGACTTCGAACTTTTGCCCTGAAACCACTCTGACGCGCGCTCGACGTCGCTCAGAACAGCATCGGTCGACCCCAGGCGCTTAAAAGGCCGGGGACCTAGCAATGCAATTGAGCTAACGCCTAGGGCGCTTAGGGTAACGTATTAGAGGCTGGTAACTGACTTACAGGGACCGTTAACTACCCCGACTGATCGGTTGGCTGCGACCGATACGTTCGTTGCCGGCCTTTCCGAGGCGCACCGGCAACGAACCTTACAGGGCCTGTGACAATATTTCCCCTCTCTCTCTCCCTGCTCGTTAATGGGAGGAAAGATGCGGCACGGAACGGGTAACACGGGAGTGAAATCCGCTTGTTGATATGACACTCCGTTTAAAAGTTATCGATAAATTAAGACCCACGGCGCGTAACCTCGGGGCACTCTTCCCGGGTCGATACCGATCAGGCCAAGGCCTCCAGCGGCGCACCTACTGACAAGTTGTACTCACGATGGATTTCCTGGGCAGAACACGTCCGTCAAATACACGAACAGGTTACAAGGCAATCAGGCCGCAGGCGACAAGCCGTGCGCGGCGATGGATCAGATCTTCGCTCGCGGCGCGTAAACACGGGAAAAGACCGGGTGGCCTCCCCTCTAACGTAAATATCTCGAAAACCGTTCTACGGGTACTCACCGGTGCCGTGAGATGGATCAAGCAGCGGTCCTCGCTGCGTAGTTTGACACTAGCCGCTCGTCGATCGGACGAAAACCGACCGAGATATCGTCAATCAAAGTTGAGGCAACTTTTATCGAACCAACACTGACAAATTCAACGGTCACTGCACCGACCTCTCGCCGCGAGCAGGAAGGCAGAATTATCTGAGTGACCTGCGAGGGGAACCAAATGAATGTAACGGACTAGGCCAACGCGCGCCTATCCCTTGTTTTACGATGCGCGGCGCCCGTTCGGAAGGACGAGCGCCTCAAGATGCACTGAATACCGGTGTCGGCGGTTCGGCCGCGCGAAGTGAATCGCCCACGGGCCACCGATGAAACACTGACTCTAGCTGACACTGAACGAACTCTCAACACCGTGCAGAAAACTCACCACGCGCGTCGTGCGCCGGAGTGGACTCAACCCTTAACTCTCGAACACGCCGGTATGGCTAGCGATCACTCGACGCGGCCCTGCTACTCGGCCGAACGACAGACCAAAGTGTAAAGGAAAGATAATGTAATAGTTAAAGAATCGTTTTGTTATGCATGTATATCTATAAGGAGGCTCGGCGGCCGACAGAGTATGGCCGACCGCCTACACGACGGGGTCACTCTGTATTACGTATCTTATGTTTTACTCCGTACTCCCCTGCAGACTCGAGGCGCTGCAGCGTCGCCTTCACAGACCTGTGCTAGCGCGCGCGCTCGGGGGCGGGTGCCGAAGCCGTCCGACCGAGGCGCGAGTGCGAAGCCAACGATGTTTCAAATGAACTACAAAGTTTGATCTCCGAACTCAATATTCAATGGAAAAGTCGTTTGTCACAAGAGGAAAGAAACTCACACGGCGCTCCGAGAGCGAGCGCTTCCCCAGACCCGGCACTGAGGGGTTGCCGATCCAAGATTTCACGAGGCCGTTAAGCACCTTGTTTCCGAAGCCACGGATGAAGATAATCAGTCGACTGTCGACAGTGAAATCGACGGCTGATCTGTTGATTCGGAGCGGTCAATTGTCGATGGAAAAGAAAATACTCGGCAAGGCCGCCCCGAACGCGGGCGCCAATGCCTTCCTCGGACCACAGGCGCCGAGGCGTCGCCAACGAAGACCCGATCGGTCGTGAACCGCGCCAGACGGTTTTACCTTCTGACTCTACCAGTCGAAACTATCCACCTTCTGCTGGAGGGGATTTAGAAACCAGATGACAACGAGCGTGCTCTGAAAGCGAGCGATTGGAAACACGGTATCAACTCACGTACGAGCCCTACCCGCGGCGTCCGTGGCCGTGCGGTGCCGAAGCGCAGCGACCGGGACGTCCGACGGGTGAATGATGAGTTAGCGCGGATATATGAATGTATATTAAGATTTCAACGGCCGAAGCCGGTCACCAAGTAACTGTCACACAACGTAGCTGATCGAGCAGGGAGGGAGCCCAAACCCTTACCCTACCGAACCTTTCGCATGCACCACGGAACGGGTCTTCCGACGGTCGGGGACCGCGGATAATCGAACCGGTATCAATTTGCCCTCGAACTCGTAACCGAAACGGCTATGACGCAGAAGAGCCGGGTTAGCAGCTATCTATACGCCACTGGATACGTTTGGCCGGTAAACGACGTCGAATACACAAGGTATTGAGTGGTCGTCAGCGCGCCGTATATATCGTGATCAATGCAGAATCATACACAGAGTGTTGTCTTGCTACACGTATCCGACACTTAAGCAGAGCAGCGTGTGGCAGGCTTTATTCCACGGATGTTTTAACGATTTTTATAGATGTAGCTCTCTATATCTAGTCATTTGCCAATGCACGTAAATTCGACCGTAATTCGAATAAAATTCATATCTTTCGATCGGATACAGCTATCGCTTAGCTCTCAACGGCAATTCGGCAGCCCGATAATTTATCTTTCGAACGGTGTATTCAGAAATTCGATACCATTATCCGCGGAAATTTTATATGCGCCCAAAGTCAAAAGTTGCTGTCGGCACACTATACTTTGGCTATAAAACACGAATCGGTCTTCCGTAGGTGAAACTTTTCACCGTGAATTTTGACCGCTTAACGCCCCATGGCAAAGTTGTAGCGAAACGATTTGCCGGACGACTCGCGTATACCGCGAATTTCTATCGGCCATAGCTCCGGCGCTATAAGGAATCCCGCGACCCTACCTTGGCCGCCCATGTATTGTCAGTTACCAGCTTATGTTTCATATTCGAAAATTCGTCTTGTGGCATTTCCGCCACACTCCTCCCACCTTACCTTGATGCGGAGCATCCGTTGGCAAGATGCGTGCGTGGGTAAGCCTAGAGGGACCCCCCTCTAACGCCTACCTACCTGGAATCTTGGGAGATAACACTAACACGTTATCTCCCGATCAAGAAAGCAACACGAACACGTTTACAATTCAACAGATACAGCAATGCAAATGTCAGTTATCACAAATTCACATAATCTTCTTTTCTTCCGTACATTCGAAGCCCTTTACTCGTAGTCGAAGCTCTTTCATTCTCGCTCGTATAGCCCTCGTTTCAGGCCTTGATTCCTCCGTCAGCAGCGCCATCGTTGCAGCGAGTCCACCGGTTGGGACTAAGACGGGAATCCATCTCGTATATCCACGGAGCCTGTCGGCGGCTTCCGTCTCCGTCTACACACAAAGCATTTCACATCCAGCGGCATGCTGAATCTCCACGTCTCTCGAACCACCAACGTTGCACCATCGTTCCATCACCATCTGCAACAGAAAATACAATTTACTTGTCGCAGGGCCTATCCTTCGGAAATTCCAGGCCAGAAGTGGGGAACCATCAATTCACCATTAGCGGTCTATCCTTTGGAAATTCCAGACCAGAAGTGGGGAATTCTCAACCAAACTCGTCTCAGTCAACCGTCCCGACGTCCAGAAGCGAGGTCTTCCGCTACGGGAGCTATCGGTCCAGCAGTAGAGTAACCGTCAATTAAACCACGTCGAACTGGGATCCTACAGTCCAGAAGTGGGGTAACCCTTCGCTAACTGAAAACGAAAAGTTTACGTGTGAGTCTCCGCTCACAGAAATCCAACGAGTCAGAAGTGGGATACTTTTTATGACGAAAGGAAAACGTATACGTGTGGATCTCCGTCCACTATTAACCAAAACGAGTCGTCGCGCGAGTCTCCGCTCGCTAAAAGCTAACCAGTCAGAAGTGGGGTACCTGCACACCAACTGAAAAGAAACTGTCTACGCTAGCATCGCTAGTCCCGAGGCCCTTTATTGCACCGTGAAACGCTACAGTGGCGTCTCGTATACGAAATGGATCATCAAAAGAAACGTAACCATGGTCTTCCGACCGTTCTCCGAAAAGTCCACCGAATTAATCGGTCCAATCTCCGTAAATCGCCACCTCTCCAACACGAACCGTTCATCGGTGCAACACACCGGCTTCAGGAACTGAGACAATCAACCGTGACAGAAGCACGCCAACTTGGCTTTGATTAGAGTGCGAGTATCCGAGCAACATCACGGATGCAGAATGGCCCAACAACAACTGGACGACTTACCGATCGCGTCCCCAATCACCGTTCCGCTACCAAGCACAGGCCGAGCGCTAACGAATCACGCTGGCTTTGGCAATTACAGCGCATAGAACACAGACAACAGGAACCTCAACTTCCGACCTCGCCCGATCGCTGGGTAACTCCACGAGAGACAAGACCCGGAGACGCGCTTTAGGTGCTGATCAAAGACCGCAAACCATGTTCACACAAGCTCCGAAGCAAATCCTCTTACCGACAACGTCAGCCTGACCGGTGTGAGTTATTCCGACTATTGGAGCCCCGACTTCCTACCTGACCCGTTGCCTACGGCGACAACGACTCGCTCAGGTGCGAGTAACTCCACGAACCAAATACCATCTGCTTAGTATCTCGTCTCAACGCCACGAGACTACCAACCTCATAAGCCCCTCTGTCTCTCCGCCAAGCTCCACCTAACTCGATTGCTAGGGGACTGGTGGCGAGAAAAGTCACCAAACGAGTCCCAGAAACTGCGATGTCACCATCTCATCGCACTACCGTTGTCCTCAAAAGAAACGAGTGTCAAACGAAAGAGCGACTCAGACCTTGAGTCATCCGGCCAATGCTCGGACAGTCCCACCGTAGACAACACGGTCAGCAGATCGAAATAGAATAAAAGACTGCACCAAGTCTATATCAAACAAACGCCATTACGCGTTGCGCGAGACCCCACAGGCACCACTTTACTGTAGACCAACGGGTCCACTTTGTGACTACCGTGTGTGTCGTCCCGCGGAGAGAAAAAGGTACCAAATTTGGAGCCTTGAACAGAAACGGATTCATCAAAAGGAAACGTAAAAGTATCGTCCACCGACAATGTCTCGAACCACCGCAATCAAGCGGACTCTAGCCCCTCAATCCTTGTGCCGTCCCGACTTGTTGGACACATGGCAAACATAACTGTAGTGTATCATCATAAAGCGAACTAAAATCATTCTCTACGCCGTGCACCATCGACGTGTCTCTAATCAGCGCAATTAAGCGCTGTCTTCACGTTAGCCACTAGGGCTGCTGCACTCGACGAGGGCGTCGATGCAAGCGTCGGCTGGGTCTTCCGACGCTATCCACAACAGGCGCGGGGGACTCCGCGGGGATTGCACTGGATCCCACCAACTCTGTGTCACCAGGGAAAGGCCCGGCCTCCGTAGTAGGCTCTACGTCCTCTCCCGACACCCAGCTACGCGGGGTCTCACCGTAAAACTTGTTGAGTTTATCTACGTGGACTACCATCGCGTGCGAACGGACACTCCTCTGTATACGATACAGGACCGAGCTCAAGACTTGAATCACAAGGAAGGGACCGGTGTAGACCCGAGTCCACTTGATCTTTCTTCCGCACCGTAACCTGGGGTAGTAGTAGTACACCCAGTCTCCGACGACGAACTTGTTGGGCTTCACCCTGAGATCGTACGCCTTTTTCCTGCGTTCAGCGACGCGACCCAACTGCTCTCGTACCAGTTGGTAAGCAGATTCCATCCGCTCCTGTTGCTTTTCGACGTACTCTTCAACTTCCTCTGCCGGCGGTCGATCGCAGTCCGTCAGCTGCGCGAGAATCAAATCTAACGGCGTATGATTCTCTCGACCAAGGAACAAGAAATTAGGAGTCCGTTGCGTCGCCTCGTGCTCCGTCGCACGATACGCGGCCATCACGTACGGCAAATGTAGATCCCAATCTTTCTGTTTCACTGAGACTACTTTACCAATCATTGCGTTCAACGTTCTGTGGAACCGTTCGATCATACCATTCCCAGACGGGTGGTAAGCCGTCGTTCGGACTTTGTCTATTTCCATGAGTTTGCACAGCTCCTGGAACAAAGCCGACTCGAAACACGACCCCTGATCCGTAAGAATCTGGCGCGGCATTCCGAAGCGTGAGAAAACGTTGACCATCAGTGTCTTTGCAACCGTGACTGCTTCTTGATTCTTGATGGGCAGAGCCTCTGCCCAACGAGAAAAGTAGTCAATCGCCGTCAGTATGTACTTGTGGCCCCTGTTCGAAACGGGATGCGGACCGGTAATGTCTATACCGAACCGTTCCATGGGCTCACCAACGACCGGACACTGTAGGAGACCTTGTCTCGGAGGCTTTTCCCTCCGGTAGCGAGCACAATTATCACAACTCTGGCACCAACGTCGTACGTCGTCTTTCCAACTCGGCCAATAAGCACGACGTTTCACCTTTTCGAGGCTCTTTCGCAGCCCGAAGTGTCCACCGCCAAAGCCACCGTGTATGACTTTGAACAACTCCTTACGTATCTGGATCGGAACAACTAGCTGATACATCTCAGTGCCCCCGGTACCTCCGTGTATGTACCGTCTGAAAAGCACTCCTTGCCGAACCTCTAACAAATCCCAATGGCTCAGGATTGTTTTTGTCTCACCACTCAACCGTGCTGATTCAAGTTCGTTAGGTTGGCGACCCAACTCTTTCCATCCCAAGACCGGACCAACCCTTATGTCGGACAACTGTTCTCTGCGTAACGTTTCTTGCGTCCAGCCCGTCTCCTGGCCGGCTATATTCTCGTACGTGGCAACGGGTCTCATTGCCTCAACAGGGCAGATCCACGCCGTGTTCTCAGATGTCTCATCATTCTCCTCTGCCTCTTCTGTTACATCTCCCATCGGTCCACGAGACATGGCGTCTGCGTTACCGTGCTGCGTTCCCGCTCGATGAACGATCTCGAAGTCGAACTCCTCCATCGTTTCAAGCCAACGTGCCTGCTGACCAATGGGTTCCGGAGTCTTCCGTAGCCATTGCAGCGCAGAATGGTCTGTCCGTAACCGAAACCGTTTTCCCAGGAGATACTGTCGAAACTCCTTCAGGAAATATATCACAGCTAAAAGCTCCCGACGTGTCACATTGTAATTCCGTTCGGCCGTAGATAACAATCGGCTTGCGTAACAGATTACCCTCTCCTCGCCGTCCTGCACCTGGGACAAGACTGCACCGATCGCGAAGGCAGAGGCGTCCGTATCTAGGATATACTGACCCTCGTCTTCCGGCAATGACAAAATCGGAGCAGACACCAGTCTCTTCTTCAACTCCACGAAAGCCGCCTGACATTCCTCAGTCCAACGGAACGGGACGTTCTTCCGAGTCAGAAAATGAAGAGGTTGGGCCACAACCGCAAAGTCGAGAATGAAACGCCGATAATACGAACAGAGACCAATAAACGATCGAACCTCACGTAGGTTCTTAGGAACAGTCCAACCCTCCACAGCCGTAATCTTGCTCGGGTCCGTCGCGACACCCTGCTCGCTCAGGATATGCCCAAGAAAAAGTACCTCGCGCTGCATTAGGTGGCACTTCGATGGCTTAAGCTTTAGGTTGTATTCCTGCAACCGCTTAAAGACCATTTCGAGTCGCTTCATGTGCGTCTCAACGTCACGAGAAAACACAATGATATCATCAAGATACACGAGACAGATGTCGTAATTCAAGCCCGTTAGAACCAAATTCATCAGCCGACAAAACGAAGCAGGACTGTTACACAGGCCGAAGGGCAGTACCTTGAACTGGAAGCTACCTCTCCGCGTGATAAACCCAGTCTTATGCTTATCCTTCGGATGCAAGGCCATCTGGTGATAACCTGCTCGTAGATCGAACGTACTATACCAACGGGCACCACCAAGGGTATCTAAACTTTCACGTATCAACGGCAAAGGATGAGCATCCTTCCGTGTCTTCAAATTCAGCTGGCGGTAGTCAATGCAGAAACGCATGCTACCGTCCTTCTTCTTCACCATAACCACATTCGACGCCCACTCCGACATGGAGGGCTCGATGATCCCTTGGGACAACATGTCTTCCACCTGCCGATCGATCTCCGGTATCATCATTAACGGTTGCCGTCTCAGCGGCTGACGAACCGGTCGCTCCTGTTGCGTGTCGATCTCGTGCTGAATCACAGCCGTAAAACCAAGGTCCAATTCACTGAGCGAGAATGTCGTTCGATAAGCCATAATGAGCTCTCGAAGCCGTTCCTTTTCGTTTGGGGAGACTGCTCCAGGCACTTCCTCCCACAGGCGTTTTAACACTGATTCCGCTACTACGTCGTCTGGCTGACTGGCAGTCGTGCGAACCATTGACGTAGGCGCTCGTACACTGTTTTCACGTACCATTGCACTCGTAACGTTCAGGAGCTCCACCCGCTCCAATCGACACTCTGTTTTGCCCTGAACTGTCAAGTCTTTATCGCTAACGTTTAACATTCGTACCCACACCGTTGGCTCCTTCCCCGATACCAACGTTCGTCCAATCACCAACCCTTTCGTCACTTCAACCGGCGTCGTCGTCCACACGTCCGTGTCCACTCGCAGATGCGGGTATACAACAGATGCTGGAACGTCGACCTCACACCTTGCTGGAACCACGATGTCTTCTTGTACAATGATTCGGCGGCACATCGTTTCTGACGCCGCTTCACGCAGAGGAATCTGTCTATCACCCAGGTACACGTTTCTTCCTGCAAAGTCCCATCGTGCTTGATTGGCCTCAAGCCACGATAGACCCAGGATAACTTCATTCACCTGATCAGTTATCAGACAATGCAACGGATACGACTGTCTCCCGATGCAGAGCTGTAACGTGGACTCGCCATCCACCCGAATTTCACTACCGTTCGCCGCCAATAGTCTTTGGTGCGAAGGCGTCATTACCGATTTAACCATAAAGCGTCGTGGGACCAGAGACATTTCGCTCCCTGAGTCCAGTAGACAGTTCCTGCGTACTCCGTCTACGCGAGCCACAACATAAGCCATGCGGCTTCCTTTCACCAAACGGTTCTGCGCCTTCTCCGGCGCCGGCTCATTCTTAGTCGGTTCACTAACTTTCCCGTTGTCACGTTGTTCTGGTAACTGTTGCGTACAGAACTTTTGAGAATGCCCTTTTTGTCGACATCGAAAGCATTCAATTTCTGCGTTTCGGAATCGTGGCGGAAACTCACGTCGCTGAAAAGCTGGAGCTTCATTCCTCCACGGTCCGTCCGGCGCTCTTCCCGGGTTCCTCCAGTTCTCAAACGGTTTATCCGAAGTGAAGTCGTCCTTGGGTCTCGTTACCAAGCGGCTTACTTCCTTTGTCAAATTCCGAATTGCACTTTCTAAATCGTCTATGCGATGATTCTGCTGATCGTTAGACGGCTGCACCGTCCGATCCTCTTTCGCAGCTTTTACTCGCCCTTGCCTGCGGTCGCCGTCTCCGCCAGATGTAGACGATCGGCCGTAGGCCTCGAGTCTGACTGCATGCTTGTACGCCGATTCCAGGCTGACGGGCTCTCGCTCCCGCACCTTCTGCGCTAGTTCCTGATTGGACAGCGCGTCTAGAAACGCGTCACAAGCAATCGTTTCTACTAACTCGCTCGATGGCCCAGGATACGCCAATACCATAAGTCGCCGGACCTCTTGAACAACACTGCTCAACGGTTCGTTATTCGTCTGACGGTAAGCTCGTAGCTTTACCCGGTACAGGCTCGTCTGTTCTTCCGAACCGTACCTTGCTTTCAATTTATCAACCAACGCCTGCCAAGTAACGTCGCCCTGGGCACCCATGTCCCATAGCAACTGCGAAGCTGGTCCCGTCAAGGCACACATCAATTGGTCGGCCTTCTCTCGGTCGCTCCAATTGTTGCACCGGGCGCAGACTTCAAACTTCGCCAGAAAAGCAGCGATGGCCGTCTTGCCGTCGTACTTCTCAAGCTTGATACGAATACCACGGTCAGCTGGACTTCGACCTCTCGTCTCCCGATCCACAGACCGACGTTGCGAACCCGCGCGGTGACGGCGTCTCCTGGGACGGTCGTCGTCGTCGCTAGTCTCACCTTCATCGACTGTGCTGGAAACTACAGGCCGTTTCTCATGCCTTCCGCTCACATGTAAGATCGATTTCCGTTCCGTTCGCATTTTCGCAGGAGACGTGTCTTCTTCACTGGACGTCTCATTTTCCGCTCTCCTGGCCCTTCCCGGCCGACGCTCTCTGTGCGTCTCTCGCTCCCGTTCCAAATCTGCACGATGTCTCGAAGACGAAACCATCGGCTTGCGGTAGACACCCGCCTCATCTGAGGCCTCTCGCTCACGTTCCTTGTCGGCACGATGCTTCGTGGAGGAAGTCATCGGCTTGCGGTAGACACCCGCCTCATCTGAAAACCGTAGTTTTCTGGGCCGTTCGCCCTTCTTATGCACCTGACGACTAACACTTTGCTTATCCGGAGTTGTACGCCGATAATTGATGTCCGCTTCTGTTGACGCGTCATCCGACGATAACAACCCCCGTTTTGAACTCGTTCTCCGTGGAGCCACTGTCGGTAAGTCACGATACACGGTATCATCAGGCATCCAGCTGTCGATCGGGACAGTAGACCGATGAACCCGTTCAGGCCTGTCTCGGTAGCCTGATTCCCTAGGGTCTCCTGCCCTATCATCACGTACCACTAGTCTCCGGACCTCTGGCGGTCCACGTAACCTCGATGGCGCTACTTCCATCGGCACTGTCTCACGCGGGTCTGCTCGGAACTCTGGATACGACATCGAACGGGACGCCCGAGCCCAAGGCGCTTCTCTTTCCCGAACGACAGGCACTGTCAATTCTTCGAACCGCTGCGTCATCCGCGCCATGCTCTCGCGCAGGAATGACACCTCTGCCCGAACATCGGACGCGTCGTCTCTCCGCGACGACCTCGACTCTGCTGACCCTCTTTCAGCATTCACTAAACTTTCCCTACGTTCCGGACACTGCGGACGGTAGCTTTGGCTGTCTACCTGTCTCACACTTGGTCTTTCAGCGGCTGCTAAACCTGCTGAACTTCGTTCACTGAAATTAACAAGTAACCGTGCGTCTTCTGAAGCAACTGGGGAACCAGATCGTAAGCGTCTTGCCTGGCGTCCATCACCAGTCTCTTGAGACTCTGGAACAGAACGAAGCCAATTCTCAACTCCCACAGTAGCCGAAGAACGAGGATCCCGAACATCGACAGCAGCAGAAGCGATTGGACCGACTGCACCAAAATCATCAGGCGAAACCTGTTGTGAAACTTTGGGACGAGCACCGGAATATTCACCAAAACGAACATCAGGACGAGCCAAATTCCTGGAACCAACATCTGCTGCTACGGCTCCCAAATCGGGTCTAGGCGGATAAGACATCTTCGTTCGCGCCACCCGCTCTCCATCTGATTCAACTTCACCCGCCGCAGCTTGTCCTGCGGCAACCAGAAGCGAGTTAAAATAGACCCCACTTCTGGTACCACTTTGTGGCGGACCTACCCGTCTCGTCACAAGCGGCACAAGCCCCCTCGCCGCCGGCGCATCGACCGACGCACGAGGGGTCGCGAGCTGGGCCTCTCGACTCGAGCGCAACTCCCTTGCCTCAAATTGATCGGAGCCGCCCGAGTCGCTCTCTCGCCGGTGTCTACTATCAGTGTAACGGGCCGCCAAGGCGCCGTCGCTCCCTTCACTATCCGGCCAAGACGGCTCTGAAACGGTCGCTCGTGAGAGGGTATAGAGCTCGGAGGCGTTGGAGTCCGACTCTGCCCCGTCCGCGGCCACCGGGTGGGTAGCAACCTGAGCGCCAGGATGGCCGCCTGTGCTCAAATCAGGGTTCGCTCCTCTCCGGGCAGACGACCCTCGCTTGGAGCTCCCCTTCACGGCCACGGGCTTCTTCGTTCGCTTGCCCGACCGTCCAGACCTCCGTCTTATCATATTACACGCCACAGCTCGTGTACTGGTGCCACCGACGGGCATCACTGAAGATTGTCTTTTCTCCGCAGGCCAAAACGCCCGAAACCACGGCCATTCGAGGGGTCCGAGCCCCAAGCCGCGCCAAAACGCCATTATCAGCTTCGAAACCAGGGAATGGAAAACACGGACAATATACTAGGTCGCTGCGTCGATTCGCAAACGGCAACCTAACCAGCTGGTACCAGGATCAATTTTACAACGCCCAGTGCGACCAGGCAGCTGTATCGATCGATCGGCGGCCGGAGATCCGGACGACCGCCGTCAATTTGTTTCGCTGAGGTAACTGAGACGCCGAGTCGGTCTTCAAAGAAAAGACGGACCGCTCGCTCTCCTCGCGTTCCCCGTCCCTTTCGCCCGTAGGCAACTGCACTGAGTGCGGCCTCGCGCCGACTCCGAGGGTGTCCAGAAATTCCCTCCTTCACTCACTGTCTTCTTTTCCGTAACCAACCCGCTTTACGCGGCCGAACTGTCGCCACCGAGAGGGGCCTTCAAATTCACCGGGGAGACCGAGGCGGTTCTCCCTGCGTTCACTGACCGTACTCGCCCGGAGGCGTCGAACGGTATGCGGCTTCGCGCCGACTTCGAACTTTTGCCCTGAAACCACTCTGACGCGCGCTCGACGTCGCTCAGAACAGCATCGGTCGACCCCAGGCGCTTAAAAGGCCGGGGACCTAGCAATGCAATTGAGCTAACGCCTAGGGCGCTTAGGGTAACGTATTAGAGGCTGGTAACTGACTTACAGGGACCGTTAACTACCCCGACTGATCGGTTGGCTGCGACCGATACGTTCGTTGCCGGCCTTTCCGAGGCGCACCGGCAACGAACCTTACAGGGCCTGTGACAATATTTCCCCTCTCTCTCTCCCTGCTCGTTAATGGGAGGAAAGATGCGGCACGGAACGGGTAACACGGGAGTGAAATCCGCTTGTTGATATGACACTCCGTTTAAAAGTTATCGATAAATTAAGACCCACGGCGCGTAACCTCGGGGCACTCTTCCCGGGTCGATACCGATCAGGCCAAGGCCTCCAGCGGCGCACCTACTGACAAGTTGTACTCACGATGGATTTCCTGGGCAGAACACGTCCGTCAAATACACGAACAGGTTACAAGGCAATCAGGCCGCAGGCGACAAGCCGTGCGCGGCGATGGATCAGATCTTCGCTCGCGGCGCGTAAACACGGGAAAAGACCGGGTGGCCTCCCCTCTAACGTAAATATCTCGAAAACCGTTCTACGGGTACTCACCGGTGCCGTGAGATGGATCAAGCAGCGGTCCTCGCTGCGTAGTTTGACACTAGCCGCTCGTCGATCGGACGAAAACCGACCGAGATATCGTCAATCAAAGTTGAGGCAACTTTTATCGAACCAACACTGACAAATTCAACGGTCACTGCACCGACCTCTCGCCGCGAGCAGGAAGGCAGAATTATCTGAGTGACCTGCGAGGGGAACCAAATGAATGTAACGGACTAGGCCAACGCGCGCCTATCCCTTGTTTTACGATGCGCGGCGCCCGTTCGGAAGGACGAGCGCCTCAAGATGCACTGAATACCGGTGTCGGCGGTTCGGCCGCGCGAAGTGAATCGCCCACGGGCCACCGATGAAACACTGACTCTAGCTGACACTGAACGAACTCTCAACACCGTGCAGAAAACTCACCACGCGCGTCGTGCGCCGGAGTGGACTCAACCCTTAACTCTCGAACACGCCGGTATGGCTAGCGATCACTCGACGCGGCCCTGCTACTCGGCCGAACGACAGACCAAAGTGTAAAGGAAAGATAATGTAATAGTTAAAGAATCGTTTTGTTATGCATGTATATCTATAAGGAGGCTCGGCGGCCGACAGAGTATGGCCGACCGCCTACACGACGGGGTCACTCTGTATTACGTATCTTATGTTTTACTCCGTACTCCCCTGCAGACTCGAGGCGCTGCAGCGTCGCCTTCACAGACCTGTGCTAGCGCGCGCGCTCGGGGGCGGGTGCCGAAGCCGTCCGACCGAGGCGCGAGTGCGAAGCCAACGATGTTTCAAATGAACTACAAAGTTTGATCTCCGAACTCAATATTCAATGGAAAAGTCGTTTGTCACAAGAGGAAAGAAACTCACACGGCGCTCCGAGAGCGAGCGCTTCCCCAGACCCGGCACTGAGGGGTTGCCGATCCAAGATTTCACGAGGCCGTTAAGCACCTTGTTTCCGAAGCCACGGATGAAGATAATCAGTCGACTGTCGACAGTGAAATCGACGGCTGATCTGTTGATTCGGAGCGGTCAATTGTCGATGGAAAAGAAAATACTCGGCAAGGCCGCCCCGAACGCGGGCGCCAATGCCTTCCTCGGACCACAGGCGCCGAGGCGTCGCCAACGAAGACCCGATCGGTCGTGAACCGCGCCAGACGGTTTTACCTTCTGACTCTACCAGTCGAAACTATCCACCTTCTGCTGGAGGGGATTTAGAAACCAGATGACAACGAGCGTGCTCTGAAAGCGAGCGATTGGAAACACGGTATCAACTCACGTACGAGCCCTACCCGCGGCGTCCGTGGCCGTGCGGTGCCGAAGCGCAGCGACCGGGACGTCCGACGGGTGAATGATGAGTTAGCGCGGATATATGAATGTATATTAAGATTTCAACGGCCGAAGCCGGTCACCAAGTAACTGTCACACAACGTAGCTGATCGAGCAGGGAGGGAGCCCAAACCCTTACCCTACCGAACCTTTCGCATGCACCACGGAACGGGTCTTCCGACGGTCGGGGACCGCGGATAATCGAACCGGTATCAATTTGCCCTCGAACTCGTAACCGAAACGGCTATGACGCAGAAGAGCCGGGTTAGCAGCTATCTATACGCCACTGGATACGTTTGGCCGGTAAACGACGTCGAATACACAAGGTATTGAGTGGTCGTCAGCGCGCCGTATATATCGTGATCAATGCAGAATCATACACAGAGTGTTGTCTTGCTACACGTATCCGACACTTAAGCAGAGCAGCGTGTGGCAGGCTTTATTCCACGGATGTTTTAACGATTTTTATAGATGTAGCTCTCTATATCTAGTCATTTGCCAATGCACGTAAATTCGACCGTAATTCGAATAAAATTCATATCTTTCGATCGGATACAGCTATCGCTTAGCTCTCAACGGCAATTCGGCAGCCCGATAATTTATCTTTCGAACGGTGTATTCAGAAATTCGATACCATTATCCGCGGAAATTTTATATGCGCCCAAAGTCAAAAGTTGCTGTCGGCACACTATACTTTGGCTATAAAACACGAATCGGTCTTCCGTAGGTGAAACTTTTCACCGTGAATTTTGACCGCTTAACGCCCCATGGCAAAGTTGTAGCGAAACGATTTGCCGGACGACTCGCGTATACCGCGAATTTCTATCGGCCATAGCTCCGGCGCTATAAGGAATCCCGCGACCCTACCTTGGCCGCCCATGTATTGTCAGTTACCAGCTTATGTTTCATATTCGAAAATTCGTCTTGTGGCATTTCCGCCACACTCCTCCCACCTTACCTTGATGCGGAGCATCCGTTGGCAAGATGCGTGCGTGGGTAAGCCTAGAGGGACCCCCCTCTAACGCCTACCTACCTGGAATCTTGGGAGATAACACTAACACGTTATCTCCCGATCAAGAAAGCAACACGAACACGTTTACAATTCAACAGATACAGCAATGCAAATGTCAGTTATCACAAATTCACATAATCTTCTTTTCTTCCGTACATTCGAAGCCCTTTACTCGTAGTCGAAGCTCTTTCATTCTCGCTCGTATAGCCCTCGTTTCAGGCCTTGATTCCTCCGTCAGCAGCGCCATCGTTGCAGCGAGTCCACCGGTTGGGACTAAGACGGGAATCCATCTCGTATATCCACGGAGCCTGTCGGCGGCTTCCGTCTCCGTCTACACACAAAGCATTTCACATCCAGCGGCATGCTGAATCTCCACGTCTCTCGAACCACCAACGTTGCACCATCGTTCCATCACCATCTGCAACAGAAAATACAATTTACTTGTCGCAGGGCCTATCCTTCGGAAATTCCAGGCCAGAAGTGGGGAACCATCAATTCACCATTAGCGGTCTATCCTTTGGAAATTCCAGACCAGAAGTGGGGAATTCTCAACCAAACTCGTCTCAGTCAACCGTCCCGACGTCCAGAAGCGAGGTCTTCCGCTACGGGAGCTATCGGTCCAGCAGTAGAGTAACCGTCAATTAAACCACGTCGAACTGGGATCCTACAGTCCAGAAGTGGGGTAACCCTTCGCTAACTGAAAACGAAAAGTTTACGTGTGAGTCTCCGCTCACAGAAATCCAACGAGTCAGAAGTGGGATACTTTTTATGACGAAAGGAAAACGTATACGTGTGGATCTCCGTCCACTATTAACCAAAACGAGTCGTCGCGCGAGTCTCCGCTCGCTAAAAGCTAACCAGTCAGAAGTGGGGTACCTGCACACCAACTGAAAAGAAACTGTCTACGCTAGCATCGCTAGTCCCGAGGCCCTTTATTGCACCGTGAAACGCTACAGTGGCGTCTCGTATACGAAATGGATCATCAAAAGAAACGTAACCATGGTCTTCCGACCGTTCTCCGAAAAGTCCACCGAATTAATCGGTCCAATCTCCGTAAATCGCCACCTCTCCAACACGAACCGTTCATCGGTGCAACACACCGGCTTCAGGAACTGAGACAATCAACCGTGACAGAAGCACGCCAACTTGGCTTTGATTAGAGTGCGAGTATCCGAGCAACATCACGGATGCAGAATGGCCCAACAACAACTGGACGACTTACCGATCGCGTCCCCAATCACCGTTCCGCTACCAAGCACAGGCCGAGCGCTAACGAATCACGCTGGCTTTGGCAATTACAGCGCATAGAACACAGACAACAGGAACCTCAACTTCCGACCTCGCCCGATCGCTGGGTAACTCCACGAGAGACAAGACCCGGAGACGCGCTTTAGGTGCTGATCAAAGACCGCAAACCATGTTCACACAAGCTCCGAAGCAAATCCTCTTACCGACAACGTCAGCCTGACCGGTGTGAGTTATTCCGACTATTGGAGCCCCGACTTCCTACCTGACCCGTTGCCTACGGCGACAACGACTCGCTCAGGTGCGAGTAACTCCACGAACCAAATACCATCTGCTTAGTATCTCGTCTCAACGCCACGAGACTACCAACCTCATAAGCCCCTCTGTCTCTCCGCCAAGCTCCACCTAACTCGATTGCTAGGGGACTGGTGGCGAGAAAAGTCACCAAACGAGTCCCAGAAACTGCGATGTCACCATCTCATCGCACTACCGTTGTCCTCAAAAGAAACGAGTGTCAAACGAAAGAGCGACTCAGACCTTGAGTCATCCGGCCAATGCTCGGACAGTCCCACCGTAGACAACACGGTCAGCAGATCGAAATAGAATAAAAGACTGCACCAAGTCTATATCAAACAAACGCCATTACGCGTTGCGCGAGACCCCACAGGCACCACTTTACTGTAGACCAACGGGTCCACTTTGTGACTACCGTGTGTGTCGTCCCGCGGAGAGAAAAAGGTACCAAATTTGGAGCCTTGAACAGAAACGGATTCATCAAAAGGAAACGTAAAAGTATCGTCCACCGACAATGTCTCGAACCACCGCAATCAAGCGGACTCTAGCCCCTCAATCCTTGTGCCGTCCCGACTTGTTGGACACATGGCAAACATAACTGTAGTGTATCATCATAAAGCGAACTAAAATCATTCTCTACGCCGTGCACCATCGACGTGTCTCTAATCAGCGCAATTAAGCGCTGTCTTCACGTTAGCCACTAGGGCTGCTGCACTCGACGAGGGCGTCGATGCAAGCGTCGGCTGGGTCTTCCGACGCTATCCACAACAGGCGCGGGGGACTCCGCGGGGATTGCACTGGATCCCACCAACTCTGTGTCACCAGGGAAAGGCCCGGCCTCCGTAGTAGGCTCTACGTCCTCTCCCGACACCCAGCTACGCGGGGTCTCACCGTAAAACTTGTTGAGTTTATCTACGTGGACTACCATCGCGTGCGAACGGACACTCCTCTGTATACGATACAGGACCGAGCTCAAGACTTGAATCACAAGGAAGGGACCGGTGTAGACCCGAGTCCACTTGATCTTTCTTCCGCACCGTAACCTGGGGTAGTAGTAGTACACCCAGTCTCCGACGACGAACTTGTTGGGCTTCACCCTGAGATCGTACGCCTTTTTCCTGCGTTCAGCGACGCGACCCAACTGCTCTCGTACCAGTTGGTAAGCAGATTCCATCCGCTCCTGTTGCTTTTCGACGTACTCTTCAACTTCCTCTGCCGGCGGTCGATCGCAGTCCGTCAGCTGCGCGAGAATCAAATCTAACGGCGTATGATTCTCTCGACCAAGGAACAAGAAATTAGGAGTCCGTTGCGTCGCCTCGTGCTCCGTCGCACGATACGCGGCCATCACGTACGGCAAATGTAGATCCCAATCTTTCTGTTTCACTGAGACTACTTTACCAATCATTGCGTTCAACGTTCTGTGGAACCGTTCGATCATACCATTCCCAGACGGGTGGTAAGCCGTCGTTCGGACTTTGTCTATTTCCATGAGTTTGCACAGCTCCTGGAACAAAGCCGACTCGAAACACGACCCCTGATCCGTAAGAATCTGGCGCGGCATTCCGAAGCGTGAGAAAACGTTGACCATCAGTGTCTTTGCAACCGTGACTGCTTCTTGATTCTTGATGGGCAGAGCCTCTGCCCAACGAGAAAAGTAGTCAATCGCCGTCAGTATGTACTTGTGGCCCCTGTTCGAAACGGGATGCGGACCGGTAATGTCTATACCGAACCGTTCCATGGGCTCACCAACGACCGGACACTGTAGGAGACCTTGTCTCGGAGGCTTTTCCCTCCGGTAGCGAGCACAATTATCACAACTCTGGCACCAACGTCGTACGTCGTCTTTCCAACTCGGCCAATAAGCACGACGTTTCACCTTTTCGAGGCTCTTTCGCAGCCCGAAGTGTCCACCGCCAAAGCCACCGTGTATGACTTTGAACAACTCCTTACGTATCTGGATCGGAACAACTAGCTGATACATCTCAGTGCCCCCGGTACCTCCGTGTATGTACCGTCTGAAAAGCACTCCTTGCCGAACCTCTAACAAATCCCAATGGCTCAGGATTGTTTTTGTCTCACCACTCAACCGTGCTGATTCAAGTTCGTTAGGTTGGCGACCCAACTCTTTCCATCCCAAGACCGGACCAACCCTTATGTCGGACAACTGTTCTCTGCGTAACGTTTCTTGCGTCCAGCCCGTCTCCTGGCCGGCTATATTCTCGTACGTGGCAACGGGTCTCATTGCCTCAACAGGGCAGATCCACGCCGTGTTCTCAGATGTCTCATCATTCTCCTCTGCCTCTTCTGTTACATCTCCCATCGGTCCACGAGACATGGCGTCTGCGTTACCGTGCTGCGTTCCCGCTCGATGAACGATCTCGAAGTCGAACTCCTCCATCGTTTCAAGCCAACGTGCCTGCTGACCAATGGGTTCCGGAGTCTTCCGTAGCCATTGCAGCGCAGAATGGTCTGTCCGTAACCGAAACCGTTTTCCCAGGAGATACTGTCGAAACTCCTTCAGGAAATATATCACAGCTAAAAGCTCCCGACGTGTCACATTGTAATTCCGTTCGGCCGTAGATAACAATCGGCTTGCGTAACAGATTACCCTCTCCTCGCCGTCCTGCACCTGGGACAAGACTGCACCGATCGCGAAGGCAGAGGCGTCCGTATCTAGGATATACTGACCCTCGTCTTCCGGCAATGACAAAATCGGAGCAGACACCAGTCTCTTCTTCAACTCCACGAAAGCCGCCTGACATTCCTCAGTCCAACGGAACGGGACGTTCTTCCGAGTCAGAAAATGAAGAGGTTGGGCCACAACCGCAAAGTCGAGAATGAAACGCCGATAATACGAACAGAGACCAATAAACGATCGAACCTCACGTAGGTTCTTAGGAACAGTCCAACCCTCCACAGCCGTAATCTTGCTCGGGTCCGTCGCGACACCCTGCTCGCTCAGGATATGCCCAAGAAAAAGTACCTCGCGCTGCATTAGGTGGCACTTCGATGGCTTAAGCTTTAGGTTGTATTCCTGCAACCGCTTAAAGACCATTTCGAGTCGCTTCATGTGCGTCTCAACGTCACGAGAAAACACAATGATATCATCAAGATACACGAGACAGATGTCGTAATTCAAGCCCGTTAGAACCAAATTCATCAGCCGACAAAACGAAGCAGGACTGTTACACAGGCCGAAGGGCAGTACCTTGAACTGGAAGCTACCTCTCCGCGTGATAAACCCAGTCTTATGCTTATCCTTCGGATGCAAGGCCATCTGGTGATAACCTGCTCGTAGATCGAACGTACTATACCAACGGGCACCAACAAGGGTATCTAAACTTTCACGTATCAACGGCAAAGGATGAGCATCCTTCCGTGTCTTCAAATTCAGCTGGCGGTAGTCAATGCAGAAACGCATGCTACCGTCCTTCTTCTTCACCATAACCACATTCGACGCCCACTCCGACATGAAGGGCTCGATGATCCCTTGGGACAACATGTCTTCCACCTGCCGATCGATCTCCGGTATCATCATTAACGGTTGCCGTCTCAGCGGCTGACGAACCGGTCGCTCCTGTTGCGTGTCGATCTCGTGCTGAATCACAGCCGTAAAACCAAGGTCCAATTCACTGAGCGAGAATGTCGTTCGATAAGCCATAATGAGCTCTCGAAGCCGTTCCTTTTCGTTTGGGGAGACTGCTCCAGGCACTTCCTCCCACAGGCGTTTTAACACTGATTCCGCTACTACGTCGTCTGGCTGACTGGCAGTCGTGCGAACCATTGACGTAGGCGCTCGTACACTGTTTTCACGTACCATTGCACTCGTAACGTTCAGGAGCTCCACCCGCTCCAATCGACACTCTGTTTTGCCCTGAACTGTCAAGTCTTTATCGCTAACGTTTAACATTCGTACCCACACCGTTGGCTCCTTCCCCGATACCAACGTTCGTCCAATCACCAACCCTTTCGTCACTTCAACCGGCGTCGTCGTCCACACGTCCGTGTCCACTCGCAGATGCGGGTATACAACAGATGCTGGAACGTCGACCTCACACCTTGCTGGAACCACGATGTCTTCTTGTACAATGATTCGGCGGCACATCGTTTCTGACGCCGCTTCACGCAGAGGAATCTGTCTATCACCCAGGTACACGTTTCTTCCTGCAAAGTCCCATCGTGCTTGATTGGCCTCAAGCCACGATAGACCCAGGATAACTTCATTCACCTGATCAGTTATCAGACAATGCAACGGATACGACTGTCTCCCGATGCAGAGCTGTAACGTGGACTCGCCATCCACCCGAATTTCACTACCGTTCGCCGCCAATAGTCTTTGGTGCGAAGGCGTCATTACCGATTTAACCATAAAGCGTCGTGGGACCAGAGACATTTCGCTCCCTGAGTCCAGTAGACAGTTCCTGCGTACTCCGTCTACGCGAGCCACAACATAAGCCATGCGGCTTCCTTTCACCAAACGGTTCTGCGCCTTCTCCGGCGCCGGCTCATTCTTAGTCGGTTCACTAACTTTCCCGTTGTCACGTTGTTCTGGTAACTGTTGCGTACAGAACTTTTGAGAATGCCCTTTTTGTCGACATCGAAAGCATTCAATTTCTGCGTTTCGGAATCGTGGCGGAAACTCACGTCGCTGAAAAGCTGGAGCTTCATTCCTCCACGGTCCGTCCGGCGCTCTTCCCGGGTTCCTCCAGTTCTCAAACGGTTTATCCGAAGTGAAGTCGTCCTTGGGTCTCGTTACCAAGCGGCTTACTTCCTTTGTCAAATTCCGAATTGCACTTTCTAAATCGTCTATGCGATGATTCTGCTGATCGTTAGACGGCTGCACCGTCCGATCCTCTTTCGCAGCTTTTACTCGCCCTTGCCTGCGGTCGCCGTCTCCGCCAGATGTAGACGATCGGCCGTAGGCCTCGAGTCTGACTGCATGCTTGTACGCCGATTCCAGGCTGACGGGCTCTCGCTCCCGCACCTTCTGCGCTAGTTCCTGATTGGACAGCGCGTCTAGAAACGCGTCACAAGCAATCGTTTCTACTAACTCGCTCGATGGCCCAGGATACGCCAATACCATAAGTCGCCGGACCTCTTGAACAACACTGCTCAACGGTTCGTTATTCGTCTGACGGTAAGCTCGTAGCTTTACCCGGTACAGGCTCGTCTGTTCTTCCGAACCGTACCTTGCTTTCAATTTATCAACCAACGCCTGCCAAGTAACGTCGCCCTGGGCACCCATGTCCCATAGCAACTGCGAAGCTGGTCCCGTCAAGGCACACATCAATTGGTCGGCCTTCTCTCGGTCGCTCCAATTGTTGCACCGGGCGCAGACTTCAAACTTCGCCAGAAAAGCAGCGATGGCCGTCTTGCCGTCGTACTTCTCAAGCTTGATACGAATACCACGGTCAGCTGGACTTCGACCTCTCGTCTCCCGATCCACAGACCGACGTTGCGAACCCGCGCGGTGACGGCGTCTCCTGGGACGGTCGTCGTCGTCGCTAGTCTCACCTTCATCGACTGTGCTGGAAACTACAGGCCGTTTCTCATGCCTTCCGCTCACATGTAAGATCGATTTCCGTTCCGTTCGCATTTTCGCAGGAGACGTGTCTTCTTCACTGGACGTCTCATTTTCCGCTCTCCTGGCCCTTCCCGGCCGACGCTCTCTGTGCGTCTCTCGCTCCCGTTCCAAATCTGCACGATGTCTCGAAGACGAAACCATCGGCTTGCGGTAGACACCCGCCTCATCTGAGGCCTCTCGCTCACGTTCCTTGTCGGCACGATGCTTCGTGGAGGAAGTCATCGGCTTGCGGTAGACACCCGCCTCATCTGAAAACCGTAGTTTTCTGGGCCGTTCGCCCTTCTTATGCACCTGACGACTAACACTTTGCTTATCCGGAGTTGTACGCCGATAATTGATGTCCGCTTCTGTTGACGCGTCATCCGACGATAACAACCCCCGTTTTGAACTCGTTCTCCGTGGAGCCACTGTCGGTAAGTCACGATACACGGTATCATCAGGCATCCAGCTGTCGATCGGGACAGTAGACCGATGAACCCGTTCAGGCCTGTCTCGGTAGCCTGATTCCCTAGGGTCTCCTGCCCTATCATCACGTACCACTAGTCTCCGGACCTCTGGCGGTCCACGTAACCTCGATGGCGCTACTTCCATCGGCACTGTCTCACGCGGGTCTGCTCGGAACTCTGGATACGACATCGAACGGGACGCCCGAGCCCAAGGCGCTTCTCTTTCCCGAACGACAGGCACTGTCAATTCTTCGAACCGCTGCGTCATCCGCGCCATGCTCTCGCGCAGGAATGACACCTCGGCCCGAACATCGGACGCGTCGTCTCTCCGCGACGACCTCGACTCTGCTGACCCTCTTTCAGCATTCACTAAACTTTCCCTACGTTCCGGACACTGCGGACGGTAGCTTTGGCTGTCTACCTGTCTCACACTTGGTCTTTCAGCGGCTGCTAAACCTGCTGAACTTCGTTCACTGAAATTAACAAGTAACCGTGCGTCTTCTGAAGCAACTGGGGAACCAGATCGTAAGCGTCTTGCCTGGCGTCCATCACCAGTCTCTTGAGACTCTGGAACAGAACGAAGCCAATTCTCAACTCCCACAGTAGCCGAAGAACGAGGATCCCGAACATCGACAGCAGCAGAAGCGATTGGACCGACTGCACCAAAATCATCAGGCGAAACCTGTTGTGAAACTTTGGGACGAGCACCGGAATATTCACCAAAACGAACATCAGGACGAGCCAAATTCCTGGAACCAACATCTGCTGCTACGGCTCCCAAATCGGGTCTAGGCGGATAAGACATCTTCGTTCGCGCCACCCGCTCTCCATCTGATTCAACTTCACCCGCCGCAGCTTGTCCTGCGGCAACCAGAAGCGAGTTAAAATAGACCCCACTTCTGGTACCACTTTGTGGCGGACCTACCCGTCTCGTCACAAGCGGCACAAGCCCCCTCGCCGCCGGCGCATCGACCGACGCACGAGGGGTCGCGAGCTGGGCCTCTCGACTCGAGCGCAACTCCCTTGCCTCAAATTGATCGGAGCCGCCCGAGTCGCTCTCTCGCCGGTGTCTACTATCAGTGTAACGGGCCGCCAAGGCGCCGTCGCTCCCTTCACTATCCGGCCAAGACGGCTCTGAAACGGTCGCTCGTGAGAGGGTATAGAGCTCGGAGGCGTTGGAGTCCGACTCTGCCCCGTCCGCGGCCACCGGGTGGGTAGCAACCTGAGCGCCAGGATGGCCGCCTGTGCTCAAATCAGGGTTCGCTCCTCTCCGGGCAGACGACCCTCGCTTGGAGCTCCCCTTCACGGCCACGGGCTTCTTCGTTCGCTTGCCCGACCGTCCAGACCTCCGTCTTATCATATTACACGCCACAGCTCGTGTACTGGTGCCACCGACGGGCATCACTGAAGATTGTCTTTTCTCCGCAGGCCAAAACGCCCGAAACCACGGCCATTCGAGGGGTCCGAGCCCCAAGCCGCGCCAAAACGCCATTATCAGCTTCGAAACCAGGGAATGGAAAACACGGACAATATACTAGGTCGCTGCGTCGATTCGCAAACGGCAACCTAACCAGCTGGTACCAGGATCAATTTTACAACGCCCAGTGCGACCAGGCAGCTGTATCGATCGATCGGCGGCCGGAGATCCGGACGACCGCCGTCAATTTGTTTCGCTGAGGTAACTGAGACGCCGAGTCGGTCTTCAAAGAAAAGACGGACCGCTCGCTCTCCTCGCGTTCCCCGTCCCTTTCGCCCGTAGGCAACTGCACTGAGTGCGGCCTCGCGCCGACTCCGAGGGTGTCCAGAAATTCCCTCCTTCACTCACTGTCTTCTTTTCCGTAACCAACCCGCTTTACGCGGCCGAACTGTCGCCACCGAGAGGGGCCTTCAAATTCACCGGGGAGACCGAGGCGGTTCTCCCTGCGTTCACTGACCGTACTCGCCCGGAGGCGTCGAACGGTATGCGGCTTCGCGCCGACTTCGAACTTTTGCCCTGAAACCACTCTGACGCGCGCTCGACGTCGCTCAGAACAGCATCGGTCGACCCCAGGCGCTTAAAAGGCCGGGGACCTAGCAATGCAATTGAGCTAACGCCTAGGGCGCTTAGGGTAACGTATTAGAGGCTGGTAACTGACTTACAGGGACCGTTAACTACCCCGACTGATCGGTTGGCTGCGACCGATACGTTCGTTGCCGGCCTTTCCGAGGCGCACCGGCAACGAACCTTACAGGGCCTGTGACAATATTTCCCCTCTCTCTCTCCCTGCTCGTTAATGGGAGGAAAGATGCGGCACGGAACGGGTAACACGGGAGTGAAATCCGCTTGTTGATATGACACTCCGTTTAAAAGTTATCGATAAATTAAGACCCACGGCGCGTAACCTCGGGGCACTCTTCCCGGGTCGATACCGATCAGGCCAAGGCCTCCAGCGGCGCACCTACTGACAAGTTGTACTCACGATGGATTTCCTGGGCAGAACACGTCCGTCAAATACACGAACAGGTTACAAGGCAATCAGGCCGCAGGCGACAAGCCGTGCGCGGCGATGGATCAGATCTTCGCTCGCGGCGCGTAAACACGGGAAAAGACCGGGTGGCCTCCCCTCTAACGTAAATATCTCGAAAACCGTTCTACGGGCACTCACCGGTGCCGTGAGATGGATCAAGCAGCGGTCCTCGCTGCGTAGTTTGACACTAGCCGCTCGTCGATCGGACGAAAACCGACCGAGATATCGTCAATCAAAGTTGAGGCAACTTTTATCGAACCAACACTGACAAATTCAACGGTCACTGCACCGACCTCTCGCCGCGAGCAGGAAGGCAGAATTATCTGAGTGACCTGCGAGGGGAACCAAATGAATGTAACGGACTAGGCCAACGCGCGCCTATCCCTTGTTTTACGATGCGCGGCGCCCGTTCGGAAGGACGAGCGCCTCAAGATGCACTGAATACCGGTGTCGGCGGTTCGGCCGCGCGAAGTGAATCGCCCACGGGCCACCGATGAAACACTGACTCTAGCTGACACTGAACGAACTCTCAACACCGTGCAGAAAACTCACCACGCGCGTCGTGCGCCGGAGTGGACTCAACCCTTAACTCTCGAACACGCCGGTATGGCTAGCGATCACTCGACGCGGCCCTGCTACTCGGCCGAACGACAGACCAAAGTGTAAAGGAAAGATAATGTAATAGTTAAAGAATCGTTTTGTTATGCATGTATATCTATAAGGAGGCTCGGCGGCCGACAGAGTATGGCCGACCGCCTACACGACGGGGTCACTCTGTATTACGTATCTTATGTTTTACTCCGTACTCCCCTGCAGACTCGAGGCGCTGCAGCGTCGCCTTCACAGACCTGTGCTAGCGCGCGCGCTCGGGGGCGGGTGCCGAAGCCGTCCGACCGAGGCGCGAGTGCGAAGCCAACGATGTTTCAAATGAACTACAAAGTTTGATCTCCGAACTCAATATTCAATGGAAAAGTCGTTTGTCACAAGAGGAAAGAAACTCACACGGCGCTCCGAGAGCGAGCGCTTCCCCAGACCCGGCACTGAGGGGTTGCCGATCCAAGATTTCACGAGGCCGTTAAGCACCTTGTTTCCGAAGCCACGGATGAAGATAATCAGTCGACTGTCGACAGTGAAATCGACGGCTGATCTGTTGATTCGGAGCGGTCAATTGTCGATGGAAAAGAAAATACTCGGCAAGGCCGCCCCGAACGCGGGCGCCAATGCCTTCCTCGGACCACAGGCGCCGAGGCGTCGCCAACGAAGACCCGATCGGTCGTGAACCGCGCCAGACGGTTTTACCTTCTGACTCTACCAGTCGAAACTATCCACCTTCTGCTGGAGGGGATTTAGAAACCAGATGACAACGAGCGTGCTCTGAAAGCGAGCGATTGGAAACACGGTATCAACTCACGTACGAGCCCTACCCGCGGCGTCCGTGGCCGTGCGGTGCCGAAGCGCAGCGACCGGGACGTCCGACGGGTGAATGATGAGTTAGCGCGGATATATGAATGTATATTAAGATTTCAACGGCCGAAGCCAGTCACCAAGTAACTGTCACACAACGTAGCTGATCGAGCAGGGAGGGAGCCCAAACCCTTACCCTACCGAACCTTTCGCATGCACCACGGAACGGGTCTTCCGACGGTCGGGGACCGCGGATAATCGAACCGGTATCAATTTGCCCTCGAACTCGTAACCGAAACGGCTATGACGCAGAAGAGCCGGGTTAGCAGCTATCTATACGCCACTGGATACGTTTGGCCGGTAAACGACGTCGAATACACAAGGTATTGAGTGGTCGTCAGCGCGCCGTATATATCGTGATCAATGCAGAATCATACACAGAGTGTTGTCTTGCTACACGTATCCGACACTTAAGCAGAGCAGCGTGTGGCAGGCTTTATTCCACGGATGTTTTAACGATTTTTATAGATGTAGCTCTCTATATCTAGTCATTTGCCAATGCACGTAAATTCGACCGTAATTCGAATAAAATTCATATCTTTCGATCGGATACAGCTATCGCTTAGCTCTCAACGGCAATTCGGCAGCCCGATAATTTATCTTTCGAACGGTGTATTCAGAAATTCGATACCATTATCCGCGGAAATTTTATATGCGCCCAAAGTCAAAAGTTGCTGTCGGCACACTATACTTTGGCTATAAAACACGAATCGGTCTTCCGTAGGTGAAACTTTTCACCGTGAATTTTGACCGCTTAACGCCCCATGGCAAAGTTGTAGCGAAACGATTTGCCGGACGACTCGCGTATACCGCGAATTTCTATCGGCCATAGCTCCGGCGCTATAAGGAATCCCGCGACCCTACCTTGGCCGCCCATGTATTGTCAGTTACCAGTTTATGTTTCATATTCGAAAATTCGTCTTGTGGCATTTCCGCCACAACTCGTTCCCTTCGATCGATCAAGATTTGCGGCTGGCGCGCGTCCTCCGGGGGAAGACCGGCGCCGTCGCTTCAGGAGCTTCTACCGATGAAACCGCTAGAGCTACGGTCAATCGACTCGGGGGACTCCCGAACAGTTTTTCACGCTGAGTAATTCAACACCAAGATCGTGCAGATCGGATCACAGATGACAAAGATACAGAAGAGCGGTGAGTTCCCCGCGCGGTCGATTCGATGACCAAATCGAAATTCGCGGGTCGCCCCCGAACCAGGTATCGTAACGATTTCTTTCAACGGCCGAGGCCGGTAACCAAGAAGACTAACACACAACGTAGCTGATCGAGCAGGGAGGGAGCCCAAACCCTTGCCCTACTGATATTTTAGCATGCACCACGGAAACACGGGTCTTCTACGGTCGGGGACCGCAGATAATCGAACCGGTATCAGTTTGCCTTCGAACTCGTAACCGAAACAGCTATGACGCAGAAGAGCCGGGTTAGCAGCTATCTATACGCCACTGGATACGTTTGGCCGGTAAACGACGTCGAATACACAAGGTATTGAGTGGTCGTCAGCGCGCCGTATATGTATCTACAACATGCAGAATCGTACACAGTGTGTCGTTTGCTACACCTGTAGACATATAAAGCAGAGCACCTTGTGGCAGGCTCTATTCCACGGGTGTTTTAACGTTATTTTATAGATGTAGCTCTATAGATCAATTCATTTGCCGATACATGCAAATTCGACCGTAGTTCGAATAAAATTCATATCTTTCGATCGGATACAGCTAGCGCTTAGCTCTCAACGGCAATTCGGCAGCCCGATAATTTATCTTTCGAACGGTGTATTCAGAAATTCGATACCATTATCGTACAAAATTTCATATGCGCCCAAAGTCAAAAGTAGCTGTCTGCACACTATACTTTGGCTATGAAACACGAATCGGTCTTCCGTAGGAAGATCTTTTCAACGCGAATTTTGGCGGCTTAATGCCTCACGGCAAACTTGTAACGAAACGATTTACTAGTCGATCCGCATATACCGCGAATTTGTATCAGCCATAGCTCCGGCGCTATAAGGAATCCCGCGACCCTACTTTGGCCGCCCATGTATTGTCAGTTACCAGCTTATGTTTCATATTCCGAATTTCGTCTTGTGGCATTTCCGCCACACTACTACTACTACTACTACTACTACTACTACTACTACTACTACTACTACTACTACTACTACTACTACTACTACAACTACTACTACTACTACTACCACTACTTCTACTGCTACAACTACTACTACTACTACTACCACCACCACCACTACCAGGCTACTACTATTACTATATGCATATTCCGCCAACGATATTGCAAGTTCTTAGGACAGATGCACGAATACAACATACAGTATGTACGCATGCACAATTGTACATGTATTTGTTTTTTTTGTATGTGTTACACTGGCTTCGAAGAAATGGATATTTCTATGTATGTAGGAGCGTATCATATATATATATATATATATATATGGATATGGAATAATGGATGTGTGTCGTGTATGAGCACTGAGCAGTGGTTCATATTAACGTGTATACAATACGCATAGGTTTTGTTATTTGTCGTCGTCACCTTGCTTCTTCTGTGCTGCCTGGAAATTGGAATGGCAGCTGCAGCGGCGGTGGCGGTGGCGGTGGCGATGGCGATGGCGGCGGTGGCGGTGGCGGTGGCGGTGGCGGTGGTGGCGGTGGCGGCGGCGGTGACGGTGGCGGCGGTGGCGGTGGCGGCGGTGGCGGTGGCGGCGGTGGCGGTGGCGGCGGTGGCGGTGGCGGCGGTGGCGGCGGTGGCGGTGGCGGCGGTGGTGGTGGCGGTGGTGGCGGTGGCGGCGGTGGCGGTGGCGGCGGTGGCGGTGGCGGCGGTGGCGGTGGCGGTGCTGACCAGCAGATGAACCGAACGTGATGTTGGGTGTCGCTTGGCTAATCTATTTGCCAGGTGGGCTTGATTAAAATCGCTTCAGAATCACGTTCGGTCTACCGTCGTATAGTCAAGCTGTACAATGCGACTAAGATGAACGGCAACCATTGAGAAGTAAACGGCTGCTCGCCCACTCCCCCCCTCCCCTCCCCCCAATAACATGGTCCAGAGAAATAGTGAAAGAAAGCGCGCCTGATCTATAGAAGCGACACCAGTAAAGACACAGGTAAATAAGCACTAGATCAGACACAGTTATTGTCACTTTGTTGTTTTTGTTGTTGTTGGTGGTGTTGTTGTTGTTGGTGTTGTTGCTGTTGCGGTTGTTGTTGTATTAAGCCACAGAGCATTGTCAACATTCAAGACTTGTGCGAGCGAACATCTTTTTCGGCTTCTTCTTCTTTCTCAGCTTCAGCATTGGGCAGTCAGTGCAAACACTTGGTAACGCTCTCGAGGCAATTGACAAGCCTGCTAGACAATATAGGTTATTTTGTGACCTAAATAATTTATTCATCGGCGTATTAAAGCAGATGCATTTGTATAACCTGTAATCGAAAGCGTCAGACAGGTAACTCCTAAAGAGACACAAGTATCACTTGCATCATTATTACTCATCATCATCATCATCATTATTACTGATTATGATCATTGGTTCGTCCGTGCAGAATAATAATATGGTCTGCACATCACAAAGCAACGATCAACACAAGCGCGAAACACGAGACAGCGAGATAATGAAAGCGACGATTAAATTTCCAAGATTTATATAGCGCTCGTTGATTGGTTCTGATTGCAGAACAGTGTCTCAAGATCTAACAGTACTAGTATACTGAATACTGGGTACATCGCAAATCGTCTGCAGCAGCAAATCATTATCCATCTCGGATTAAATATACATAGAAACTGCCGACAAATTATAATTCTGTCTGTGATTACAATCATTACACTAATGATCACGTGACTATTATTCGGTCGATGGTGAATATCTTCATTGAATTGGATATAATTTAAGTCTTCTTGAAATCTAGGCATTTCACATTTGTTATGTGTATATACACCGTGATTCAAAAAAACTAAGCCAAACTGTTTTTCATATATCTCTATTGCCTGACAACATATCACACTAAAATTTTCCAAATATTTAGAGAAGAGGACCAAGAATATGATTCCACAATTTCATGAATTAAATTTGAACGGATAAAAAGATATGAATATTTAAACTTCGTATGCCGAAATTGCAGTTTACAAGCACTTGTCAGATTCATTAAAAAAAAGTAAGCTAAACTGTTTTTCTTATATCTCCAATGCCTAATAATTAATCACACTGAAAATTTTCAGATATTTAGAGAATTGAACCAAGAATAGTATTCCAAAATATCATGTCATAAATTTGAACGGATAGAAAGATATGAATATTTAAGCTTCATCTCCCGAAATATCAGTTTTCACCATGTCTGTTATGGTGTTCGTTGCGGTTTCGATGCTTGATAGTTGACTATTTTCGTCTTCAGGGATCCTGGAGTAAAATTGACGGAGTGTATTATTGCAATGTTCTGCAGTCACAACATCTTCTACCTGTAATCAGAAATCTAGCCCCAGAAGGCTGTTTTTTTTTTCAACAGAACAGCGCCAGCCCACAGAGCTACGGAATTCATCGAAATGCTGACAAGAGAGACGCCAGACTTCATTTCTTCCACATTATGGCCTCCGAACAGCCCAGACTTGAATCCTGTCGACTAGAAAGTGTGGAGCATGCATGACGCAAGACCAAGTCTAGCAGACAACAATCCATGATATAAACGATCTCAAGCAACGCTTGTTGGAAGTGTGGGAAGGCCTAGACCAGAGGATAATCGACGATGACGTTGCCCAATGCATGGCGCCAGCGCCTCCAGGTTTGCGTGCAAGCAGGAGGAGGACATTTTGAGGATGTTATTTAATTAAACAATGAAACCATACTGTTGGGGTCATATTTTTAGTTCAATTCTCTACATATCTGGAAAATTTTAGTATGATTAATCATCAGGCATTGGAGATAATAAGGAAACATTTTATTGAATCTGACAGAAAATTGCTTGTAAACTGCAATTTCGGTATATGAAGTTTAAATATTCATATCTTTTTATCCGTTCAACTTTATCTCCTGAAAGTTTGGTATCATGTTCTTGGTCCAATTTTCTAAATAATTGGAAAGTTTCAGCATGATATGTCATCAGGCATTAGAGATATATGAAAAACAGTTTGGCTTAGTTTTTTTTGAATCACGGTGTATGTATATGCTGCGTGATACGTTTGAAACTTTTTGATTTGGTTTATGATAAATCGGTGCAAATGATGTTTTCTCACAATAAATAATTGCCATCTCGCGTTCGTTGTTTTGACAGGAAGTAAAAACCAATCTGAAGCGTTCGATTGGACGGAGGTCGAGCATAGCATCGTGTTTTAGAGAGATAGCTCTTGCCATAGTGGTAATGTAACGTAGTATTGCTTGAAAATGTATACATGGCGCCACTCACAGTAATGGCCGCCACTCACTAGCGCATCCAGTGCGAATAACCGAGAGAAGAAAAAGATCTTTATATAAGGTAGAGACATGTAAGAACAGAAAAACGTAAGGAGGAGGAGGAGGAGGAGGGCAGGTCAATGGTGACAACTGATCTATGTATATATGTATATATATATATACATACACCGTGGTTCAAAAAAAACTAAGCCAAATTGTTTTGCATATATCTCTAATACCTGATGGTATATTAAGCTAACATTTTTCCAAATATTTAGAGAAGTGGACCAAGAATATGATTCCAAAATTTCATGAGACAAAGTTGAACGGATAAAAAGATATGAATATTTAAACTTCATATGTCAAAATTTCAATTTACAAGCAATTTTCTGTCAGATTCAATAAAATGTTTTCTTATATCTCTAATGCCTGATGATTAATCATTCTAAAATTTTCCAGATATGTAGATAATTGAACTAACAATATGATTCCAACAGTATGGTTTTATTATTTAATTAATTAAGATGCTCAAAATGTCCTCCTCCTGCTTGCACGCAAGCCTGGAAGCGCTGGCACCATGCATTACGCAACAGCATCGTAAATTATCCTCTGGTCCAGGCCTTCCCACACTTCCAACAAGTGTTGGTTGCTTCAGATCGTTTATATCATGGATTGTTGTCTGGTAGACTCGATCTTGCATCACGCTCCACACTTTATAGCCGACAGGATTCAAATCTGGGCTGTTCGGAGGTCATAATGTGGGAGAAATGAAGTCTGGTGTCTCTTGTCAGCATTTCGATGGTTTCCTTGGCTCTGTGGGCTGGCGCTGCTCTGTTGTAAAACAGTAAAGAAAACAGCTTTCTGGGGCTATTGATTTCTGATAACAGGTGGAAGATGTTGTGACAGCAGAATATTGCAATAATATACTCCGTTAATTTTACTCCAGTATCCCTGAAGATCAAAATTGGGAACTATCAAGCATCGAAACCGCAACGAACACCATAACAGACTTGCTGAAACAGAAATTTCTGGAGATGAAGTTTAAATATTCATATTTTTCTATCTGTTCAAATTTATGACATGATATTTTGGAATCCTATTCTTGGTTCAATCCTCTAAATGTCTGGAAATTTTTGGTATGATTAATTATCAGGCATTGCAGATATAAGAAACACAGTTTAGCTTACTTTTTACTGAATCTGCCAGAAAATTGCTTGTAAACTGCAATTTCGGCATATGAAGTTTAAAGATTCATATCTTTTTATCCGTCCAATTTTATCTCTTGAAATTTTGGAATCATATTCTTGGTCCACTTCTCTAAATATCTGGAAAATTTTAGTGTGATATGTTATCAGGCATTAGAGATATATGAAAAACAATTTGGCTTAGTTTTTTTTGAACCACGGTGTATATTGTCTGGGCCACACTGGTCACAGTGGTCTTTGATAGAGTGACAAAGAGATCCCCTTCAGACTCGAAGATCGGCGATGTCGGGGGAAGCTGCAGAATGAGGAGAGCGAATGAAGAGATCTCTTAGATATTTCGAAGCTAAACCCATCTTGGGCTTGAGGAACAGAGAAGGACTTTGAACTGAACTGAAGCTGTAAGAGGAAGCCAGTGTAGCTCAATAACCAAGTACAATGAGCATCGGAGAATTTAGAGAAAGATACGCAATCAATCTTGCTGCAGGTCTGAGGACAGATTGGATAGGAGCATGATGGATTTTGGGAATGCCTATGAGATGAGAGCTGAATAGCCTATAGAGTCAATTCCATAGCGCAGATAAATGCATGAAAATACAATTCAGAGTAGAAGAGGAGGCAGGTTTGTGAATGACCTTAAAATGTCCTTGATGTGCTGGAGCTGGAAATCTGAGGAGTGTGTAGGGTTGGTAAAATGTTGAGAGAAAATTTTAAAAAACTGTTCAGGGTGACACAAGATCGTCTGCGTAAGCCATGTACTCTACAGTATAGTAGAGAAGGTAAACTGAAGGATCACGTTTACTGCAAGAAGCATTAAATCAAGGTTCCTGAGTTGCTGTGGCATGCCAAACGAAATGGTTGCTAAGGTAACATATCACACCAGCCGTTAGTGCATTGACGGTGCATAACGGTGTTCACAGTGCAGTGCGTTTTGCATGCACGGTGCACCTCATATCGGCTTAGCGTTACATCGATGGACGTAACCGTTTAACATCGAAACGTGTTGTCACAAAAAGTCATGACACACAAGAATAATTTTGTTGCGAAGCAGAATATTACATCAGAGATTTTATTCTAAACCAGCAGCAAACGCAAAATGCAGTCTTCCTCTCATTAGGTCTATACAACAGTCTGCACCATATGAACCAATTGGATTTTCTGTTATCCATCCAGTTGGTACTCGCACAAGCGAACCTGCGACGATTGAGTTGTACATGTATATGTCATGTATACATTGTATATGTTATGTATACATTGCATATGTCATGTATACATTGTATATGTCATGTATACGTCATGTATACATTGTATATGTCATGTATACATTGTATATGTCATGTATACATTGTATATGTCATGTATACATTGTATATGTCATGTAATCATTGTATAGTGTGCAATAATAATAGGGTCACCAATTCACCGATTGTTATTCAGTCATTCATTCAGTTATCATCCGTCCACTCTGTTGATAGAATAGATCATCGTCCAATGTGTTTATCTATCACTCTGTCTACCTTTGTCTACTTGTCTGTTTGCATCGACCTCCGTCGACCGTACATCGATGCAAAGAAGCTGCAGTGCGGATATGATAATTATTATTAGTGCTGTCCTGTCAATGCAAAGCAAAAGCTAGTTATAGCACAGTGTTGACCTAACTGAACGCAAATAATTTATGGCGGCGATGAGAAATAATGACGATTATAATAATTATTTGTATTTGGTATTGAATGTTGATTATAGTAGATATCGTTGAAGGAATCGTTTCGTCTGTCGTGAGATCCATCGAAATGGAAATCCAGACAACGACGACCTATAACCTTCGCTTGGAATCGAGTTCAGACAGCGTCGTCCTGACCAGCTCCTCCATCTATTCCGTCTGCAGTGGTGATACTTCTGATGCTCTGTGCCACAACCGAACAGCCGATAAAAACGATTCTTCGGTGACGATAGCAACGACGCCGGAAGTGCTGCTATACGCATGCACGTGCTACGACTTCGTCATCGAAGCGCTCTTCATGGGAATGCTGTGCGTCTTCGGATTCGCCGGAAACACCGTTTCAACGGTCGTACTGTCACGTGACAAGTCGAAGACGGCGACGCCCTTTCTGCTCGTCTCTCTCGAAGTGGCCGACACATTGTTTCTGGTGACTGTGTTTGCGCTCAGGGTCATTACCTCGATCCAGACATTCGGGGTAGAAATGCCTGGCCTGGACAGTGCCAAACCTTACCTGGGAAAGTACATCTATCCGTGCGCACTTCTGACGGAGACAAGCACCATCTACCTGACGATCCTTGTCACTCTCAACCGCTACATCTCTGTCTGCCACCCGTACAAAGCGACTGATCTCTGCTCGGTGTACTTTGCCCGGCGCCACGTCTGTCTTGTCTGTCTCTTCTCGATCGTCTTCAATCTGCCGCGTTTCTTTGAGTACGAGATAACGGACAATCCGATGGAACCGATGCGACAGACGTGGCTCTACAACAACCCAGTCTACAAGATCGTCTACCGAAACCTCTTCTACTTCGTCGTCATGTTCCTCGTTCCTCTCGTCTCGCTCACCTTCCTCAACCGGAAGCTGATCAAGGCTCTTCGAAAGACGAAAAAGCGACGGGCCAGACTCCTCAAGCACCCACCTCATCCTCCTTCGTCTGCTCTTGAGACGGTCACAGCAGCAGCAGCAGCAGCAGCAGGCACCAGCAGCAGCAGCAGCGCAGGTGGGGGTGGTGGTGGATCGAGCAGTCGATCTGAGGATGACATCACGTTCATGCTGATAGTCGTCGTCATGGTGTTCGTCGTGACGCAGACTCCTGCGATGGCAACGCAGGTGTTGTTGAGCAGCCTCGGCCAGCATTCGCTCGACTGTCCCAGCGCTTTCTTCTTCTACGAGAGACTCAGTGACCTTCTCGTCGTCGCCAACTCGTCCTTGAACTTCATCGTCTACTGCTTCTGCAGTCGTCGCTTTCGAGAGATCCTCATCGAACTCGTCTGCGTGCGTGGCCACTCCCTCACGCCGATCATCCTCAGGTCAAGCGCCGGGGTCACGGCGGTACATCCGGTCCCTCTCAAAGTCCAGAACAACATGGCAACCACTCCTTCGCATGCGATACATAACGAAATCTCTAATATTTGACTCCGTTTCTGCTCCCTCTCAGCCCCCAAACTCTCGACCCCAGTTTGGCTTGGTATGCCACTGTGAAAGTATTATAGACTGGTAATGCAGAACTGATTGCTGGTGAGGAGACGAAGCATTGTTTGCAACTTAAATCCTATGACATCTTACAATTCAGCGGTTGAATCAGGTAACGGACTGAGATGGATATGCGTTTTCGTGATCCTACGTTCTTTCTTCTGTAATGGTCTTCATAAATATATTACATTGCCCAACATTACAATATTGCTTGTAGAAAATAATCGCGGGGAGCACGCAATCAGCCAAATGGTTGGTTCATTCGTGCTGCCGTGGCGATCGTGTTTTTTGCCAGACTATAAGTTAATCGAATTCTGCTGCAGTCGCATTTCTTATAAGCACTTTGAAGATCAGTCTTCTTGTTATCCAGAGCAGACGCTATATACGTCACGTGATCTCATCTGAAGACAAACTCCTTCAAGGCAGAAAAGGAAATTTGATTCCGTGACTTTCGGTTTAGATCTAAGCTTAATATAAAAAGCCAATATTTTGCGGTGACTGATGCGATGTGGTAAGCGAGATCATAGATCACAGATTTCCATTAACTGCACGACGCTATAGCCATGACCTATTAGTCATAGATTATGGATTTGAACCTTAAATTATATCATTATGCAGATTGTCAATTTACAGCTTATTTTAATTGGTTAAATAGTGTTATTTCACTGAAAACACTTAAGCAAAAAGTACTTATTGGAGGATGTCTGATGCGCATGCGGTTGGTCAGCGGATGAAGTCTACGCTATTTAATTATTTAATATGCTGACATAGACTGCAACAGCGCCATCTATAGTTGATTCTGTTTTCAAAATGTCTTTCATGCAATAAATTATAATTATTCATGTTTTCCATCTCATACACTTTCGTGGGAGATTCTTCGGTTAAGCTCAGATTTTTTTTAAAACTGAAATTAGTCATGCAATTAAAATTCATAATAATTGAACAAAAACACATTCGACAAAGTATAACTTGCTCCATATTTAATATTTTATTTCTGACTTAATATGTTTATGATTTCTCACCGTTTCGTCCCATGGAAACAACAAAAGGACTCAACATTAGCCTACTTATCCTCTTATGCTTCATGAGTTGTAGCTAAGCTATCTTAACATTACTTTATCTCATAAAATTATGAATTTCTACAGCATGATGAACATCGGATGCATTATTTGATCTACAGTTATATGAACACGTTTATGCATTCCCGTGATAACCTGCATCGCATGAACTATGGCGCATTTCTCCATAGACTCCGTTCAAAGTACATGTAGGACCTATATAATTATGATTCGCTTAATTATAGTCTAATGGTTGAGCATCTGAAGGTTAATGAAATCTCTCCATATCCACTTGAACCAATGGTCGATATATCGGTGGCGTTGTACATCGGTGGCGTCGTACATCGGTGGCGTCGTACATCGGTGGCGTCGTACATCGGTGGCGTCGTACATCGGTGGCGTCGTACATCGGTGGCGTCGGGGGGGGGGAGGGGTCACTGTCCTCTCAACGCAAGATGATTTCGCTTCGTCAGCGTTAACTTCTTCGATTTCCTCTGAGCAGAAGATTTCGTTTTACTCGCGTCTTGTTCACTGATACGTGTGAGGAGAAAAATTTGATGCAACGGGAAAGAGGAATAGATCTAATTCTCGTAACAACCAATAAGTTAACGGCGACAAATTAGACGAACAAGCAGGATAGGCCTACTGAATTAATTATGTTAACGCCAGCCATCGTTCATGTTGGACTGAAATTAATATTCGTTGGAACTTACAATTGCATGGAGTAACTTAGGCCTATGTTGTAAACACCAGTATACAATTTAATTCGGCACAGATCGTTGATGTCCGTTTAAAGCACGCTCTCATAATTAGTGAGTCATGGATCAAAGTTTGCTTTGCAGAGTTTAGTCATGACTCAGGATCTATCCTTTACTACCAATTTACAGGCTGAATTCTTCTGGTCTCTGGGTGTTGACCCAAGGGTCTCTCGTGGATTATAAACCGTGGACTTCAATATCAGTCTGAAACGATATTATTCGACAGTTGGGAAAGTAGCATGCATTGAACTATCATGAATTCTAGACGAATGCATTATGCATACAATATCCCATGCATAGGCCTAGTTCTACTCGATTGAATGTTTGTTTGCAAGGCGATGTGTGAAAATAGAAGAAATTCGACAGAATTAACTATTGCAAAATATAAGCGGAAATACAATTTTCATCGTCTAAGACGTCAGCGGCCATGCACTGTTGTCATATATACACTGTGTCCCAATAAAACGGGCACCCTTTTTATAATGTGAATAAAACAGGCAAATCTTAATCGATTTTCAAAATTTCAAAACTGTTTTTATCCTGAGATAATTATCTACAAATTGGTAATTTATGAACGGCCCTTACTAAAAAGTTACGTCATAATGACGTCGTTAATTTACATAGCGAAACCAAATGTAAAAAAATCGTTGAAGAATGGCGTTCAGCCAAGAAGACAAAATTGTAATAAAATTCTTACGGAAAAATAAACATTACGGGTCAAAAAAGTTTATTCGAAAATTTCCGGACAAGGGATGGACAGTGAGCGGTCTAAATAGGCTTCTAAGAAAAATTGATTTGACCGGTTCGTCGGAGCGTCACGCTGGAAAAAGTTGTGTTCAGTACTTAACATTTGAATTCTCTGATGCAAATGACGTCATTGTGACGTCAATATTCAAGCCAGAAACTTCATATTTGAATCAGTGTAAGATAATTATCTCAGAATAAAAACAGTTTTAAAATTTTGAAAATCGATTAAGATTTGCCTGTTTTATTCACATTGTAAAAAGGGTGCCCGTTTTATTGGGACACAGTGTATATAGGATGTCGTTAAACTTTGGAAAAAATTATTGGTAAATTATAATCGATGGAATGTGGAACATTTTCAATCAATATGTATTTCATAAAATTATCCAATGACTTGCAAATGTAGTCTGTCCTTTAATTGTCAATATATTCACCATTCCTTATATTCGCATTTCATTTGAACAGCTAAAGAAAGTACAACTTACAATTATATTCGCATTTCATTTGAACAGGTAAAGACAGTACAATTTACAATTATATTCGCATTTCATTTGAACAGGTAAAGACAGTACAATTTACAATTATATTCGCATTTCATTTGAACAGGTAAAGACAGTACAATTTACAATTATATTCGCATTGCATTTGAACAGGTAAAAGCAGTCTCTTACAATTCACAATTATATTCGCATTGCATTTGAAAAGGTAAAGAAAGTACAATTTACAATTATATTCGCATTGCATTTGAACAGGTAAAAGCAGTCTCTTACAATTTACAAAAGATCTATATATTATTATGCTGACAACTGTTAGCAACAGCGCCCTCTTTGGACAAGACGACGTTTGACACGATGCAGCATTCGTGATTCGTGAATAAGACTCAAATCAGCGCTTGAAAAGTTGCAGACTTTTGCGATTGAGTTTTTACATTATTATTGTTCAATCGCAATATAGCTTTTATTGCCAACATTAAACCACCGTTCTACAAATTGCCATCGTCGTCAACATGAAGCAGCGTAAAATGAATAGATGCTGTCGAATCAAAAAGAAACTTTAGACGCTGTTAAGCACCTAACTTGCAACCCGCATATTCTTTTTCCGCAGAACATAATTATTTCGATTTAAAGTCACCTCTCTCCTCAACTGCTTTACTCTGTAACCATCATTGGATACATCAACCAGTCACATTCACGCGGTAAATCGATTCTTATAATATCGTTGCTTATATGGTGACTTAAGCGTTGTCCATCTCATAACAGTAAAGAAAACGTACCGAGCAGAACTGGCCTCTGAAAGTGCGGAGAACCTAAAAGCGCGGGGCTCATTGGCCACTTCCCTGTAAGGTCGGGCCTGTGAGGCTGTGCCTGACAAGAAGTAGGCTGTAACTGACGTTAGCACAACTCTCAGCGCGGGAACCTTGACGTGGTGCGTCGGGGGGGGGGGGGGGGGGGAAATGGGTTCTGTCTTGACAAAAAATTCACAACTTATAATTACGTATTATATATAATTATATATATAATTAAGTATTATATATAACTATATATATAATTACGTATTATATATAATTATATATATATAATTACGTATTATATATAATTATATATATAATTATATATATAGAGAGATATATATAGATATATATAGATATATATATATATATATATATAGAGAGAGAGAGAGAGAGAGAGAGAGAGAGAGAGAGAGAGAGATAAGAGAGAAAGAGAGAGAGAGAGAGAGAGAGAGAGAGAGAGAGAGAGAGAGAGAGAGCGAGAGCGAGAGAGCGAGAGAGCGAGAGAGCGAGAGAAAGAGAGAGAGAGAGAGAGAGAGAGAGAGAAAGAGAAAGAGAGAGAGAGAGAGAGAGAGAGAGAGAGAGAGAGAGAGAGAGAGAGAGAGAGAGAGAGAGCGAGCGAGAGAGCGAGAGAAAGAGAGAGAGAGAGAGAGAGAGAGAGAGAAAGAGAGAGAGAGAGAGAGAGAGAGAGAGACGAAATGTGAAGAACAGCTTCGTGATTGCTTCGCGGTACGAGTCTGAATGTACATGTTGGTCTTCAAGACGAAGGCTTCAAGTTGCAAATTGTTCCAAATGCTTTCCGAAGCTTCTGAGCCAGCATTCATTATACTTCACAAGGTTGGTTGCATCCACTGGTTCTTTTTAGAAGTGAAAATTTGAAGATTCTGTGCTTAAGTCGTAATTGGAAAGTAGCCGCCTTGTATTATACGTCATGCTCTATAATTAATTGACGATTCCACTCACGATGCTCGACGACGACGATGACGACGGTATAGAAGTATTGCTCGACGGAATCTGTCCTGCCTTTGACCACCACCACCACCACCACCACCACCACCACCACCACCACCACCACCACCACCACCACCACCACCACCACCACCACCACCACCACCACCACCACCACCACCACCACCACCACCACAACCACCACCACCACCACCACCACAACCACCACCACCACCACCACCACCACCACCACTACAACCAGCAGCAGCATCATCACCAGCACAACCTAAGCTCATCTGTATTCGACGCCGAATCTGAAGTCTATTACAAACCGTTCAAGACGAACGTTCGTCGCGAGACCACAAACGCAGCAGCACACAATAGTCGAAGCAGCATGACACACACGGTGTCACACACACACACACACACACACTGCTATTCCACAGTTGTATCTGCCTGCCTGCATGTCTGCCTGCCTGTCTGCCTGCCTGCCTGCCTGCCCTCATGTCTGCCTGCCTGCCTGCATGTCTGCCTGCCTGTCTGCCTGCATGTCTGCCTGCCTGTCTGCCTGCCTTCAGCCTGCTTGCCTGACTTGAATTACACAATACACAGTCACGCTGTATCATGCTGCAAAATTGAGCTGCATGCAGATCCGAACAGGCAGCAAAGAGCCTTTGTATTTTCAAGTAAGCAGTAAGCAGTAAGCAGTATCCAAGACAAATCGTTGAAATTATTTGACTATATCTAGAACAGCAAACTAACGCACACACGCACACACACGCATACACGCACCTGCTGAAAATAATATGACACGCAGATGTCACTTGCCGATAGTTTTGCTGCATCAAGAGATCTCCTGGAGGATCTGTGGATTCAATGCTCAGCAAGAACGTGCATGGCCACATAGATTGAGTATTCGAATATTATGAATATAAAGATTTTCAAATATTCACGAATATTAACGAATATTAAAACTGCCAACTTAATATTCATAATATTCAAAAAATTATTTATTCTTGTTCTTTCAAGAAATTCTTAATTCTTAATTCTTATTTTGTTATTTATGAAAATGTTTAACTTTCACTTAATGAATTGTACAAAATTGAGTTAGGCCTAGTCTACGCATAGACCTATAGGGCCTACCAGTAAGTGACAATAACTTTAATAGATTTTATTGTAAAAAACCTTCAAGGTCTCTGCTGAGTTTGGTCAATGTGGCCATGCGGCATTCATATCACATTCAATACTAAATGTAAGTCACTTTGTCTGACTTCTGCCCCCCGAACTGCCTCACCGATGGCAGTTGGAAAGACTAGTAGCAGCAATAGTATACTAAATTATAAATAAACTTTAACTCCCTCTAATGCCTGTAAGCTTAATAGTAACTGTATATTGATAAAGTAGTTTTATATAAGTGTAGCAGGATTCATTCATTTATTCATTATTAGAATTTATATAGCGCCTCTTAAAGAAACTACTCAGAGGCGCTCTCAGCCCAGCCACGACCAAAGAAAAAAGATTTAAGAGACTTGAGAAATAAAGATTGACTAGACAGGTGGAGGAAATGGAGGTTTGGGGGGAGGTCATTCCAGATTGACGGTCCCACAACCGAGAAGGATCGGCGCTGTCTGGTAGCTAAGCGAGCCCGTGGAACAAGCAGTTGTCCCTTCGCCGCGGAGCGAAGGGCCTGACGCGCTTCAATGTCAGAGACAGGACGACAGAGGACGCGCAGATAAGATGGAGCACAACCAAGAATACAGCGAGAAACAAGGGCAGCAATGCGGTAATTGATGCGTTGGGCTATTGGCAGTGTCGTATCCCGTGTTAAAGGGCACTTTTTTTTTATCCTAGTGGTTAATCGGTTGGGTTTATCTGACTCTAGAAATTCTTCCAAATTCAACGAACTCCCAGTTTTCTTATGAAAATATATAATGAAGTTATTCAATTGCATTCAAATACACAAACAAATAACAATCCTTTTTACCTAGTGTGGCGAGTTACTTAGGAAATATTATATTTGCTCTTATCTGTCGAGTTGTATGAAACTCGAATGTCTTCGGCTCTCTCCGTCGTCCAATCGTCGCAGTCAAGAATGTTGATCAAACGGTTGAAATGCAGTCATGGAAGCAACCACACCAAACGCCTTACTCGTATCTTGCCTTGAATCAGTTGCACACAAGATGAATCGTCGCATTCACCTCACAGCTCTTCTCCAGTTGACCAAACGTCTCTCGTACTTCACACGCCGAATCAGCTGTTCGCTAGCCGATTCAAAATACCCGACTCTTCAGATCGTTGCCTAAGAGTTCGTCTTCTTCGCAAGTGTCACACACTTCACACGATGATTATTATGCAGCAACGGAAATTTCTCATTCAAATTTCGTTGCACCGAATGCACAATACTTTGAACTGTCGGTTGATAGTCCGAACAGTTCAATTACCTTCGTCTCTACTCTGAAAATCACAACTTTGGATTGATCACCGCAGCGAAACAACCACCATTTCCAGATATACCTGTAGAGAGTCAAAAACTCAACGTCCACTTCGCTGACGTCATTTTTAACTCGTCACGTCATTCGTTTCCAGTTTGCACCAATCCCGAATAAGCTTAGCGTCCTTTGTTGGCATGGTAACCTTGACCACTCATTAATGCGCTCAGCTGCAGTCATTGGTTTTATGTATAAATATATTATATGTTGCCACACATATTACCTAAACTCGCCAATTAAATTGCTTAGCTTAACTACTACCTAGAATTAATAATTATACATGCATAGCAAGTGTTTAATTTGATAATCATTTAACATAACCACGACAAATACCCTTTCTTCATAAGTCTGTACACAGGCTTTATCAACTTATCCAATTATCAAATTACAATAACTGCTTATGCCTATACTTATATTACTTTACACAACATCACAACCTAACACAACTACTTCTTATCTACCTATAGTATCACCATTGATTTACTTAAATCTTAGGTCAATCCTCTACTTAAATAATCGGACATCACGTTATTACATCCCTTAATGTAACGTATTGTAAAACAATAATTTTGAAGGGCAAGGCTCCACCTCATGACTCTTGCATTCTTCATCCTCCCTTCCTTCATGTACTGTAGTCCACAATGGTCAGTCTCGATCACAAACTCTCTTCCACACAAATATCGATCAAATCTACTGATTCCCCACATTATGGCTAAACATTCTCTTTCCTCAACTGAATATCGCATCTCTCTTTCCAACAGTTTTCTACTCGCATATGCTATCGGATGGTTTATTCCTTCATATTGTTGAATAAGAACACAACCTATCCCTTTTCCTGATGCATCTGTCTGTATTATAAATTCTTTCTCCAAGTCTGGTAACTTAAGGATTGGTGTCTTAGCTAGTGCTTCTTTCAACTGCTCAAAACTTTCACCTAACTCTTGGTTCCATTCAACATTGTTAGGAGCTAACTTTTTAGTCAAGTCGCTCAACGGTGCCATAAATTCAGTTTGTTTACTCACATATAAACTCAATATTTCTTCCTCTTCATTCTCACCATCTTTATCGTCATTTACTATTGCCGTTATGCATGCTACTGTTTCTATATCAACTTTCATTAAATAAAACTCATCTACTTAATCAATACTGTTTTCTTTATTATAAATTGATGATTCACTCTCATCTCATTGTGCTGAATTAATTTTCATTTCACTTCTTAGTTACTCATAAATTTCACAACTGTTTAATTAAACAACTCAACTTAACTTAAACTCAACTTTTATTTATTTACAATCCTCTTAACTATCCATCCTACCTATATAAACACTTATCAACTCACTTTTACACCTATTCTTCTCTTGTTTTGACCACTCGTCTGGTCCACACATGAGTTCCATGTTTTACTTCTGGCTTTCTTATCGTATTCAATGTACTACCATTTCGGATCTCTGAATCTTTATTATTCATTTCTTCGCCTATGTGTCTATTTAGATCTCCATAAGTCTTCCATCTGATTCCTTTCAGTGACTCATTTTCTCTCCTATAATAGTTATCACTATTCTCTTCTTTGTTTACAACAACTACAGGATATGACCACCTTCTGTCATTCCATGTTCTACTTCTACACTTATTCTCATCATGGTGCACTCCACCAGTTTCTCTCTGTTCCCTTACAGATTCATTACCATTGGTCTTTCTGTACCATGGCTTATTCTCATAACACTTTCCCATAGTTTCAACTATGTCACTTTCATCTCTGTCTCTCCAATTTAATCTATTAGACCTGTCACGGTCTATTCTATTGTTCCTACTAAACTCTCTTGACTTATGTCGATAATTTCTCCTATTATCATTGTTTACATTCCTCTCGTTCCCACTCACATTTCTCCTAATCACTTCATTATCATCTGTGTCTCCTCTATGCATCCATCCATTTTGTCTTCTAGACTGGACCTTACATTTCTTGTAATTATTTTCCTGATTCTTCCAATCGGTAAACTGTTTCCTATACATCTTCTTATTCTCATCGACATTACTCGACTCACATCTATCTCTTGTGATTATGTATTTATCTCGAGTCTCAACCAGTTTAAACGGTTCGCGTTTGAAATTCCTTTTCACCCTTTTGTCCACCGACTTTTGACATACATCGCAACTCAGAACATACCTTTTAATATCTTGCCCTATCGATGGCCAATGGAATTCATTTACAATTTTATCCTGAGTTTTCTTCATACCCAGATGTGCTGACAATAGCGAGTTATGGGCCACGGCTAACACTTTATTTCTAAGTTCCTTCGGGACCATTAACTGCCACTTCGCATCATCCTTCGATATTTCTTTGTACCTTCTATACAATAACCCGTTCTTCTTCACATAAAGAACTTTCTCTTCTATATTGTCGTTACCACTCCAATCAATTGCTGTGTCCCAAAACTTCTTCAAAGTCTCATCTTTGCTTTGTAATTCTTCAATTTCTTTTGTTGATACATTTAAATCCGGCATCTCAGTAACTTTCAACTGTTTGTATTTTGTTACTTTCTTTGATTCCGCTCTGGTTTCAACTGCTGCTGTCGTTTGGCACACATCATCATTCTCTATGACGTCATCCGTTACATCATCATTTAATTCACTTGTGACTTCACTCGCAAAATGAACTTTCTTTTTGTCACTTTGTCCTTGTGACTCAACACTTAAAGATTTCTGAATCTTTTTCAATCTATCCTCTCTATTCTCGTTATCATCTGTATCACTCCGATCACAGTTTATCATGTTATCTGTAAGCTTAGTTTCTTTCACTACCAGATATTTTAGTCCCTTCATCCTACCGATAATTACTGGTGTCACCGGTTCTTCCATTACCATTGCTTCAACGTTTCCTGTAAAATACTCACTTTCAATATTAACCTTTGCTATCGGAAAATTTCTCAATGTCCCATCGATTAATATGCATTGGGCTTCTCTTCCTGTGAAATCAACATCATTTACCAGTGATCTCTTGACAATACATGTGCTTGACCCAGAGTCATATAGACAACTGGCATTCACACCGTTCACCTTTAGCTGACCTTCATTTTTATTCTCAAGGTCATCGCCATCATCTCTCCGATCAGTAACCATTGTACTTGCTGCCAACTGTATCGGTAATTCCTTTTTACGTTCTTCCTCTTTTTCAACTTCATTTAGTTTCAACTCTTCATTTGCTTGCGCTATCTTGTACGCCCTATTCTCATATACTTGTATAGCCGCCGCAGTATGTTTAACAACTCCTTTTTGTTTGTGTAAACAATCTTAAGATTTGTGTCCGATTCGGCCACATGAGAAGCAAGTTATCTTATGCTCAGCCGCCTGTTCTCTTTCTCTACTAAGTCCTCTATTCATACCAGGGGTTATTTTAAGGAAATTTCTCAACTGCACATAATTATCAGAATAGCATCCTACATCGGGTAGATTGGTCATTATTGAGACTAAGGCTTAATTCTTCTTATTATTATTATTTATTATTATAATTATTATTAATTATTATTAATTTATTATTATTATTATGTTATTATTAATAATATTATTATCATTATCATGATAATGTAACTGGCTAAGTTTATAAACCTACTTCTCCAAAGAGCAGTGTTTAATCTAGTCCCCATCCGCTGGGGAAATCAGATTTCTGGGGGAGACAATCGAGTGTCCGAAGGACTCTCGTGAGGCGCGTAGCGCCGAGACTGGTAGGGGAAGGGGTATGGGGAGGGGGATGGGCCCCCTCCCCATCAGAAATTTTTTGAATTTTCACATTGCAATTGTACCATTTTAAGGTGTCATCTTAACAAAATACCTGTACTTTCAGAGCCTCATCAGAAGCTTTTTGAATTTCCACATTGCAATGGTACCATTTTAAGGTGTCATCTTAACAAAATACCTGTACTTTTCAGTGCTTATAAGAGTGGGCTAAGACTTCAATAAATAATATTATAAGCACACGTAACAAATATTTGGGGTGGGGCTATTTCCACACTATAATGGTACCCTTTTAAGGTGCCATTTTAGCAAAATAACTCCATTAGACTATTCAGTACTGATAAAAAAGTGTTTTAGGATTCAATATATATAGCCTACTATTATATAATTACAATAAAAAATATCTTTATGCATCGAGTTCAGCAGCTCAGTTCTCCAGTTGCTGAGTTATTCCATGTGTAGTAAGGCCCAAAAAAAATATGTTGTGTTTCCGGTAACAGAGCTAAAAAAATTGGGTAGGTAGGTCGGAAAATATTTTTATTTTGTAAAATATTTTTATGCAGTGTCTATCCGAAAAAGTATACCCCAATAGTCTTTTTTGCACGCTGAAACAAAGTATGTGTTCTAAGCAAGTATAAACAGCCTATTTCCCGACTGTCTGCACCTAAAACTGCTCTAGAAACAGTCCTATTAATTTCATTTTATTGACGTCTCTTATGTTATGTCAATACAAATGTGTTTTTTTTTAATTTGAAAAAAAGAAAAAAATTTTTTGGAGAAAAGATTTTTTTTTTGAGGAAAAAAAATTTTTTAATAAAATTTTTTTACAAAAATATTTGGGTCGCGGCCCTAAAAATGGGTCGGTCGCGTTACCGGAAACACAACAAATTTTTTTTACGCCTAATGATGTTGTTTTTAGGTTTTACTATATGTGTTCAAATAATAGGAACAAACATTTTGAAATTTTACAGTTTAAACTTTGAATGATAGGCCTACCACTGGTGAGAAGCCATTCAATTGTACAAAAAGTAGTATTTGTACAAATATTAGCAGTAGGCCCTAAGTTATTCTCACTTTAGCAGGATTGTGTCATATATTATGATAGTAAATAATAACATTATGACCATTAATCATATAATAATTAATAGTATTACAGTATATTATAACAGTTCACGTAATACGATGATGTAAACAGCAACTAAGCTAAGCGTTATTTGACTTGCATCAGACAGCTTGTTTGAATGTGCCATGTCTTTATATCTAGACTTGTTTTCTTGTATTTTATGCCAATAGAGTTGTCAATAGAAATTTAAAGTTAAATTCACGGCAAAAATGTCTTATAATCTTGTTTGTTACAATTAGTTTAATTAAAATATATTAGCTACCTACATTGTTTATGCGATTGTGTGTAAAAAAAGTAACTGCACAAAACCTGATTTTCAACTGCACAAATTCGTTTTCCAACTACACACTTTGTGTCCAGCTGCACGTTAAAATAACCCCTGATTCATACTTCCATTATGATTCGTCTCCCTGTTCTGTTTCATGTCTCCTCGTCCTCTATTTATGTTTCCATTAAACCTCTCTCTTGATTTATCGTCGAACGGTTTCACATTCGGCCTTTCGATACTGAATTTCACTGGAGGCCTTAGATTACTTTCTGTGTATTTATATCCGTGCGCCTCGATATAAGACTCGGCACAGTTCAAGGTGTCCTCTAGACTCATTTTGCCTCTTTCTTTGAGGAACATCTTAAGTTCATTGCTACACGTAAGGTAGAACTGATCTCTTAATAATAAGTTCTCCATTCCTTCGTAGGTTTTCTCGAATCCAGCTTGAAGTAGCCACTGCTGCATATATCTCCTCAACCTATGCACAAAATCTGTAGGTGTTTCACCTGACTCCATTTTACTCATCTTAAACTTGTTACGATATCCACCCTCTGTTAATTGAAACCTTTTTAACAGATGTCTTTTCAAACACTCGTAATCTTGTGTCTCCTCAGATGACATTCTTTGATACACCTCTAACGCTTTTCCTTCAAGATGCTTGGCTAGCATCAGAGACCAATTTTCTGTTGCTATCTCGTATGCCGTGCACGTCCTTTCAAACCTTAATAAATATGCATCCAAGCAATCTTTATTCTCATTGAATACAGGGAACTTGATATCCTTCATTCCTCTGTTATGGTTATTGTTTCCTTGGTATGAACCATCGCCAACCATCGTGAATGTGGCCTCACCACGATTCTGATTATTTCTAGCATCAATTTCTCTCATCCTCAATTCACACTCAAGCTTCTTGACTTCAAGATCCATATCTCTCCTAGCTTGACATTCGGTTGCTTCACGAACTAATCTTGCCTCATTCTCACGACCTTCCCGTTCAAGTCTAGCATCAGCTATTTTTGCTAACTCTATTTCTTGTACCCTGGCTGCTTGTGCCTCTTCTCGTACTCTGGCTTCTTGTGCCTCTTCTCGTGCTCTGGCTTCTTGTGCCTCTTCTCGTGCTCTGACTAGTCTATCTTTTTCAGCCGCTGCCTCATCTTTAAGCTTTCGATCTTCTCGTTCACGCAGTCTGTCGTCTCTTGCTTCCTGCTGTCTATCACGCACAAACGTCTTCAACTCATCACCTTCCATTCCCATCTCTTTAGCGAGTTTAACCCACTGTTCATGTTCTCCAAATGACGACATGGTCTACTTACTTGTTTACTCAGTTAACAAGTATTTCCCAATAGCTTTCGCTATACAAGAATTAAATTCTTCAAAAGATAATCTTAAATAAGATTAATAAAATGTTCCCTCTTGAAATGCGTACTCTATGGTTACGCGAGGTTAATCGTATGCTTGACCTTAACCTTTACTAAACAATTCACATCGAGTAAACGCTTATTAATAAAGTCGTTCTTTCGCAATCGCAAAAGCGATAACTTTTAAACTATACATTTTCAATACTTGAGATTATTGTTCGTTGATATTTCGAGTGTTAGTTAAAATCCAGTTTTAATATTCCGGAACGTAGGCCCCCATAGTTGTCGTATCCCGTGTTAAAGGGCACTTTTTTTTTATCCTAGTGGTTAATCGGTTGGGTTTAACTGACTCTAGAAATTCTTCCAAATTCAACGAACTCCCAGTTTTCTTATGAAAATATATAATGAAGTTATTCAATTGCATTCAAATACACAAACAAATAACAATCCTATTTACCTAGTGTGGCGAGTTACTTAGGAAATATTATATTTGCTCTTATCTGTCGAGTTGTATGAAACTCGAATGTCTTCGGCTCTCTCCGTCGTCCAATCGTCGCAGTCAAGAATGTTGATCAAACGGTTGAAATGCAGTCATGGAAGCAACCACACCAAACGCCTTACTCGTATCTTGCCGTGAATCAGTTGCACACAAGATGAATCGTCGCATTCACCTCACAGCTCTTCTCCAGTTGACCAAACGTCTCTCGTACTTCACACGCCGAATCAGCTGTTCGCTAGCCGATTCAAAATACCCGACTCTTCAGATCGTTGCCTAAGAGTTCGTCTTCTTCGCAAGTGTCACACACTTCACACGATGATTATTATGCAGCAACGGAAATTTCTCATTCAAATTTCGTTGCACCGAATGCACAATACTTTGAACTGTCGGTTGATAGTCCGAACAGTTCAATTACCTTCGTCTCTACTCTGAAAATCACAACTTTGGATTGATCACCGCAGCGAAACAACCACCATTTCCAGATATACCTGTAGAGAGTCAAAAACTCAACGTCCACTTCGCTGACGTCATTTTTAACTCGTCACGTCATTCGTTTCCAGTTTGCACCAATCCCGAATAAGCTTAGCGTCCTTTGTTGGCATGGTAACCTTGACCACTCATTAATGCGCTCAGCTGCAGTCATTGGTTTTATGTATAAATATATTATATGTTGCCACACATATTACCTAAACTCGCCAATTAAATTGCTTAGCTTAACTACTACCTAGAATTAATAATTATACATGCATAGCAAGTGTTTAATTTGATAATCATTTAACATAACCACGACAGGCAGCCAATGCAGCACATCACGCATGTGAGCAGAGACAGGATGAGTAAATATAAATGCCAACGCAGAAAATAATAGTGCCAGATTACAAGCAAAATGTATCCTGATCTCAGCATATTAAGCGCAATGCATATTTTAATTCAACCGTGCCCTGGATGCGAGTGAATGTCATAGAGACATACAGAAGCTTAAAATGCTTAATACCGAGTAACATTGCGGTTTCGATCGTTCACCTTAATTCGTTAACGAATATTTACGAATATTTACGAATATTAAAAAATCTTAATATTCGCGAATATTTACGAATATTAAAACCTAAAGTCACGAATATTCAATCTATGCATGGCCACACACACACACACACACACACACACACACACACACACACACACACACACACAAACACACACACACACATACACACACAAATATATATAATTATATATATATGATTATATAAAAAAATATATAAATTATAGACATGAATGCACAATTATTGCACATAATAAAATTATTATACACACATGTATTCATTCACGCATATAATATTATATTATACACAGGGATCTGCGTAGATATATTTAAACACACATAATGTGGGATTTTCCTTTAATGATGTCTTTAACTCCTTCCAGTTAGACTCTATATACTAGGGCGTAGTGACCAGAAAGGATCATGTTTGGCATATATTAATTTGTTGCTCCTATGCATAGGATAGTGTCTGGTATAGAAATTTTGTTTCTGACGTGCTGCTTTACTTTGCCGCCAAGGCCCTGAAGTTATTCATGTATTCCGTACTTTTTAGCATTGCATTAAAACTGCTGAAATTTGATTATTTTCTTAACTGAAGTAGCAATTAGGCTTAAAAGTAGGAATATTGTGAGCCAGATTTTATGGCACAGGGTAATAGTATTTGTTTGGCCATTCCGACATAGTATGAGCTACAAGCAAGGGGCCGTCCATAAATGACGTCACGCAATTTAGGGCTATCCCCTTCGACACCCTCGTCACGCGTTAACACAAAAGTCATAATTATGATCTCTAGCAAAGGACCGTCACAAATCGTTACAGATGTGTGATCTCTCCCCTCCAGTTACGTGAAGTCATTTATGGACGGTCCCCATTGCATTATTCTATCTTTAAAAAGGGAATAAATAATTAATTTTGAAAAAAACTTGTGGTCCTTAATTATTACGCTTTACAAAACTTTCACATGCTGACAATGCGTTTCATTCATATGTTTCCACTCACTTTTTGTGGTGTATTTGACCATGTTTTTGTTCGAATGTGGCCCTCTCTACTTTCTTTGCCACAAACTGTCCTTGCTGCGTCTGTAACAACTTTGAATGCATGTTTGTGGCAATGGCATTTTTGAGGATCTAACATACACCCAGTTTTAATGGATTCTTTAGTTTAGGGTAATTTTTATTAAACTTGCAATTTATTGGAGGTTCAAGTCTGGAAAATCCAACCAGTTCACTAGAACACAGTGGACAGCGGCTTCTAAATTCAGTTTTGGGGTTCTAATATCACCAGAACTGCTATGGTGACAATGATCAGTTTTCTTTGCTATTTTAATTATTCAGGCTGCCAGTTCTTGCATGTGCTTTTTACACTTTTCTCCTCATCCACAGTGGTGTAGTGGGGGGGGGGAACGTGGGGGATCGCCGTTCCCCCACTTTTTTCAGGGATAATGGAATATTAATAATAATAATAATAATAATAATAATAATAATAATAATAATAATAATAATATTATTATTATTATTATTATTATTATTATTATTATTATTATAAAGAGCGTTCCCCCACTTCATTTTTTAGGACTACACTACTGCTCATCCATCATATATCAGGTTACGAAATTTTTCCTCTCTGTCTCTTCCCACAATCTGCCAGTAGCTGAACTCTGGTCGTCATCATTCACAGTTCCATAGTCCACAAGTAGACCTAATAAGCAGCACCAACCGCATTGGAGAAACTATGTATGTCAAATTCCTGGACAAAGCAGAGAGTGACTTGTTGTAGCGAGAGTTTGTTTCTGTTTCAGATCGCATATAACTTAAACGTCCACATAATGATTCTGACGCTGCATAATCGGATTCAATATTATTGTATCACAGCTATAATCATTGTCTGGTGTATCATCTATACTCTATAGGCTACTTTATACAGTCTTTGAGACTTATAATACTTCTTATAATATTCTACTTTTTCTTTTCTCTTTCTTTTCTGACCATTTCTTCTTGACCATAGTTCTCGTGTTTGCACAGTACATGTTTTTGCCATGGTTTGCAGCTGCGAAAGTACACGAAACTTCAAGTGCTCGGCGGCAAAGCTAGATGCAATAATTTCGATGCAATTTTTAGTTAGTTCTTTCATTTAGGATCTGGAGCAACCTTTTAAGTTATGCCAAAGTTCATTTTAAACCAAAACCTATTTCTTGCTATACCCTACTATATACCCTGACCACTTTCTTTACTAACAAAGTTGACAACCTAAGATGCAAATTAGGCGCTTGTCTATTCAAATGTACATCGCTTTCGGTGTATTCAACAGGAGCCAATGTAAGCAGTGACGTCGTTGTAAACATATATTTCGGTGACTGCAGTTGCAGCTGCAGTAACTTCTGAAGAGACGCAGTGCTACTAGAAAGTTTCATTCGTCCGTCCGTCTGTTGTCCCATCTGTCGATCTGTTCATCTTATCGTTCATCTATCTGTCCTTCCCTGCATCAATCCTACTCGATTTAACTCGATTTAGAATTTTAGATCATATAACAATATTTCCTTATTCCGAAATAATTAGTTCTTCATGTTCAATGTTTTTCTTACGTCTTACACCTCACCGTCTATTCGTTCATTTATCGGTGCGTTTGTTTCTCGATACATCTATCCATCCATCTCTCTATCCATCCATCCATCTATCTATCCATTAACCTATCAATCCATCCATCTATCCATCCATCTATCCATCCGTCTATCCATCTATTCATCCATCCATGTATCCATCCATCTATCCATCTATCCATCCATCTATCTAACTATCTATCTATCTATCTATCTATCTATCTATCTATCTATCTATCTATCTATCTATCTATCTATCTATCTATCTATCTATCTATCTATCTATCTATCTATCTATCTATCTATCTATCTATCTATCTATCTATCTATCTATCTATCTATCTATCTATCTATCTATCTATCTATCTATCTATCTATCTATCTATCTATCTATCTATCTATCTATCTATCTATCTATCTATCTATCTATCTATCTATCTATCTATCTATCTATCTATCTATCTATCTATCTATCTATCTATCTATCTATCTATCTATCTATCTATCTAACTATCTATCTATCTATCTATCTATCTATCTACCTACCTACCTACCTACCTACCTACCTACCTACCTACCTACCTACCTACCTACCTACCTACCTACCTACCTACCTACCTACCTACCTACCTACCTACCTACCTATCTATCTATCTATCTATCTATCTATCTATCTATCTATCTATCTATCTATCTATCTATCCAGAATGATGGCAGTATCCACTCATGCTTTCGTTCACTCATCCATCAATAAACCAAACGAACGCGTAGGCTACTCGTGTAATTTAATGGAAGATCTAATAGCTTTTCATTTCTTTCCTTCTTCTACTTTCATCAAAAAACCTTCTGTCCTTTCGCTTTTGCTGATGAACACCAACCATAAACAGCGTCTATGTATGTATGTATGTATGTATGTATGTATGTATGTATGTATGTATGTATGTATGTATGTATGTATGTATGTATGTATGTATGTATGTATGTATGTATGTATGTATGTATGTATGTATGTATGTATGTATGTATGTATGTATGTATGTATGTATGTATGTATGTATGTATGTATGTATGTATGTATGTATGTATGTATGTAAGTATGTATGTATGTATGTATGTATGTATGTATGTATGTTAGTATGTATGTATGTATGTATGTATGTATGTATGTATGTATGCATGTATGTATGTATGTATATATGTATGTACAGGGTGGCTCAAAAAATGTACCACCGGATAAAATGCGATAACTTCGCAACCGATTGACATTTTTCTCCGTAAATTTCCTAATTTGTAGGGGAATAACTTTCCAACAATCCCTGAAAGTTTCACTTGAAAACCTTCTTGTTTGCAAAAGATACAGCTGTTCAAACTTAAAATTTTGTTTTTTCAAAAATCCGGAGAATAAAGTTCCAATACAATGTGATTTCATTAAGATTTTTTGCAAATTACATCATAAGAAATGATGACTATGTCCTACGACCTCACTGAGAGCTGTAAAGAAGCTGTTTATGCAGCAAACTGTTTGTATTTAGTGATATTTTATAGATTATGGACTCAATTCAATTTCATGAATCCATTACTGAACGTCATGGGCAAAGTTTCTGCGGAGGATAAAATGGAAATTCGGACGCTGCGTGAACAGAGACTGGGACATCGCGTAATCATAGCAAAATAGACAGTGAAAAGTGGAGCCTAAGCACAGTGAAGGCTATCTGTAAACATGTTTATGTAACGAAGATCAGATGTTGGAAGTGAGGCAGGAAGTGGTCGCTTGGTCTGATGGAAAAATTACGATTTTCAAGAAATTCGCTTGGTAATCGAAAGGGTCAAGTTTGCAAAGCACATCGTGGTTTCAGCATCAGCTTTGCTGGTTTGTGTCACGGGTGCCAGAAAAGACTGCATTTAATCCCATTCAGTAGGATAAATGTCAAACTCATCGCTGAACTCTCTTACCCAGACTAACTGAAGACCAGGTAGGCCATGCTCTAACATGTGGTTTTATTTTTCAGCAGGACGGTGCGCCTGCTTGCTCGCACGGCAAGGCTGATTATGATGACGCTACCTTATTTTTGCAATACACTCCAGTAAATTTATTGGCAAAGGTGACTAACAACATCACCAGACCTTAGCCCTCTTGCTTACCACGTCTGGGATGCTATAGGCTACTGCAAGACATTCCATCCCAAGTTTGAGAACATTGGCTAGCTGAAGGAAGTCCTGCTGCTAATGTGGGATCAGTTGCCGCAGGACTCGATCAACAAGGCCATACTAAGCTTCACAAAAAGAATTCGAGCTCGTATTAAAGCAGGGTGTGGACACTCCCATCATACCTTACAATAAACTGCAAAACGTATTTCTGAGGCCGTAGTGAGAAGTGATATCATTTGACATGGAAATCAAGATATGACGTTAATTTTTTCCACGGAAATTTGAAAAAACCAAAATCAAAGTTTAAACAGCTGTAACTTTTGCAAACATAAAAAGTTTTCAGTGAAACTTTCAGGGATTGTTGGAAATTCATTCCCCTTCAAATTGGAAAAAGTTCGGAGAAAAATTTCAATCGGTTGCAAAGATATTGCATTTTATCCGGTGGTACATTTTTTTGAGCCACCCTGTATGTATGAATGTATGTATGTATGTATGTATGTGTGTGGGGTGTATGTATGTATGTATGTATGTATGTATGTATGTATGTATGTATGTATGTATGTATGTATGCATGTATGTATGCATGTGTGTGTATGCTTGTATGTATGTATGTATGTATGTATGTATGTATGTATGTATGTATGTATGTATGTATGTATGTATGTATGTATGTATGTATGCTTGTATTTATGTATGTATGTATGTATGCTTGTATTTATGTATGTATGTATGTATGTATGTATGTATGAATGTATGTATGTATGTATGTGTGTGGGGTGTATGTATGTATGTATGTATGTATGTATGTATGTATGTATGTATGTATGTATGTATGTATGTATGTATGCATGTATGTATGTATGTGTGTATGTGGGTATGTACGTATATATATAATTATATAATTAGGTGCATTGGTTCACTGTTCCACTTTGTTCCAGAAGGATTTCAGTTGTTTTCTTGGATCTCTGCATACATGTGGGATCGATGCTTTTGTAGTCGGATGTCACATGATCAAAGCCACTGAGATCTTCTATATATGTATACACGTATAAAATATATACAGGGTGGGCCAAAATAAATGCAACAACTTTGACGCCTTATAACTTTAACAACTTTTATCTGAGCGTCTTGGCCTATATATCAGATTGAACATAATTATCCATTTTATCAATCTGCAAAATATCTAAGAGATACTATTATGACTTTTTGAGATAATGCTATTGATGTTCGATGTTCCTTTTTTGCCATGAAACTGCAAGAATAAACCAAAAGTCTTAAACTGAATAATGGCAATGACTCAATTCTAAACAATCACTAGTTCTAACAATTAATAACAATTCATATCTTGAGTGAATTTATCATAAGTCAAATATTCAATATGTCCACCACGTGCTTTAATGACAGCATGGACACGAGACGACCACTGATCAATGGTTGAGGCCACCAGTGCTCGGGTTATTTCAGCCCAGCAGTAAACAATCGATTTTTTCAAATGTTCAACGTCACGTATCGGTTCACGATAGACCAGTTGCTGAAGACAACCTCAGATCGAATAGTCAACCGGGTCTAAATCCGGGTTGTTCGGTGGCCAGTTCTCCGGTTCAATAAACTCTGGTACGTTAGCGTTCAGATAGGCAACCGTAGGCCTATGACGTGAACGATGCGCCGGCGGGAGAATTAACGTTTGCGACCACAGTTGCGGCTGTTAGACGTTCCCGTGTCATCAATTTGTTTAATCAATCGATGCAGAGCATATTTATTCCATTTTATATAAGGGAATTCTATCAACATCTGATGTGCATTGTATTCTTTTTCTACTCTTAAGATTCTGATTAAAATTCTATCCTCTTCCGTGAGCGGCGCCATGATGTTCATTATTTACATTCAAAATTGAGAGGTGTGCGCCGCACCAAATTTTTTATTTAAACGGTGCCGTATATCAGCGCAAGATTTGATACAGTAGTAGAATGGATAATTACCTTCAATTTAGTATATTGATCACGATGTTCGGATACAAATTGTTCAAGTTATAAGGCGTCAAAGTTGTTGCATTTATTTTGGCCCACCCTGTATATATATATATATGTATATTAGGGCGTAGTGACCAGAAAGGATCATGTTTGGCATATATTAATTTGTTGCTCCTATGCATAGGATAGTGTCTGGTATAGAAATTTGTTTCTGACGTGCTGCTTTACTTTGCCGCCAAGGCCCTGAAGTTATTCATGTATTCCGTACTTTTTAGCATTGCATTAAAACTGCTGAAATTTGATTATTTTCTTAACTGAAGTAGCAATTAGGCTTAAAAGTAGGAATATTGTGAGCCAGATTTTATGGCACAGGGTAATAGTATTTGTTTGGCCATTCCGACATAGTATGAGCTACAAGCAAGGGGCCGTCCATAAATGACGTCACGCAATTTCGGGCTATCCCCTTCGACACCCTCGTCACGCGTTAACACAAAAGTCATAATTATGATCTCTAGCAAAGGACCGTCACAAATCGTTACAGATGTGTGATCTCTCCCCTCCAGTTACGTGAAGTCATTTATGGACGGTCCCCATTGCATTATTCTATCTTTAAAAAGGGAATAAATAATTAATTTTGAAAAAAACTTGTGGTCCTTAATTATTACGCTTTACAAAACTTTCACATGCTGACAATGCGTTTCATTCATATGTTTCCACTCACTTTTTGTGGTGTATTTGACCATGTTTTTGTTCGAATGTGGCCCTCTCTACTTTCTTTGCCACAAACTGTCCTTGCTGCGTCTGTAACAACTTTGAATGCATGTTTGTGGCAATGGCATTTTTGAGGATCTAACATACACCCAGTTTTAATGGATTCTTTAGTTTAGGGTAATTTTTATTAAACTTGCAATTTATTGGAGGTTCAAGTCTGGAAAATCCAACCAGTTCACTAGAACACAGTGGACAGCGGCTTCTAAATTCAGTTTTGGGGTTCTAATATCACCCGAACTGCTATGGTGACAATGATCAGTTTTCTTTGCTATTTTAATTATTCAGGCTGCCAGTTCTTGCATGTGCTTTTTACACTTTTCTCCTCATCCACAGTGGTGTAGTGGGGAGGGAACGTGGGGGATCGCCGTTCCCCCACTTTTTTCAGGGATAATGGAATATTAATAATAATAATAATAATAATAATAATAATAATAATAATAATAATAATAATAATAATAATAATATTATTATTATTATTATTATTATTATTATAAAGAGCGTTCCCCCACTTCATTTTTTAGGACTACACTACTGCTCATCCATCATATATCAGGTTACGAAATTTTTCCTCTCTGTCTCTTCCCACAATCTGCCAGTAGCTGAACTCTGGTCGTCATCATTCACAGTTCCATAGTCCACAAGTAGACCTAATAAGCAGCACCAACCGCATTGGAGAAACTATGTATGTCAAATTCCTGGACAAAGCAGAGAGTGACTTGTTGTAGCGAGAGTTTGTTTCTGTTTCAGATCGCATATAACTTAAACGTCCACATAATGATTCTGACGCTGCATAATCGGATTCAATATTATTGTATCACAGCTATAATCATTGTCTGGTGTATCATCTATACTCTATAGGCTACTTTATACAGTCTTTGAGACTTATAATACTTCTTATAATATTCTACTTTTTCTTTTCTCTTTCTTTTCTGACCATTTCTTCTTGACCATAGTTCTCGTGTTTGCACAGTACATGTTTTTGCCATGGTTTGCAGCTGCGAAAGTACACGAAACTTCAAGTGCTCGGCGGCAAAGCTAGATGCAATAATTTCGATGCAATTTTTAGTTAGTTCTTTCATTTAGGATCTGGAGCAACCTTTTAAGTTATGCCAAAGTTCATTTTAAACCAAAACCTATTTCTTGCTATACCCTAATGTATATATGTATACATGTATACATGCGGCGGTCGATGTCGTTAGTGCAACATGCAGACCTCCTCCTCTGTTATTTCCCACTGGAATATTAGACGGATGTCCTCTACAGCAGCAGCAGCAGCAGCAGCAGCAGCAGCAGCAGCAGCAGCAATGCATCGCTTCTGAGGAGACTCATGAGGAGCAGCTATCGATTCAGATTATGAAACAGAGGCAGAGGCCATGTGTTCGCTAGTCTGTCTTTAAACAGTCGACTGATATAGCAGCAGCAGCATCATCAGCAGCAGCAGCAGCAGCAGCAGCAGCATCAGTAGATGAGTAGACAGAGACAGGGTGGATGATATCATATACACCGTGAGTCAAAAAAAACTAAGCCAAATTGTTTTTCATATATCTCTAATGCCTGATAACATATCACGCTAAAAGTTTCCAAATATTTAGAGAAGTGGACCAAGAATATGATTCCAAAATTTCAAGAGATAAAATTGAACGGATGAAAAGATATGAATCTTTCAACTTCATTTGCCGAAATTGCAGTTTACAAACAATTTTCTGCCAGATTCAGTAAAAAAGTATGCTAAACTGTTTTTCTTATATCTCCAATGCCTGATAATTTAATCATACCAAAATTTTCCAGATTTTTAGAGGATTGAACCAGGAATAGGATTCCAAAATATCATGTCATAAATTTGAACGGGTAGAAAGATATGAATATTTAAACTTCATCTCCAGAAATTTCTGTTTTTCAGCAGGTCTGCTATGGTGTTCGTTGCGGTTTTGATGCTTGATAGTTCCCAATTTTGGTCTTCAGGGATCCTGGAGTAAAATTAACGGAGTATATTATTGCAATATTCTGCTGTCACAACATCTTCCACCTGTTATCAGAAATCTGTAGGCCTAGCCCCAGAAGGCTGATTTCTTTTTCAACATAACAGTGCCAGCCAACAGAGCCAAGGAAACCATCGAAATGCTGACAAGAGAGACGCCAGACTTCATTTCTCCCACATTATGGCCTCCGAACAGCCCAGATTTGAATCCTGTCTACTATAAAGTGTGGAGCGTGATGCAAGACCGAGTCTACCAGACAAAAATCCATGATATAAACGATCTGAAGCAACCAACGCTTCTTGGAAGTGTGAGAAGGCCTGGACCATAGGATAATTGACGATGCTGTTGCGTAATGCATGGCGCTGGCGCTTCCAGGCTTGCGTGCAAGCAGGAGGAGGACATTTTAAGCATCTTAAATAATTAAATAATCAAACCATACTGTTGGGGTCATATTGTTAGTTCAATTCTCTACATATCTGGAAAATTTTAGAAAAGATTAATGATCAGGCATTAGAGATATAAGGAAACATGTTATTGAATCTGACAGAAAATTGCTTGTAAACTGAAATTTCGGTTTATGAAGTTTAAATATTCATATCTTTTTATCCGTTCAACTTTACCTCATGAAATTTTGGGATCATATTCTTGGTCCAATTCTCTAAATATTTGGAAAATGTTAGCGTGATATGTTATCAGTCATTAGAGATATACGAAAAACAATTTGGCTTAGTTTTTTTTGACTCACGGTGTAGATTCTAACGATGGCGTCGGTTAATCACAGCAATGCGATTCTGAGTACATCATCTCATCAGATCGCATTTCACGGTGCTTCTCAATTACGACCGAACAACCTCAGAAGCGTTTGATCGTTCGATGATGATGATGATGATGATGATGATGATGATGATGATGATGATGATGATGATGATGATGATGATGATGCAGTGGATGACGATGCCAATGGCGCTGGTGCCATTTGCTTCCGCATTGCACCAGCTGCTGCTGCTGCAAGCGTTTACTGTGCGAGGTCACTGCTTCATCATCACCGTATATTGCTTAACTGCTTTTGGTCTTTCGATGGCAATGCCTGGGTGCACCAATGTGCCACCCATGGATTAGATCTCGTAATGCCGATCGATTAGCTGAGGCGATCAGACTGCCATAGGGTTACGCATTATATCCGTCTCATCGTCTGAAGTAATAATCACCATCGAAACTCTGTCGTCATCGACAAAGCCAATCTCCTCATGCCTCCTCATCGTTCATAGGTTCATTCAGGGCATTGGATCATTTGGATGTGTCCGATAGGGAATAAGTAAACTCTTTCAACGCTGTTACGATGATAACAAAACGGCTGCGGTAAACCCAATAGGCTGTGCAGCGTGCATGCAATAACAAACAAGCGCTGGCACTCCTCCTATCATACTACTAAATGACCACCAAAAGTCACTCAGTGAACATGACAATTAATACACACGCGCACACACACACACACACACACACACACAAACACGAACACACTCCAATTAATGAAAAAGAGTGTGTCCAAAATTGAAGTGCCTGCGTGGATGACTACCAAATGCCATGGCTGCTAGAAGAGTATAAGAAGTTAGTGACAATAAATGTCAAATTCTTGTCGTACTTTAGAGCAACGATTTAATGTACAAGGTTTTAATTAACTCAGTAATTTTTTTTATATTAAAAGTCACTTTATCGATCGTTCTAAAAATCGATTTAGTTTCTCAGTTAGAGTAGACCCCACCAGTCCTACTCAGATTCGACTGACTTTAGGAATAAAATAATGTTCTAAATGCCTTGCATGTGGACCTAATTACTAGTAATTAGTTTGCTCTTTGAGGTTTTAATTGAGTTTAATATTAAATTTCAACGTAATTACAATTTTCATGATCGACTAAGTCAACGAAAATATTTTCTGTAAATTCAATTTTCAGTCATTTGTTTGGTTAGTTTTGATTGACTTAGTGTTTTGACTCGTTGAATAATATTGTATGGATTTATATTGCGCCTTTTATGCAAACTGAATTGATCGATGACGAGTTTAAGAATAATTTCAGTTCATTGTTCGATGTTAATGTTCGCATCAGTAAATTTATTTCCATCGCTCACTTTGGTGAACAGATTTTTTCTCGATCATGTTCATTCTGGACCTGTCCCGAATCCCGATGATTGCTGGACATACCAAAGAATGTTAGATCAACTTAGCAAAACTAGAGCTTACTTTCATGCGGAAATGTAAATCTGTATAATGTGACAACAACTGTCTTTCAAATAATGTTACGCATCCTAAATCAGGGATAAATTATAGCGAGGCAGCTGCATGCTGCATGCACGTGGAAACAATAATAATTTCCTTGAAATCTGTTTACCTCATGAACCATTTGTCGCACATGCATTTCACCAATGCATCCGCAATCAGCCAACGCAATCAGACGAATGGATCGTCTCTATGGCTAGTCAAGAAATTGATTCAACCCAGAACAAAATGAGTAGACCTACATTGTAAGCTATGGAAAAAATGACCCGACGAGAAATGGTTTCACATTGAATTTAATATTATTGAAGCCAGCATAGATCTAATATTGTTTTGAATGTCTGCAAAAAGATGGCCGCCAGAATAATTCCTCTTCCTTTCGCACACTTTGTTTCTGCCTTGGTAGACATAAACCGCTTATTTATTCGACACATCTCACACAAATTGTCGATAATTAGATCCAAGCTGAGATTCATGCTCATCGCTCGCATAGATCTATAGGGTACGCGTGCTAGAACCGCACAGCTGCTGTGGCCCATAATACTAACAAATTATTGCCCAATAACCTTAATGTACCTGCAGGTCAGTGGTATACATTGCTAAAAAATCTGCCACTATGATCACCGTGATAATTACCTGATTTCCATTATTATCGAACTAATTTAGGTCTTAAATTTATTAGTTTAAAAATTCATGATGTATACAGCATACCATACATGCAGTAATATTATATCGGGCTTACATTTCAATTTATTAGCAAAGATGTACTTCGATGACATAATGAACTATACATAGGTCTACGCATTTCTGTGTTAAAAAATAGATATAATTTTACATCTGATTGTATTTGTACGGCGAAGAACAACATAACTTGAGTCTTAATGCAAACATTGGCCCGTTATAACGACCTCAATTCTGAATGATATGCTGCCAATTTGCGACAGGTTCGTTGAGAATTGCTGTCAGAAAGCACAAACTAAAACTAAAGGTGGATTTGAACCTGCAACCCTCCGGCTGCAAGACAACAAACATACCCATGCACTACACCACCACGCCCCAAATCTAGTAATAGATGTTCATAGAGAAATTAGCTTTCTAAGCTTATAGCTGAACTATCGCATAGGCCTACTATGTAGGAAACACTCGAGACTATATAACCATAACCCATTCAGAGAAAGCATGAAACGTTACCAAACGCTATATCTAACTGTTCTAACACGAAGACAGGTTCTTTAGCGAATCCAACACCGTTGGAAATAGGTTGAAGCAATGAAGGTCCGCATATTATTCTGCCAATTATTTCTATTGTGTCAATATATAATTAGTATATGTTCGTTTAATGAGAAATCATGTTGAAACATCGCGACATGTTGGCAGTGGTGAAGCGAGACTTAACGTCAAGAGGAGGCAACTCCTGCAGACATCCATGATAATCCAGGAGTGAGTCACGCCTCGATCATGCATGATGTTGCGTGACCGACCCTGCAGGTCTATAGGCCTGCAGGGAAGCAATATATTGCTTCCGTGTAGAACTGTAGATATACGCCGATCTTCTTAACTTCTTCTTCTTCTTCTTCATAATCCATGGGCAGAAGTCACTCTCTGTCTGAGTCTGTCTCGTGTCATGCTGCCCAGCTTCAACCGGTCCGGTCAGCAGGTCTGCTCCATACCATTAACATCTTTGAGCACCTAGATCACCTTGCCTGATTGAAGAGAATATTGGGAGAGAAGCATGAAGGGCAACCTGGGTCAATGCCCGTATGTGTCCCACGCTCTCCCCATCTCTCCACCGGTCTGTCCTGACCGGCCTGTGCATGTCTGCTCCACATCATGACACATTGAATCATCTGGGTCGCTATGTCACTTGTGTCGTGGTTTTTGCGGATTTCTATCGTCTTGGTCTTTTACTGCCAGTTTATCGCAATCCATCTGGCAAGCCTTCCTCCTTTGTCCGGGCTTAGGACTGGCGCAGGGACTTTGCTGGTTCTCTGTGGCGGAGGATGGATGCAGTTTAACGTCATGCACAGGACGACTGATTCCTGATACGCCGATAGATATAGCTATAATTATGTGCGTGTTATTAAAAGATGTCTTGCGCTAATTTTCGGCAGAATAATATCAGCTCAAGTCTACTTGAAATAACTATTCAGGAATTACCCTCAAAATAACCATACATTGATTTAGTTTATCATTGGTCAATGCTATGGTTATATAATAGTGTTCATAATATATTGGCCATACCTCAGGGCTCCGTACTTGGCCCTCTGTTATATCTTCTCTACACGGCTGATCTCTGTCCTCTACTTGAGTCCCAGGGGCTCCTTCACCAAATCTTTGCTGATGACACTCAAGCTTACATACATTCTAGCCCATTTGACTCTGTTAACACTGTGCGCCTGATGTGCCTGACTGTTGACGTCCTTTCCTCTTGGATGGCGTCAAACCGGCTTCTCTTAAATCCCAGTAAAACGCAATTCATTTGGCTGGGCGGCCGTCGGCAACTTGAGAATATTGACCTGCCTCTGCTAGCTCAACTGTTTCCGGATGTTACTTTCTCTTCCACGGTCCGTGACCTGGGTGTCACCCTTGACTGTGAACTCAGTCTCACCCAGCATGTTAATCTTGTCGCTAGAAGCTGTTATTATCAGCTTCGTCAACTTCGAGTGATTGCTCGCTCTCTCTCCCATGATGCGCTAGTTGTGCTTGTTCACGCTTTTGTAACTAGTCGTATTGACCATTGCTGCTCAATCCTTGTTGGCCTTCCCCTTGGGGTTCTGGGACGGTTAGACCGGGTTCTACGCTCTGCTGCCCGACTCATCGGGCGAATTCCTAAATTTTCGCCTGTCTCTGCTTACATGCGTGATGTGCTGCATTGGCTGCCAATAGCCCAACGCATCAATTACCGCATTGCTGCCCTTGTTTCTCGCTGTATTCTTGGTTGTGCTCCATCTTATCTGCGCGTCCTCTGTCGTCCTGTCTCTGACATTGAAGCGCGTCGGGCCCTTCGCTCCGCTGCGAAGGGACAACTGCTTGTTCCACGGGCTCGCTTAGCTACCAGACAGCACCGAGCCTTCTCGGTTGTGGGACCGTCAATCTGGAATGACCTCCCCTCAAACCTCCATCTCCTCCATCTGACCAGTCAATCTCTATTTCTCAAGTCTCTTAAATCTTTTTTCTTTGGTCGTGGCTGGGCTGGGAGCGCCTCTGAGTAGTTTCTTGAAGAGGCGCTATATAAATTCTAATAATGAATGAATGAATGAATGAATGTTTCTCAGCCTCTCATATGAACAACGGGGCTGAAATGAATCGCCCTCGCTTATGATCGTCTTCCTCTTCCTCTGCTTCTCTTTCTGTCTCTGCTTCTCTTTCTGTCTCTGCTTCTCTTTCTGTCTCTGCATGTCTCTTTGCATGTCTGACTTCCAATATTTCTTCTACTTTACACAACATATAAAGCTCTATAGAATTATTGCAGCTCACATTACTTTCGTATTCCAGCTCAAATAATGGCACACTAATGTATTGTCTGTCTTCGTGGTCGTCGTCTGCGGTCAATATCCTTTTTCACGCGGGCAACCTGATTGGTTAGTGAGTTACATGATGTCTGGCTGGCTGGTTGGTTGCTGCTGGATCGAATTCAATTTATCTTAGTAGAGTGAAAGGAACGCACCCCAAAGAAATGCTTTAGATTTCCATGAAGTTCAAAATAATTTCGCTTCTACACGGTGGTTGTAGCCTACATAGAGCCACTTTCAGATAGCGCAGGCCTTCGAGGTCGCTAATCGATCTGGAACTGCTAACAGCGTCATGGCAGATAAAACAAAAGAAAGGTAAGGAGACGGATTGCAAAGAAACCTCTGCTATTGTTGTCCCAGTTGTTAGTCATTGTTCAGTTCTGTCGTAGACGCATTGGGTTTTAGCTGCAGATTTATTCTCTAAGACGGACATAAGGATCAAACAATTAGGCAAGGCGAAATGATTCCGTATCTCTTGTACGTTACCGACATCGATCCGTTTCATCAGCGTACTTTGTCACTGAACTGTAACGAGTATTTACATCCGATGTATCCATGGAGAATCAATACTCAATACTCTCCGTCGACTTTGCAGCTCCTTTGAGCTTCGTTTTACTATACCGCAGTCACTAGTTCTGTTGTCATTTGGCCTGATTGGTTTCCGACTTGCATCAAGGTCTTAGCTTTCCATGTGCGGGAAAACAACACTCTATGGTAAAGCAATCTATCTCATTGAAGACCAACAATTCGCCTCCAAAAGTCTCTTATTCTACTCCATCGGTATATTGCAACTGGAAGTTGCTGGAAATTTAGGCACTTGACCAGTCACCGCTCCCTTAAAATGCGTATTATTTCAGTCTTTTCCACATCTGCAGCACCGCCGCCACCACCTCCACCACCACCAGTCACCACCACCACCACCACCACCACCAGTCACCACCACCACCACCACCACCAGTCACCACCAGTCACCACCACCACCATCACCATCACAATCACCACCACCACCACCAACCGGATATGCAAATAGCATCATAAAATAGTAGGCTACAATCAAATAAATTAGCCTAGCTTAGAAAATGGTCGACGTGTCGTGATTAATATAAGAGTTGATTTTTAAATTTTGAGAAATTCTAACTTTCGTTCCCAGTTATGTCAATGGCAGCCAATTTCGATGGATACGTTTTTTAATGAGTTATGTTGGAAACAATGTCCCATATCTTTATGCTTATAAATCAAGATCGCAATTTTTAAGTGATTAGAAGCAGCTGAAATATTGAAAAATCTCTATTTCAGTCGGCCATTTTGAAAATGGCTTCCGTTGAAGCCAGAAGCAAATCTGCGAAGGCTTTAAAGTTAATATTTCCCTTAGGACAAGTTCGGACGATGCTCGAGCCATGTACCGAATAACACGTCGTCTGTGTCGGTTAAGGTTCAATGTATATTTTGCACTGGTCTGCCTCTCACTAAGAGCCAATCAGTCGGCTTAAATCTTCGAAGGGCCTGAGGTGTCATCAATAGACTTGTAAAATTCCTTGGTGCAATTGTCTATACGTAGGCGTTACTCTTGCATGGAATGCGATTTTGCATGAAAGAAATCCCTATTTATAGGCCTACCATTCTGCACGAGAGAACACAGCGCTATATAACTCGAATTAAAACGTGACAAGCACGAAATTGCTAATCGAAGCATCGGTTTATTGAGAAGGTTATCCCAATGTATACGTCTTCATCTGCTAATTATTGTCTCAATAATTACATTGGACCTCGGGCACATACATGTACTCAGGGCAGTCTTTACCGGCACACTCAGGGCAACCGATCTGATTCGTATATGTAGTGTGGAGGCACTAACGCTGATAGATTATAAGCTTACTGCCCGCTCTCCAACATTACAATGATGATGATGATAATGACAATGATAAAATGATAATGATGATGACGATGATGATGGTGATGATGATGATGATGATGATGATGATGATGATGATGATGATGATGATGATGATGACGACGACGACGCCATCTGACCAGAGTTTCTGGAGACCCATCGAAGGCTACTTTCCGTTCTCTGAGACTCTATAAGTATTGCGTCAACACGCGGTTTACGACTCAAAGTTACTGTCTCGTCAATTTTTCGTATCAGACGATTAAAGGCATTTTTCAATCATCTGCTAGGAAAAGTCTTTAATCATTTGAAACGAATTAATTTCGCAAAATTCTGACCAAAACTCGATCATCATCTCTAAAAGGCGCCATATTGCGTCAATAATAACAACAAAATATGGTGGCTATGGCTGTTCCAAACATTGTGTTAAAACTTAAGCTAGTTCCAGATCGACTTTTTTAGACTAATAGCCTACTAGAGTGAAATAGCTTTAAGTTGACGCATTAAGTATAAATAAATTGCAACAATTTGCTGAGCTATACATTTATAGCTGGTGCATACAATATAATTATGACCCACTTTGTATATTTGTGCTTATTGTTAACTGAAACTGACGCTTCACAGTATGATCAGTATAATATGGTTAGTAGTCATAATATGAATGGAATTCATTGCAGCAGTTGACTTTCACTGACATACGGCAGCAATGTTTTGTCCTGTCGAATATCGCTCAATTCACAGACGCCACCTAGCGAATGAAAGGCTGAGTCGACTCGTGGGAGGCTAGCGGTGGAATCGATCAAATGTCCATGCTGATCTCTATGCATGCTGCAGGAATATTGAAACAACCATTCACCTAAACCTCCTCCCAACATATACGCAACATAGAAGAACCAACTACTGTACGTCGATGCTTAAGAAAATGCGCTACATCACTTCATACGATTGCCGGGTATAAGCGGGTTCACCATCTCAGTGACCTAATTCTACACCACTACAGGAAACGGAAGTGTCAACATTGTTGTATCAAACATGGCAAATTAAAGAGTCTAAATGACGGGTCGCATAGGCAGCCGGCGAAACCAATTTAAACATTGTGCAACCCAAGGAACGACCGCTTTAGTTGGTAGACATTGTTGTTGCAACATAAAACTGCACAACGAGCTGGCATTCCAAAAAAAATAAAATTCCGATTGATTTTGGCTGTCAATGGTTCGCAAACTCAAAGACTCGCGCGCTGCGTGTTTACAATGTTTTTTTTATATAATTCATGTCGGGTCTCTATTGTAGTGACCCACTGCGCATGCGCACACGAAATCGTGAAACGGCTTATTGTAGACGGTCGGCGAATCAAGATCATCTCGCCGATTTTAACCACCAGTACTATGCGTCACTTTCTCAATCGCAGAATAATAATAAATAATAATAATAACGGCAATTTATATGGCGCCATAACGCGACCATACCGCTACAAGGGCGCCTCACAAATAGCCAACTGCAGGATAAGCCTTAGCAAACAGATAAGTTTTAAGCTTTGATTTAGAAAAGTCTACTGAGGCGGCCAATCTAATGTCCGGTGGAAGGCTGTTCCAGCGTCTGGGACCAGCAACCGAGAATGCAGAAACCGGTGTTTCCGACGTTAGCTATAAACAGACTTACAAAGAGAAATAATTAGCAGCTTTGTGACTATAGAAAACGTGTGGCTTTTGTTTGGTGAAAGCAAAGAGATTGCATTTCCATGGAAATTGGTCCATGCACGTACAATGTGCGTATGGTTACATAATATTATGTGCGTATGGCTCGCGACTGCGATCAGGTTGAAGGGTTGAACGTCGGTTGGTCTATATATTGTTGTAGCTGGTCTCCGATTTCTTTATAAATCCTTTGGTCATCTTTTGCGACAGAGTCTCTCGCTGGTGTTGGATAGAATCTTAGATGCTTTGGTATTGAGAGGAATTTCTTTGTTTTCTGTGTTTGTTGGAATTCATTGCAGCGTGAGTTGGACTCATCCGCGTGTTGACCTAAAATATGATGAACAGATTCTAACGTTAAAATATTATTGAGCTTTCTGTGTAGCGTTCTACCACAGTGCAACATGGAGTCTTTTCCATGGTTGGCCTCAGTGCAACATGGAGGCTTCTCCATGGTTGTCCTCAGTGCAACATGGAGGCTTCTCCATGGTTGACATCTCATTCTGTTCTTCCAAGTAATCTGCGACATGGGATTTTGAAGACATAGCAAGAGATAAGAAAGTGCAGCAGTTCAGGAAACAAGTTGACATTAGAGAAACGTAATCTGTATAGAAGCTCAGGTCTGCGGTTAGGAAACTGAGGAATAGGATACTAGAATAGGAAAGAGGAGAAACCGTTTCTGTATGTATACCCTATAGACGAAGAAATTAGGACTGGGAATGGAAATGGAAAAGCATTGAATTTGATAGAAGATGCAAGAGAATTTTGAATCACACTAAAGATTTGGATCTTATGGTTGATTGACTGCAACATGTTTGACAGATCAATAATGCCGAACACATTGAACAGCATAATATTATGATGACGAGACAAACCATTGGAAATGGCAAATCATCAATTGCATTATTGCACGATCGCTGTTAACTGGTCACAAAGAATGAAACAGCGTCTTCGTGAGATTATTGTAAGGCGCTATATAAATGTTCATACGCATACAGTGTCATACATGGACATACAAGTTGTGTTTTTTCGACGCTCAGATTCATTCTTCCCTCGCCACCACACTCCTCAAGATTAACAATTTCTCATTGATCATAGTCATAATAATTGCATTCTCATCTCGGGAATGATCAGAATTATTCGTCTCAACTTCTGTGTGAATTTATGCACAGTCTATCAAATTACTTCTGACTAAGATTGATCAGAAATGACAGATGTGTATCGTAATTGCAAACGTGCACTTATATAGCGCCACATCAGAGAAACTCTTCAGATGCGCTCTCGACCTGACAAACCACAATAAAAGACAATGGTTTTCAAACGGGGCACAGAGAGACAAATGAACGAATGAACAAAAAATAGGCCTACAGAGAGATAATTAAACAGATATGAGAGAGAGAGAGAGAGAGAGACAGACAGACAGAGACAGACAGAGACAGAGACAGAAGCAGAAGCAGAGACAGAGACAGAGCCAGGGAGGGAAGGAGGGTGAGAGATAGTAAAAGAGAAAGAGAGACAGGCAGAGACACCGAGAGACAGAGATAGAGGGAGGAAGAGATGGATTGAATGAGGGAATGAGGAAGGGAGGGAGCGAGATTTATGTTGCAAATATCGTGGCAGATTTGATAATTCGATAATTCCATTGAGTTACATCTGGGATAGATCATCAAACTTTGTCTCTTGTTATCTTGTGTCCATATCTGATGATGCTAGTCAATCGTTGTTTTGTTTTAATCTGATTAATACTTGATCCAAGTATCGATGGCTGGTAATGATTCTCGACTTTCACTCAACCTCAATCAACCGTTGACTAATGTTTCTTGCATCATTGTAATTTTGACGGCGCCATAGAAGCTAATTATCTCCATCGGAATTCAATGGACATTGAAAATTGATTTTAAACTAGCATCAAAAAGTTTGGATTTGTCAAAAGCGTTTCTTTCTTTTGAACTGAATCATTAAATTATGGTTCATCTCTTAAATGAGCAACGAATCAATAGAAAGGTTGGCCAGAAGGAGTGTGATGATGATGATGACGATGATGATGATGATGATGATGATGATGATGATGATGATGATGACGATGATGACGATGATGATGATTGTGATGCAGAGAACATCATAGACTAAGCTCATAATTATGGGTAATGATGATAGTGATGATGATGATAATAATGACATAACATTTCATGTTGTCGTGCATCACATCATCGTCGCAGTTGCAAGGCGCTTTCAAACAAGCACCCTGGGATTTCGGATGGCGATGCCACTACCTCACTGGCAGTGGTAGTTGTTAGACGACGACAACGACGACGACGACGACAATGATGATGATGATGATGATGATGATGACGACGACGACGACGACGACGAGAAGGAGGAGGAGGTGATAAGAACAGCTGCTATGTGGATGTGGATCAGTGCAATACAAACGCTAATCGACTCAACTGGATCGACTTCTTTTCTTACTCAATGAATTATGATGCGCAGTTTTCATCTTCTCCGCAGATGATATCTATGAGCGATTTCAAGGAAATCGACGACTTCCGCTCTCGATGTTTTTTCACTGACGCGCAGCGAGCGACAGTGACTGCAAATCAACCAACTACTGGTATTATCACCCACTAAACTGATCTACCGCCGCCGCTGCCACCGCCGCCACCACCGCCGCCACCAACGCCACCGCCGTCGGTCTATTATAAAAGTGGCGCAATCTTTTTCGCCAGACAGACAGACGTGTCTCATAGTCTCTGATTGATGTCGACAGGAAAGCATCGGTCGCTTGTTTCGACGAACAGGAGCCAGCGCTTAATTCTCAGTCATCTGACAAATCGACGTTTGCCTATATACAAGATAGGATCGAGGGCTATAAGGTCTTTTTAGACACAGAGTGATGTGGTGTGGCCTACCATTAGCCACTTTTTAAAGACAGCGTTTCTGAGGAAATCGACTGCAAGTGCAAGACCCGCATCATGATCACAAGCTTACGTCATGAAAAAGTCTCTACAAAAGTCCACGGAAATGCGATTGGCAATGATTGGTTAATAAAGAAAACACCTATTACACCTACTTACTTACTTGATTCCTCTACTCAAACATTGTCTCTAGAAACTCTGTCCTTAAGCAAGAAGAATCTTTAATTGAAATAATATATATATATATAAAAATATATATATATATATATATATATATATTATCCCCACCTATTTATGACAAAGAATCGTTCCATCTGAAAATTTCACATTTTTCCTGGCATGTATTGTTAGATAGATGTTCGGTTAATTGGTGTTTAACGACACTGTGTCATAACGCATATGATCGTATAGCGTCGCCCTCCCCGTTCTCCAACTTTTGACTGGCACTGCCAGAGCATGAGCAGTGATGGTGTTAAGTGGACTTTATATAGGCCTACTACCAATAATTTTACGGTGTCGAAATAAATAACGTGCTTTGTTCATTCTGTTCGTTATGAAAACAATTATTTATGACATCATACATGATGATTTAATATTAATATGTTGTGCGTTGGAGGACAGGCGTCAGTGACGATCGGTGCAGCACGTCAGAGAGTTTATAGGCTAACAGGAGTCGTTGCTTTATTATTAAAATGTCATCGAACCAAGAATATAATATTACGATGTTACGTATACATAATGAAACAAATTGCATGTAGTTTAGCAATTATAATTATTTGTTGACAGTCATGTTTAAGATCTTTTCAACATTTGCTCCTATACTCCTCTTATGATGTCATCTCTGCCCTGCGCTCCTTTGACCAGCGCCACTTTGTAGTTTGACCTTCGACCGCTAAACTTAATAGGATAATTTATTTTAAGTAGGCACTGGGAAAGAGGATTTTTCAATTGTTTTTTTATAAAATAGAAATCGGCTCAAATTTGATTGATTAATCTATAGCAACTTCCTTCAAAGCTTAATTTTGTTGAAATAATGGTTTAACAACCTTCAACAAATTTTCTGCAAACTCATCTCACTGTTCGTTCGTTCCTTCGTTCATGCGGCCGGCTTCTTAGTTCATAATAATGTTCTTATTAAGACTGAACATAATGGATTAAGGGGTAGGGAGGGGAGGCTGCAGCTGCACAGACTCGTCATAGAATCCATTGGAGCTTCATCGTTCATCGGTTGACTGTTAAAATTCAACGCTTGCAACCCAAGATACACAGTTGCGTTGTCTACATGTAAGATTCACTTGTCTTAATGGGTCGATAAGTTGTGATGCGTGCTTTTCATGTTTCGTCCTCGACATCATGTGAATCCAGTTTAACGAAAACTATGATGTAAACATTGTCGCTTGCAACGTTGCTATTCAAAAATACAAACGAGAGACTACAATGATTATTCCGAACAGGACAAATGAAGTCAATCCCGCGCAAAAAGCTGAGAGATCCATGATACAATCGATACGTAATCATGACGTAATCATGACGTACATGTATACCCTGAAAAGTCCTTATAGTTTATCTGCAAGATAGTTATTAAATGCGCTCATAATTATATTATCCAGTGCAGCTGTTATAATGCACAGATGATTTGCTGATCGTCTGCGTTCTGTTCACGAATTTCATTGCTGAAGACGCGTATATATCTGATTGCATTTGCGACATCACGACGTCTACAGTATTGTCGTGTGGAGTCTTTCAAGAGGAGATCGCCACTGTGTGATTGTGCTCTTCGAAAGTGACGACTGTAAAAGCAAGAGGCACACTGACTTAAGTACACTGAACATGAATGAAGCGCATGAAGTTCAAACTTCTGGTCGTATAATTATATAAACCTCAGACAGCATTTTTTACGGAAACGCATGCTTTGCATTATATCCAATTAACAATAAAAGCCTATAATGACACATTGTCTTTTATGCTGAATATAGCGCTTCAATCTGCTCTCTTTGGGATTCTCTCCCCCCCCCTCAGGACCGGATTAAGCAATGTGGGGGCCCTGTTCAGGAGAATTTTGTGGGGGCCCAATTTGAAATTTTCTGAAAAGTTGATGACCTTTTTTTTAGTCATCTTGCGAAATTTTCGGGAAAATAGTCGTTTGGTTGAAATTTGCAAAAATAATTTTTTTTGGCATTTTGTGGAGGCCCCCTAAAGTGTGGGGGCCCCTGTTCCGCCGAACATGTTGAACATGCCTTAATCCGGCCCTGCCCCCTCTCAACTTTACTATGAGTCTATCATATGTAATGGTCTAGGCCTACATTGCCTTTTAACGCCTATAGTGTCACGCAGCATTAGATTAGAAATGTCGGGCGCGGTGGGGTAGTGGTGGTGTTCTGTGCCTTGGAACCGTCTATCTGTCTCTGTCTGTCTGTCCTGATTCTCAGAATTTAGTCTGTCTGTTTGGCTGTGTATCTGTCTCTGTCTGTCTGTCCGTCAGTTTCTCTGTATGTCTGTCCGTCAGTCTCTCTCTCGCTCTGTCTATCTCCAGTGTTTAATCTAGACGTCTCTGGGGGGGGGAAAGTTCCCCCCCAGGATTGACATTTCCCCCCCAAAAAAAAATTTGACAAAATGATATTGTTTTTTTACTGTTTTCTTCATTGTTTTACATGAAGTGTTATAATATACGGTGATATTATTTACTATTACAATTATGATTATAAATAATTACATTATTAATTTTACTAACATAATATATGATACTATCATGTTGCAATGAGTATAACTTACTGTATAATGTTTGTATAAACACTATTTTTGTCTAACTAAAAACAGAGATGACATCCCTCCAGAAAAATTTGGCAAAATGATAATAGTTTTAGCTGGTGCTTACATCATCGCATAACATTAACTGCTATAATATAATATACCGTAATATTATATACTATTATATGGTTATAGTAAATATTTACTCTTATAATATGTGACACAATCCTGCTAAAATGAGTGTTAAGATGACACCTTAAAATGCTGCCATTGCAATGTGGAAATTCCAAAAGTTTCTCATGAGGCTCTGAACAAGTACAGGTTTTTGTTAAAATGACACCTTAAAATGCTTCCATTGCAATGTGGAAATTCCAAAAGTTTCTGGTGAGGCTCTTAAAAAGTACAGGTTTTTGTTAAGGAGACACCATAAAATGCTGCCATTGCAATGTGGAAATTCCAAAAATTTCTCATGAGGCTCTGAACAAGTACAGGTTTTTGTTAAGATGACACCTTAAAATGCTTCCATTGCAATGTGGAAATTCAAAAAGTTTCTGATGAGGCTCTGAACAAGTACAGGTTTTTTTAAGATGACACCTTAAAATGCTTCCAATGCAATGTGGAAATTCCAAAAGTTTCTGGTGAGGCTCTCAAGAAGAACAGTTTTTGTTAAGAAGACACCATAAAATGCTGCCATTGCAATGTGGAAATTATAAAAATTTCTCATGAGGCTCTGAACAAGTACAGGTTTTTGTTAAATTGACACCTTAAAATGCTTCCAATGCAATGTGGAAATTCCAAAAGTTTCTGGTGAGGCTCTTAAAAAGTACAGGTTTTTGTTAAGATGACACCATAAAATGCTTCCATTGCAATGTGGAAATTCCAAAAGTTTCTGATGAGGCTCTGAACAAGTACAGGTTTTTTTAAGATGACACCTTAAAATGCTTCCAATGCAATGTTGAAATTCCAAAAATTTCTGGTGAGGCTCTTAAAAAGTACAGGTTTTTGTTAAGAAGACACCATAAAATGCTGCCATTGCAATGTGGAAATTATAAAAATTTCTCATGAGGCTCTGAACAAGTACAGGTTTTTGTTAAATTGACACCTTAAAATGCTTCCAATGCAATGTGGAAATTCCAAAAGTTTCTGGTGAGGCTCTCAAGAAGAACAGTTTTTGTTAAGAAGACACCATAAAATGCTTCCATTGCAATGTGGAAATTCCAAAAGTTTCTGATGAGGCTCTGAACAAGTACAGGTTTTTTTAAGATGACACCTTAAAATGCTTCCAATGCAATGTGGAAATTCCAAAAGTTTCTGGTGAGGCTCTTAAAAAGTACAGGTTTTTGTTAAGAAGACACCATAAAATGCTGCCATTGCAATGTGGAAATTCCAAAAATTTCTGATGAGGCTCTGAACAAGTACAGGTTTTTTTAAGATGACACCTTAAAATGCTTCCAATGCAATGTGGAAATTCCAAAAGTTTCTGGTGAGGCTCTCAAGAAGAACAGTTTTTGTTAAGAAGACACCATAAAATGCTGCCATTGCAATGTGGAAATTATAAAAATTTCTCATGAGGCTCTGAACAAGTACAGGTTTTTGTTAAATTGACACCTTAAAATGCTTCCAATGCAATGTGGAAATTCCAAAAGTTTCTGGTGAGGCTCTTAAAAAGTACAGGTTTTTGTTAAGAAGACACCATAAAATGCTTCCATTGCAATGTGGAAATTCCAAAAGTTTCTGATGAGGCTCTGAACAAGTACAGGTTTTTTTAAGATGACACCTTAAAAGGCTTCCAATGCAATGTGGAAATTCCAAAAGTTTCTGGTGAGGCTCTTAAAAAGTACAGGTTTTTGTTAAGAAGACACCATAAAATGCTGCCATTGCAATGTGGAAATTATAAAAATTTCTCATGAGGCTCTGAACAAGTACAGGTTTTTGTTAAATTGACACCTTAAAATGCTTCTAATGCAATGTGGAAATTCCAAAAGTTTCTGGTGAGGCTCTTAAAAAATACAGGTTTTTGTTAAGAAGACACCATAAAATGCTTCCATTGCAATGTGGAAATTCCAAAAGTTTCTGATGAGGCTCTGAACAAGTACAGGTTTTTTTAAGATGACACCTTAAAATGCTTCCAATGCAATGTGGAAATTCCAAAAGTTTCTGGTGAGGCTCTTAAAAAGTACAGGTTTTTGTTAAGAAGACACCATAAAATGCTGCCATTGCAATGTGGAAATTCCAAAAATTTCTGATGAGGCTCTGAACAAGTACAGGTTTTTTTAAGATGACACCTTAAAATGCTTCCAATGCAATGTGGAAATTCCAAAAGTTTCTGGTGAGGCTCTCAAGAAGAACAGTTTTTCTTAAGAAGACACCATAAAATGCTGCCATTGCAATGTGGAAATTATAAAAATTTCTCATGAGGCTCTGAACAAGTACAGGTTTTTGTTAAATTGACACCTTAAAATGCTTCCAATGCAATGTGGAAATTCCAAAAGTTTCTGGTGAGGCTCTTAAAAAGTACAGGTTTTTGTTAAGAAGACACCATAAAATGCTTCCATTGCAATGTGGAAATTCCAAAAGTTTCTGATGAGGCTCTGAACAAGTACAGGTTTTTTTAAGATGACACCTTAAAAGGCTTCCAATGCAATGTGGAAATTCCAAAAGTTTCTGGTGAGGCTCTTAAAAAGTACAGGTTTTTGTTAAGAAGACACCATAAAATGCTGCCATTGCAATGTGGAAATTATAAAAATTTCTCATGAGGCTCTGAACAAGTACAGGTTTTTGTTAAATTGACACCTTAAAATGCTTCCAATGCAATGTGGAAATTCCAAAAGTTTCTGGTGAGGCTCTTAAAAAGTACAGGTTTTTGTTAAGAAGACACCATAAAATGCTTCCATTGCAATGTGGAAATTCCAAAAGTTTCTCATGAGGCTCTGAACAAGTACAGGTTTTTGTTAAAATGACACCTTAAAATGCTTCCATTGCAATGTGGAAATTCCAAAAGTTTCTGGTGAGGCTCTTAAAAAGTACAGGTTTTTGTTAAGGAGACACCATAAAATGCTGCCATTGCAATGTGGAAATTCCAAAAATTTCTCATGAGGCTCTGAACAAGTACAGGTTTTTGTTAAGATGACACCTTAAAATGCTTCCATTGCAATGTGGAAATTCAAAAAGTTTCTGATGAGGCTCTGAACAAGTACAGGTTTTTGTTAAATTGACACCTTAAAATGCTTCCAATGCAATGTGGAAATTCCAAAAGTTTCTGGTGAGGCTCTTAAAAAGTACAGGTTTTTGTTAAGATGACACCATAAAATGCTTCCATTGCAATGTGGAAATTCCAAAAGTTTCTGATGAGGCTCTGAACAAGTACAGGTTTTTTTAAGATGACACCTTAAAATGCTTCCAATGCAATGTTGAAATTCCAAAAATTTCTGGTGAGGCTCTTAAAAAGTACAGGTTTTTGTTAAGAAGACACCATAAAATGCTGCCATTGCAATGTGGAAATTCCAAAAATTTCTGATGGGGAGGGGAAATCCCCCTCCCCATACCCCTCCCCCTCTCGGTCTCGGCGCTACGTGCCTCATGAGCGTCCTTCGGACGCTCAATTGTCTCCCCTCCAGAAACCTGAATTCCCCCCCCCTCCAGAGGACGGGGGACTAGATTAAACACTGGTCTATCTCTGTCTATCTCTGTCTCTTTCTGTATCTCTCTGTCAGTCTGTCATGATTATCTGAATTTAGTCTGTTTGTCTGTCTCGCACTCTATCTTTCTCGCTGTCTCTCTCTGTATCTCTCTGTCTCTCTGTGTGTGTTTGCCTCTGTCTGTCTGTCTCTCTCTTTCTCATGGACATCAGCCGAGAAAGACGCAATATGAATATTGTAATCGGCGTAAAAGAAACGTTGAGATAAAGAGAGAGAGAAATCGTCGTAATATAGAAGTGACCAATCACGTGATAGAAGTGACCAATCACGTGATAGAAGTGACCAATCACGTGATTGCTGCCATCTTTCAGTTGACAAAAACCATTCAGCGTTCTAATTGCGTGTCGCTCTGTATCTGGATGAGCGCTGGAAAGAACGAGCGAAACCAGATGCGGTGTGTCACCCGATCTTTTTTGTGATAATTATATCTACAAGCAGTGTCCGATTTGTCAAAAAAGAAGTGTGGGGGTCGGCTTAATATCCGACTAGGGGGTCTGGGGGAGCGTCGTAAGCTCCCCCAGCGGGGTCCGGGGCGGAGCCCCGGCCGCTATTGATTTGGTGCAATCCAAAGCAAAATCTTCTATTGAAAGTGAATTGAATGAATTGAATAATATCACCTTTTTAAAGATCAGTTAACATGTTATTTATGTTAAAGGGTTTGAAGTTTATAATAGTGGCATAGTGCAACATAAGAACATAAAAGTCTAATTTCAACATAAAAGTTAGCTGTACAAATGCAGTAAAATGCACAGGTGCAGGATATATTGAGGTCACAATTTAAAGCGAATGAAATCAGAAAGTGTAGTAACCAAAAAACTTGAAACTTCTACCGGCAGTCCAGCACACGATCAATACTTCGCAGTTAGCACCAAAATCAATGATCATACTTAGTATATGTACCCTTGGAAAGCCGAGCATACTTGGAAGTTGGCACCAAAATACTTGTTACTTAGTACAACGCAAAGTGAGAATAATACTCAGCAGTCAGCACTCAAAATAATAAAACAATACTAAGGTCCTAAGATGAACGAAGTCACAAGCTGTAACGCATAAACTAAATACTGTTCTTATAACAACTCACAAGAAATAACTTCAAACAAGAAGATATTTGTGTTCCTATTGAGGACTAAAAACAGAAATAATTTCAAATGGCAACAGAAACAAGAATCATCAATAACGAAGTGCAAATTATTTATGATGAACTAGTCATCATGCGAAAATTATTGAAATGAATTTGTCATGTATGATGTATTGATGTAGCCTAATTTGTGATGAACTCTAGCTAAGTGGTAGTGACTAGTCTTTAATCATGGCAAAAAGTTTATATCTTGGTCTAAGCTCATCAACATTCCTTTTCTTCCCTGTTGGTTTGTCGTTGGCACCATGCCTGCCTTTTTTGAACCAAGATAAGACATACTGGTGACACTTGAAAAATTGCACAGCAGGGCCATTAACAGCTATCATCAATAGAGCACTGACAGTTTCAGTTTTTAGTCGGTTTCTTGTGTCTGTGTGCTGCAGATTCATGGAACTGAAACCACGCTCGCAATCTGCACTGGAGATAGGATAAATGGACAGTTTTGTCAGCAATTGTTTTAGATGCATTCCTACTTTCAGATTATCTTTAAAAGTAGCAAAATCTGATAGGATTTCAACACTCACAATAGAACTGAAACAAAGTTGCTTGCAGAGAGCAGCAACCTCTCTGCAACCATAAAGCGTTTTTTCTAAGTCATCTGTTGGCCAGCTTGTTGGATTCAAGACATTTGCAAGCTTCAATGTCTCTGTGCAAGGGAATCGTTCAGTTATATTGTCTAACAGACACTGGTAGAATTGACTTCTGAGACTGGTAAAATTTGCAAAGTCAGTATCGGTCCGCTTAAGCAGAACACCCTTGAACGATCCTGTAGTATCACACATGTCCCACATGTGTTTTAGACTCTTACCGGGGAAGTCTTTCATGGCTAATAACGAGGCTTTCGCTTGGGCAATCTTCATAGTTGCACTGACAAGATTGGCATCATTACTTTGAAAAAACAATGACAATTGCTTCAATGTGCGCAGTGAATCTTTTAGCATGCACAATTGGCTGACAAAGGTCCAACTAGACATTTTGTTGGCTAAACCTTTGCACTTGCTTGCTTCCTTAGTCGATCTATCACCATTTTCAGACAACCACAAAAGATGAGCATGTAATGCACAGTAATCGCGTAGTAGCGCTTTCATGGAAAGAAACGATGAAAAGGCCCATCTCACTTCAAAAATTTTGTTAATTTTGAGCAACACAGTATTGGTGTCTGCAGCTATTGAAGCGAGTTCCCTCTGGTTTTTGGGTGACAGGCTGTAGAATTTGTACAAACTGTCTATGAAAATTTTGAAATGAGACACACCATTCACTGAATCAACCGCATTTTTGATAGCTAATTCCAAACGGTGTGCCATGCAATGGAAGCTCTGAACACGTGGAAATTTTTCCTTCAACAGCGTAGCAACACCTCTATAATTGCCTATCATGGTGCTCGCACCGTCACTGCAAAAGCCTACAAGCTGCTTTGAACATATCGCATCAGTTAAACCAACCGATTCCAAATAATTCATCAACAAAATATGCAGATCTATCGCAGTACCTGAACTGATTGGTACCAAACCGAGAAAAAATGAGTGGACCTCTCCTTCCAGTTCGGTTCTTATGTAAATGATCATAGACTGCTTATCTCCAACAGATGTACTTTCGTCTATCATGACAGAAAATAGAAGATCATTTGCAACAATATGATGTATCAACTCACTCCGCATTTCGCTCGCAATGTGCTCAACAATATTTATGCATGAATGATCAGACACAAGCATTTCACCGGTATTTAATCCATTAACTGACTGCAGTGTCATTAGGCGGGAATATTCTGCAAATGACAAATTGGATTTCGCACACTCGTATGCGGTTCTAAATGCAATCTCGGTTTTCTCAATGTTTGCTTTGTGTTGTAGCTCAAATAATGCCTGGGCCTTGTCCACGGCTTTGGGCAATGCATGAGCTGCAGCAGATTGTACTACATCAGCAGAATGTATATGCAGCTTAGACTCACGATGCCTGTCAATTTTTTTTAACAATGTTTTGGCTGATTTAGCATCTACTTTACCAGTTATGAAGGCACCTTCTTCACGTTGACCCTGAAACCCGTACGTTTTGACACCACCCATCTTCTTGGCTTTAATGCAAATCGAACAACGAACCGCACCACTTTCACAGTATAACCAATCCCTCGACTTGGTCCATGCACTGAATTGATCTTTATTTCGGCAAACTTTCGGACAAGTATTATCTGCGGTAGTGACAGAATCTTCATCGTCATCATCACTAGTGGACCTAGTAGTGGTGCAGACCGTGCTGTGTTCTGTAAAAATAAAAGAAACATTTTAAATTACTAAGTTGGTAAAACGATGAAAAGAAGCATCCTTATCATGGCTAAAATCGCAATCACCTGGCTTATAACTTATAAATGAGTGGCTGAGAGCTAGTCTCGGCTATACGGTACCTATATTTCAGAGTCTGAGATAATTCGATTTTACTGTTTTTCTAAAATAGTGCTCGAAGTGTATTTCTTACAAAACCAAAACCGACTAATTACTAGTACAACTATAATTAAATTGGTCGACCGATTGCTTCTCATTATTCTATCTTAGTCTATCTAGAGAAATAATGCAGTACCCTCCTCTAAAGTAGTAGAAAGTATATTATTTTATATTTATTTAATTTGAACCCAACAAAACACTGAGAATATTTAGGATATAAGCTGCATAATAAGCAAAACAAGATAAAGTGTTGTCAATTTGATTCTAGAATTGTGTATGTGGCAATACCCATTTGACGTTTCACCGGAATGCAGTGATCGTGTTTTACGGTACCTCAGTCTATAGTCTTGATTACTTTATAACATCCGTTGTAAAAGCAACGGTTAAACTTGCAACCATGGCTTCAAACTTATAAATCTTGATATATATGGGCGTAGATCCATCAGGGACAAAGGGGACGCGTTCCTCCAATAATTTTCTTGGGGGACGGGATCAGCAATGTTCCCCCCAAATAATCAGGGCCTCGTCCTTCCCCCCCCCCCTATAATAAGTTTTCTCCGAAAAAGGTCAGCGACTTAAAAATACATAAAATTTGTGGCTCTCCGAAATTTTTTGTGACCCCCCGTCCCCCAATATTCAACTTGGGGGACGCCAAAGCAAATGCCCCCCCCCAATAAATCAACTTTAGAAATTACCGTACCTGTTAGAAATGACCGTACCGGTTAGAAATGACCGTACCTGTAGTTGCAGAAGCCGATTCCAATGGACACTGAACCACAGATGGAACAACTGACGTTGTTGGTGTTACAGGCACCGTGACGTAATCGGTAGATTGTGATACAGGCAGCTGGCTTAATGTGGAAGTTTCGCCGACAGAGCTTTGTGGTGTACTTAGTATCTTTACAGTCTCGGACATGGATGAATGAGTCGCTGTTGTCTGAGAAACCGACTCCATGCAAGATGTTGAGGGAATCGAATGAGATGAATTCGTTTGTGCAGTAGTAGGAGTACTGCAAGCTTCTGTGTAAGGAACTGCTGTGCGTGGTTTTTTAAACATGGTGCGTATCGACATTTGCACCACACTGCGTTTGACAGCTGATGGCGTGCTGACGCTGCTGACCATGCTGTTCTTTCCAGACTTTCCACCAGGGTTCCTGTTCTGATGCTTCAATACATCTTCAGCTGCTAGCAAAGCATCAAAATGTAGTGGATTGCCAGGGACCTCTTCACTACCTGAGCGCAGCAGACATATTGTCTTTGGTACTGCTACTCCTGGCTGCGATTCTGGGCGACGGCTTGGCTCGTGCCGAAATCGAAGGATGCGGCCATCGAGTTCCTGATATATTTCGATCTTGGTGCCGATCGCATTTGCTAGTGCACTCACACAAACATCACCGATATCACTATTATATATTCCCTTTTTCAGATAGCGGTCCAGTTCCTTTGTTACATCATAATCTGCTACAAGGAACTTCTCATAGGCGGAACGATGTTGAGCAAGTTCTGAGTTGAGACGTTCAACTATATGTTCCTTAGACACGTTCAGCGCTTCTGCGCATGCAAGGATTAGACATAGTCCATCTTTGGGCATCTGACAAATTGCTAGATGATTTTGTCTCAGCAGCTCATCTACAGTCATCTTAAGTGTTTCACACATAATATCTGGTGTAGCCATTCTAATGCTAAACAGAACACACACACAAACAACAGGTATTACAAAACAGCATTAATATTATTATAAAAACAATGATATGCGATAGTGCACAGCATATATTTTCTGAAATAAAATCAATGTTTTCACTTTAAACAGCTGTACCAAAATTCAATTTTTTCCTAAAAGAATTTTTGGACGTCTACATGTAGATATTTCTGACCATACTGGCCTAAAATTATCAAAATCGAAATAAATTTGCCGAAATGGGTCAAAGTAACACTTTGGGAGCAATTTTTGTACAGTGCTAATGGCCGCGAATGTTGAAAAATCTGGGAAAATTAATCATGAACTAAATACATTACATAATAAACCATTAGGTAAAATCATATTTTAGCGTTATAAATTATTTGTGTATACTAATTTACTAAATCTAATGTTTTAACGTTTTTAAAAGCCATTCTAACCCTAATATCAACCCCTACTGACTGAAAGTATAACCCTACTGACCCTAAATATAACCATACTAACACAATTCATGATCATAGGCTAATCCTAACCCTATTGACCCTAATCCTAACCTTACTGACCAATGTGACCAACTGACCATGCATGAATTTAAAACGCTAAACCTTTATTATCGCTCAATAGTAATCAACATAAAAGTTTACAATTTGAACTCAAATTACAGATTCCCTGTACGTCCCCCAAACTGTTTCTCGGCTGACATTGTTTCAGGACACTCTCTCAAACTTAAAAAGTTATATGTGTAATTCGCTTCCGGAAGTTAAACGTTCCTAATCCGATAAACCTGTACTATCTCTCAATCAAAGCAACACAAAAGTTAATACTTTAAGTTCAAACTTCGGAATCCCTGCACGTCTCACGAACGGTTTCTCGCCGAACATTGTTTCAGGACACTCACCCGAACTTAAAAAAGTTATATGTATACTACGCTTCCGGAAGTGAAATATTCCTAATGCTTTTTGACGCTAAGATCCTGCACTATTAATTTGTGTATGCATTGTTTATACATTGTTTACTACTCAAAGACCTCTTATATCGCTCAAGCATAAACCATAGAGATGTATGATTATCCTACGCTAGAGGGAATATCACGCCGCCATATTGGTGTCGCTGTCTAATAATAGTGTCGACCAATCAAATTACGTTAATTGTGCCGACCAATCACTGTCACGGG